>CAJQUW010010995.1:0-245305 GCA_907163375.1 Prostheceraeus crozeri
AATAGTCTAAGAGACAAATTGTCAGGTGCAGAGGTGTCTTCCCACTCATGAGCACTAGCTCACAGGAGTCATTATTGAAAAACTAACATTCACCAACTCTGACACTGTGCGATCATCAAATGATCGCTGCCCCATTTACATACATTCTACTCTTGGACTCATGTGATCCCAAAGGGAATCCCGTTGTCCTCTATTTGCCAGCTGTCAGTGTTGCTGTCCTCCACGGTGACTAGATGTGTTTCATTATTAATCACAAATGGAAAACGGTTTAGTCGGATAAAACAATGTTTCTCATATCTTTCACGTTAGTTCTTCAAAAGGCTTGCTCTCATTTAAATTTAATTATATAATTTAAATTAAGTATTTATTCCACGAGCCTTCTGGACGTTCGCCCGTTGTCAAGGATGCAAAAGCAGAGAAACTCTCTGCTTTTGCAACCTTAACATGCCGTACTACAGGCGAACGTCCTAAAAGCTCTCTGAATGAATACGAAAGTTTCATGAGAACATGCCTTTTGAAGTACTAACTTAAGTATTTAAGTGTGTAAGCCATAATGACTCCTTTGTGTTATAATAATGAAACTGTCAATTGTAAATAAGTAGTGACCCCCATCAAAGTCACCCAAATAATCAATCAATAGGCAAAAATGTGACGCCCAACGTTCCCGGCGACACGGCATTTTGTCAAAGTGTAGGATGAAGAAAGCTCACACAACATCGTATGACATTTAGCATGAAACATATTTTTCTGAACAATGATTGCTATTCCTCTCGTATGAGACTTAGAATTCAGTGGTGAATATTTTCATTCCAGAACTGTCTGTTTGTGGGACATCAGACATCCAAAGAAATGGTTGAAATGTTTATCATTGATTCGAGTTACTCAATGGTGCTCATTTTCACCGATCAATGGCTCACGTCTGTTAACATCTTCAAGTAGTGACCAAATTCGCATTTATGATACTGAATCACTGACCGTAAAAGAAACCCCTGAAACAGTGATTCATCACAACAACAATACCGGCCGTTTCGTCACCCCGTTCCGACCGAATTGGCTTCCAAATAGAGAAGATTGCTTTATTGTTGGGAGCATGTCTTACCCAAGACAGGTAAAAAGTATTGAAATATTATGAAAGTTGTTTGCCCTACCTTGTAACTTTCTCGTAGCCTTATTAAACTACTCGTTGTTGTTTTTATTCTGTAGAAAAATTGTCGCATTGCATGCATTGTAGATATCCTATCACTTCATTTGACCTGTAAATCAGACAATTGCCCGCTCGGGAAATAATATTTACTCAAATGCACGGGAAGGAGCGTAATCTGTGTCAATTATGAGCGCTCTTGTCATGCTTTAGTATTGACTAAATCTGTGAGTGGATATTTTCACTATTGATCAGGCTAAATTTCTATTTAAAAACTCCTGATAATATATAATGGACATGTCAATCATAATCTGTCCTTGATCATCATAGCATGTCGTAAATGAAATTCTCTACTCAACTCGTGCATGAGGTTGCTTCATCATAGCATTCGAACTCGTTAGATTTAAATTGCCCTCACCCACGGACATCTAGATCTAGATGCATCTCGATATCCATGCCTCACCCTACGGGCTCGGGCATTTAAGGTATCTAACTCATGGAATGCTGTAAAGAAGCAATCATGCACTAGTTGCGTCAATAAACATTGATTTTCCCTTGATTTACTGACTTGAGGACACATTTTTCTCCTGAATCCATCATCAAAGACGGTGTCTGAACGAATTCCTGGTTCAAGCTGAGATTCATAGCAGGAGCACGACAATTCACATCGAAAAAGCTTTCCATCAAAGTAAATTCAGCCTTAAGCATTTTGCGTGACAATTTTCAGAGATATTGTATGGCAATTAAGAGAAACAGCGGTTTCGATTGCTTCTGGAGTATAAAGTCCACACAAGAATTTCTACACAGATTAAATTCGACACAAGTGCATTCATTGCAAGTTTTCGATTTTTCAATCTTATATACGAATCTTGATCAAAAATTGATTGAAGATCACATATTCGCTATTATGGATTTGGTGGTAAATTCCTCAAATAGAAAATTTATTTGCATTGGATATGATAAGTCCTTTTGCTCAATGAAAAACTATGATGGTTATCACTGCTTTGATAAACAGAAGTTAAAAGAAGCCATACATTTCCTATTATCACAGACCTACGTCACATTCGGTAATTTAGTTTTCAGGCAGATTGAAGGCATTCCAATGGGAGGAAATTCTAGTCCACTTCTAGCTGACCTATTCCTCTTACACTGCGAATATGTTTTTATGCAAAATTTGATAAAAAAACTAAGAAATATCATTTAGCACCCTTGTTATCACCTACATCAAGATACATAGACGATATATGTGTTGTCAATTATAAACACTTTGATTCTTTGCTTCAAAGAATTTATCCACCTGACTTGTTGGCGCAGAGTAATGGTGATAGCAACAAAGAGGTAGTTTACCTTGATGTGAAAATACAAATCTCACAGAACAGCTTGAGAACTTCAGTATATCACAGGGTAGATGACTTCTCTTTCTCTGTGGTGCAACTGACTTTTCCGGAGAGCATGATCCCATTACAGATGGCCCTTCATGTTTTCGCGTCGCAGGTAGTCACATATTGTAGGATATGCTCGAAGTTACAAGACGCTGTACACAAAAACTAACAAGACACTAAATATCATGAAATCTAGAGGTTATTCTCAGCATGACTTGATGAGTTACACAGAAAAGGCTCTCACAAGGCATAATGAATCGCTTCACAAATATGGTCTTTTCTCGGCTCGACAATTCACTTCACTCTGTGAATTCAATGAGGCACGCGACCAACAAACGACTCACATTTTCCTTAATGCCTTGCTGCATAGGTGAATAAACGACTAACAATGACTTGTAGCCATCATATGGGGGGCGGTGAAGAGTGAATACAGAGCGCTTAGCGTGGCTTACGGGAGATGAGAGAGCTCCCATTGTCTTGATGTATGAGGCGAAGTTTGTGTAAAGGCGGATTACATATTTATCACACAGCGATTACATCTTTATGGGATTCGAGGATGAACAGGATCTGTTTACTTGTGGGAATCGAAAAGGCAAAGATTGATGTACAGGATTTGTTTGCATGTGCGAATCGCAAAAAGCATACTGTAGTTATTGATGGGATGAATTTAATGACAGGATCAGTTTACATGTGGGAAACGCAACAATTGAATGATGTCTGATTTATCTTTGTGACATATCTTTCAAGACATATCATTACCTATTCAGTATTTTGTCAGCCACTATGTGTAGGACCCCGCTCGTCTGGGTTTGAGTGTTCAGGTTAGGGGTCGAAACACAACTAGACGAGTACCTGCTGATGACTGACGGACTGCAGTATTATGTTTTATATCCCTTAATCGGTAGCTGAAGTAGTGGTCGATGTATTGTAATTCAAATGAAGAAATGTGGAATTACATGAAGTACTATAGACGGATGAAGAAACTGGCGATAACAAATTCAGTTGAAGAAATAGTATTTTCCATGTGTAGTCTTAGGCATAGTGTGTATAGTTTCATTGCTTTCGGTGTAGTAGAATGTCATTGTAGTTCTATTGTTTACCTCCATTATCCACTTATCCACTCTTACCATTTTGTCTTATCCACTTTGTGTAGTGTCAGATATAGTTCACTTGTAATCGGTGTAGTAGCATCGTTGTATTTCCATATTTTGCCTCCACTTTTCCAATTTTTATTCATCGGTTTCCTGTTGTTTTATAATATCCATTTTTAATTTCCTTAACCTATGGTGACCATTGTCTTATTCTATTTCCACTATCAGCATCTGTAGTCGGTACAGTATATTAGACGTCTGTTTTGAACGTGTATACGGCAGTGTTTGGAATCTATGGTATTAGTACAAGTCTTAAGATTTCCATTTTTACCAGATATTGGGCCAAAGCTGATCAATTTTAATTCGTTGCCACGAGAAAGCTACATTGAGTTCTTTTAAGAACTGATTAATCCAATGGTTACAGTAGCATTGCCTTTGTACACTTGCGGATTGGAGAACGCCATCAGTCCTCATTAGGACTACTTTAACTAATAATTTAAATTAGTAAGCATTATATTCTATTATAAATGGCTACTGGGATGACTTTCATCATCGTATGAGAATTTCTATCATTTGCGATGCAAACGGATGATGCACGATCTTGACATCCAGTGTGTTCTAATTCTCTTATCATTGATGCTTTCGTTTACCGATGACTCGGTCGTCTCCATGCTTACGTTAACGCAACTGCCGCTGCCGATTATTAACGAAACAACTAAGAAATCCTTCGCATTGATCATTCTCAGATATCAGCTAATGTGTTAAATGAAATTACCGTAAATGGAAATCATGTAACATGAAATCATATTTTGAAAAGATACAGGTGAAAAAATCAGTTAACTGAATCATGTGTTAATACATAATGTTTTACTAGTGACATTGTATAGAATACGTGCAGCAAGTTTCTTGAAAATTGACCAAGTGTAGGCAGTCTTGGCTGCATCTGCAAGAAGGGCTACAGTGGTTTCATAAAATCTGCACAACTAAGTAGTCATTCATGTCGTCCAGTTGATTATATTTTTCCAAATATAATCATAATCATTTTTTATCTCCTTCAATATGCTGTTCAACTGAACCGTAGCACGATCGAGCAGCGCATGAATCTTCAGTCACTAGCTGTTACAACCCCATTACTATTGTATTCGATTGACATTTGGAGAACTACTCGCATTATTCTGGTCTACCTTATAAAAGAATCTGCTAAAAATCCTTACATTACTATTGTCCAGCAACTTCATTTCTAACACATTATCTTCATTAAATCTGACCAGAATTTGCGTAATTTTGATTATTTGCATCATAGACTCTGATATCTGATAGTTGAGCGGCGCATTCTCAGCATTAATTGTCAAAAATCAATTCCACAAAAGATAGCACGATCAGTTCGCTCAATTCGCCTACCGTGTTGATACAAATGCTTTTTTGCCATCTTTTCATGTGAGTGAGCATACTAGTCTGGTTTCTATGAAAGTGGGAATGTGAGTGAGTGTACGTTTATTTTACATAATTTTCATGATAATTGCGTCTCGATTTCAGTCAATTCAAAATGCATTTGAATCTCAATTTTTTAAAGACTGTTTAGCATTGGTCTTACAATGCAGGCTCATATCTCTTACTATTTACATATTTTGAGGCTAATATGACTTTTATGAATTCTTAAAAGAAACAGAAAACATTTTATAGATTAAGCTCTCAATCTTCTTTTGAGTGTTTACAGAGAACTATCATACCATCATGCATACTTGACTTTGAAACGAGTATGGACTCAAATTTCAACGCCACTTTGATCTCTTTCAAACATCATCTTTCAAAAATCATTCATTTTACATGTATTTAACAGACTGCAAAATAGCGATGGCTAGTTGAGCTTTAACAGTAGTTGAATGTCACTCGATGTGTAATACGTATACCGTCACTAACATGTCTTTCCATTGGCAGGCAAGGGTGTAAGGTTGAAGAATAATACTGTTGGTAAAACTTATGCGTAGACCTATTTAACCGAATGAACACCGCTATAACATGCACGATGTTTTTCAACGACGAGAAACGCAAGCCCTATTTTCCTACACGCGCCTCATCTGTCATTAGTAATAGAACATCTAAAGCTCAAATGACTGCTGTATTATCTACCATAACGAATATAAGAAAATCTAAAACGGCAAGTTGATTCCAATGGAGCTGACAGAATGATAATGAGAAATTTTCCTTTTTCGTATATATAAAATATGATTAATTTGCCCTAATGACATAAAATTGCGATTAATCTCTGAAACCTGACCTTCACAATTACATTGGCAAAATGGTGGAAAGCAGCTTAATTGTACGAACGACCGTGCAATAAATCATCAGATCAGCAGTAGGGGATTGCCAAGGACGGGGCCTGCACGGGGTGCAATCCACCTCCCCCTGGGGAGCAAAGCCCATCCCTCAACCTCTTCCTCGAAAGAGGCCCGGGGTGCCGCCGGTTTTTTGGTGGGCCGGCCGCCTCTTCTCCCTTGGTGGCTGGCGCTCCGCATCCTCCTGGCGGGAGACATTGAACGCAACCCGGTCCCACCCCCACATATAGCTGCACCACAAGTAACAAGCCCATCACAGGAAGACAAACATCCATACGGTGCAACATCACAATCACTGGCTTCACGTCAAATTCACAAACATCACACTCACCCAATACACCACACACTGGATTTGCGCCAAACACAGACAGAATACCATCACTGCGAACAATCAAAACAAACCTTCCAACAACCCTCACGCAATTCCGCAGCCTACCCTCATCCCTACTCTCACCCACATCACGACCACTACCCTCCCCATCCTTCTATCCCCAACCCCCAACCCAGCCACGCCAGACAACAACTTACCACTGGTGCCGCAAGCACTGAACATCAACGGCATCCAAAACAAAATCTCTGAACTCACACAGCTAATCCTAGATAACAAAACCGACATCATATGCATACATGAAAGCAAACTCACTTCCAGAATAAGACCCAACTATCCCCAATTACACCATCATTCGTACAGATCAAAAACACAACAAATACGGCGGCCCCCTCACCTACATATACAACTCCATCAAATTGCAAATCCTCGAGGGTCCAGTCTTCATACAAACACCTAGAGCAGCAATACCTCAAAATATGCCCCGCACAAAACAGACAATTCTTCATCACTGACGTAAAAGGCAGCCACACATTCACACAAGAAACCAACACAGAAATCAATCACTTTCTTACCTATCACACACAGCCAGCATAGCAAACCTTACCTAGCAGACGCGAACGCACACTCTGGCTCTCAACACTCAGCGACGGCAGTGGAGATGATATTGTCGACTTCTTGGCCACAACCGACTACACCACACTCAACACTAACATGCCTACACGCCTCCCTCCGCCTGACAAACCAATAGAACTCTTCTCCAGACATGTCCATTGTCACGATTGTCATTTGATGATTGGTATGTCAGTAACGCTGTCACCGCATTATTTGTGGAAGTGAGTGCGACTCAGAATGCCTACCATCGATAACTGATAGGAGAACATCGAAAGCTTTGAAACATTTTTGCTCTTGCTTAAATCTGTCACATATGCTTCACAAATTTGTGCCTCAAAGAAGCTCGTATCACCTCTGTGTCGCACCAAGAAGCGTGCTCAATCTTTTTTCCATCTGCACTCTCTTATATAGCACGAACTTTTAAGCTTCGCTTGTAAAAGTTTTTCTTCGGCTTTTAATTTACCTTGACTTAACGATTGTGCATCTGTATTTCTGTACAGTTAGGTTTTCAGTCATTCAATGAACGCATTATTGCAATACAGAACAAAGCGCTTAGGACCGCCACAGGATGCACGCTCGACACAACTACACTGTCCTCACCATTGATGAACACCTCACACCACACGCAAAACAGCTTTTAGACAAAGCAAAATGTCAACACCCTCTTCATCTCCTCACGCAACAACCACCACCTCTCAGACAACAAAAGCCTACAATTTTCAACACAGGGAAGTACAATTCACCCCCATCCACACAGTCATCCTACGCAACAACAAAACAGCTGCTCAAGCAAACACACACTCACCACATCGGCACATACCTAACGAGCAGACAAAGCAACAAAATCAGCAACGCAATCTCCCCCACCCTCCACAGTTCACAAATCAGAACAAACACTCGACAGACGCACACGCAGAACACTGGCACAACTCCGCACCAACAAATCACCCTTCTTAAAAGAATTCTTGCACAATATAAACCCCTCTGTCCACTCTTCACATCTTTGCTCCTTTTGTAAATCTCAACCGAACAACGCAAAATACCTCTTCTTTTGCACACACATACAGACATATCGCTCACACCATAGAACCTGTGGGTTGCCCACATCAGGTGTGCGGAGCTCATCCGCCGCTGGGAGCAGACGGTTGAGCCGTCCAACACCTGACGGCCCCTGAACCCCCTTCCAACTGTATGGAGGGGGTACGCTGACACCATCAGCAGTAGCGATCTGACATAAAATGGATTGATATCTAATGGTTCATGAGATCGACAAATATCTATGAATTATCATAGATTTACTATTTCTAACTATGATTACTGATATTATTGTGCTTTTTCTTTAATCGATTGATACATGAAGTCTACTTCATTGCAAATTATTCAATTTCAATTTTTATATTGAGTCGACTGGGACTAAAGCCTTATAATGGTGATTTTTAAAGATTAGATGATGTAAAAAACATGATCATGATCAGATGTGATGTGAATAAAGAATACTATCATTATGTTTTATTTAGTTTTTTATCTCATGAATTGTCTCAATGATAATTGATATATGGTATAATATGATATATAGCCATTTAATATAAAAAAATAACCGAATAAGGTGAATATTTCACAAAATTTTGTTATCATTAATATTATGGTAAAAGGTATGCACAGTATAATTATATCACAAAATGTAATATACAGACACGTCTATGATATTGCTATTCTCATTTCTATCAAATATATAGTAAAGTAGCACAATCTATGCAGTAAATGTGAAGTATGTATAGTTGAAAAGACAATTCTCATGAATCAGCTTTTTCATGTTTTCATTTTTCAAGCGAATGATGTGTTTCAAAGTGATTTGATTTATATCAGTATGTTTGCATAATTAATGTGAATTGAAATCTTCTTTAACATACTTTGAATTCGTTGCTAATCTACTTCAAACAGCAATAAATGACTTATTAAACGTCTACTTTCGCCTTTGCTTAATGTAAGCTTATGTGTGTCGATCTCATATAGCTATAAATTACGATCTTATTTCAGGGTGAAATTTTCAATGCAATTACTGGTCTAAAGATTGGATCCTTAACTGATCCTTGGTTGCAATCGATCAACTCCATATGGGCTTATCAGCCGAATCTTAATATTCTTGCTGGAGGAAATTCAAGTGGAAGAATTTCAACTTTTCGTCACTGATTTATCGTTCTTGTCAAGGAATATGGATCTCAAATTTCATGTCAATAGAGATTTTATAGATTGTTTCGCATATCTTTTATGGCATTTTTTCTGAAAACGCACGTATATGACGACTTTTACTATTTTGTCAGGAGAACTTTTTTGTATGACGATGCAAACAATGCAGTTTTTAAGACAAATATAGATAACATTTAATATAATATGTTCATTCTTACTTTGGCATTCCAGACCTATTGGTAGAAAGAGCCGATAATTTATCGCAATATTTTAGTCTGAAATGTTGCGACCATAGTCACCGAATCACTTGTTCACCTAACCTCTTCCCGCGCGATGTCGACAGTTAGCTACTGCTGATCACTCTACAGCACAATAAGCCTGGTGAGGTCGAAGAGACGATCGGAACCTGCATCACAGGTCATTGACAAATTGGGTGACAATTGCTTATTCGATCATTGCTAGCTATTAACGCTGTCTTGTCGTGGTGCAAAGAAGGGCTCCACAGATGTTTCGATGTGATGAAAACGGCAAAATAACTGCCTATTTGTCTGAACTAACTTACTGAATTCAAAAATCGGCAAAGTAACCCACGAACGGCTGAAGGAAAATGACAAAAGAACGTGCTGTAAGCGTCCTCGGCTGATACAACAATGAAAATATCGACGTGTAGGCCTACTGGGGTGAATCGGACACATTTGCTGCGAAATTGATATTTCTTCTAGATTATTGCTGATACCGCGTTGATCTATATAGCCTACCCATTTGTTGCCCCTAACATGTAATTTTTGTATATAGACACATTTTTGATTGAGCTGCAAAACCAGTGAGTCAAATAATTGCTTGAAGTATATAGATCAAGCATGGGGTGAATCGGACACTTTAATATTATACCGCATTTCGATCTTGTATGATGCAAAGCTCATCTGTCTACTCAGATATGAAGTGCATGTAAAGATATATAAGTTTAGACAGCTAAATCAGAGTTAAAATTGCATCTGAGTACATTTTGAAATTAAAAACAAATTTCCCAAAATGCATACAAAATTTATTATCTCAAATTCTTCAATGAACACAATTTTAAGAAAAATCGCCCCACGCCCCGGCCAACAAAAAACCTGACTGCTACGTAGCAGCAAGGTAGCGCCGCTACCTATTGATTCGTAGCAGATACGTGGCATTTGGCGCACCCAGCTACGCGTAGCTAGGTGCATTACGTACCAGCTGCGTTTTTAGCTTAGTTCTGCACATAAAACCCTCATACAGCTGTGCATCACAGATTTCATTCGAAAACAGACACTATATAAATAAAATTTATTGTAATCATTGGGTGCGGATGGAACATTGTCATCGTCTCTCCAGACGCCGTGGAGCCTGGTTCATCCAAATTCACGATCAGTTTCCTCACGGCATCTTGGCCCTCCTTGATCCCGTTTCGACGTAGTGCTTCTGCAATAAAACCACATGTGACATCAAGGCTGGAACAATTACAATGATTGCAACTGTCGTTGTTTAATAAATTTCGAGGTTGTAGTTTTGATTGTAGTTGAAGATTTTGATTCTAGAGTAATTGTAATTATAATGGTAATTGTGAAAGTTCAACTGTAATTCTAATTCTAATTGTAATTATAATAATGGTATACCGTGCGCTACATCCACGGGCCGATGTCGATCGCCTATAAAATATAATTATATGATGTAGCGCCGGTAGGCCCTCTAACTTCTGATCAATTATCCGAATATTCATTACGCGACGATCCTCTACACGGAGAAAATGAAGTTTTGGGCGTAGCTACACAAGACTGGGTCACCACAAAGACGACAGCTCGTGATTCGGAAACATTTGATAACATCGATAGAAATGATTCTCTGACTTCCCGAGATATGATAAATGCATTATGATTGCATGCAAAATGTTGCGATTGCATGCATTATGATAAATTAAGAAGACGCAATTATTACTTAGACATTCTTCGTTATTGTACTCTCACCATTGTTAAAAGTACTAATTGTGTGAACTAGAAAATCATTGTAACTCGTAAACTCAAAATTATTCAATGAACCCGTACACTGGCTGATGAATGAAGAGAGAGAGAGAGAGATTGAAGAGAGAGAGATTTATTGTTCTAGCAACGGAAAACATCAAACAGCTTTCCCCTAAAATTATCGCGGAATCTCTTGTCATTTCAATTTACGCATCGGTAAAATTTTGTCAGTTCAATTTACGCGTCGGTAAAATTTTGACATATCAATTTACCCCTACGTAAATTATTTTCAGAATCAGTTTTCAAAGTCTGTTTTACAAATAGATTTATAAAACTCACATGTATTCACAAAATTCATTTAACGTTTCCTCTCTACGCATGTATTGATTAAAATTACCTCCTTTTGTGTATTCATGGATTGTCAACACAAAAGGGTGGCAATAAAAAGCAATTCTTCTTGTGAACTCAGAACACATAAGTTCATTTAAGAGTATTTCCTGTCAGTGACGGTTGTACCAAAACGCTCTCGTCATATATTTCTCAAAATGAGCCAAGATCTTTCCGCTACTCAATCAAAGATTATCAGAGAAAATTTGCCAAATTTCTTCTGTGACATCGCAAATTTGTTTATATCTTCAGAAAAGCACGGTGATTATTTCGAATTTGTTAGAAAAGAGACTGGGAAATGCCCTCATTTGTTTGATCCAGACCTCATCAAAGCATCACGGATAGAAAGAAAAAATTTCAAGAAAAAGCAAAATGAAGATAGAAGACAACAACAGTTGCCGCTGAAGATGAACAAATTACGAGAGGAATTAATGGAGACTATTATTGAAAGGTTTGATTTACAGATTCTTTGGAGAATTTTATAGAGTCAAACGGTGGAGAGGATTATACAATTGTAAACTTACGCAAATTCTTGTTGCATGAAAAAAGAAACAATTCACTCAGTGTTATGTGTAAAATTTTTATCAGCAAACACATCAACCATCTGCTGTCTCTTTGTGGTAATGACAAAACATATTTTTATAGTCTTTCGAAGAAAAATCAGATCAATTATTCACAGACCGAAGTTTCATTTGCTATGAAATTAGGAAAATTAGCCGACAAATTTCTTAAATTTTGTAGTGTCTGTTCCTCTTAGACTTTTAAAACGCATATTGGAAGATTGTCTACAAAGGGATGGAGAATTTTGGTGCGGCAACTAGAGATTTATTGTGCAAAGCAATTGTGTGACATTCAAAATGATTCCATTCTTCTCCCAAACAATGGTGCGTCATTCAGGTACAATACCGCGCTGACATATGCAATGGAATTTCGGATGTGAAACTTCGCACGACACTTCATTTTCAATGTTAAGACCTACGCCATTTCATTATAATTTTCCTAAACAATGGTACGCCATTCAGTTACAATACCGTGCTTCAACCAATTAGATCGCGTCCACGCGTGGACAAAATGTTATATGAATGCGTAACTTTGTATCGGTTATTTGATCGGGAGATGTAGACTCCTCTTCTGTCAAAGTTTATGAACAGTATATGTTAAAACATTATTCTATTTTCTGTTATGAAATTGCTTGTTTTTAAATTTAAAGAACAAAATATGTTAAATATATTATTTTTGTAAAAAAATGAATAACAAAAAAAGAAACAATGAAAAACTTAAACATTGAAGACTCCGAGCTTAGCTCGCCGACCTTCGGTTGCTTCTTAAAATGTCGCAACACTGCAGTCTCTGTGCTGCGATTATAGAGTAATGCTTTGTTTGTATTCATCAAATAAATGTAAATTGTGATGATCTGTAAATGTTTCGAATTCAATATAATTTCTAGAATCCTTGACAACAAATGACGCTTTTACTTGTCGCACATAAAATGGTAGCAGAGCGTGTAAATGATCCGTAATCTAGTCAACTAAGCTCATGAAATATAATTCCTAAGACATTCTAAAGCTATAAAGCGCTCAAAGACTAAAATCTGACACGAATAGAAAATTCCGTAAAATATGCCTGTAACTAGACTTATTCCCCAATCGAAGTACAAACGACTTTTGAAGCAGCTACAGCTAAAGCTTGACAATGCTAGCAATAAAAACGAAGAAGCTTTGAGCTTGTTAGGTAAAGAGACATCGCAGAAGTACGTGAAATGTAGTGAAGAAATTACGAATTTGAAGGCATTGCCGAATGAAGTTAAGAACCAGTATGAGAGTTACATCGAGTTGTCCGACAGAATCATCGAAGATCTCAGCGATGATCCGAAGTCCACTGTATATGAAGACGAGTCATCACGCGAGACCGTGAATGTAGAGTTGTTATCTCAAAAAAATTAACGACACTGTAAAATTGCTGAAGTGCTTCGTTATAGAAAGCGATTTGACGCAGAGCCGTAGCGATAAAGAAGAAAGCGATAGACTTCTTGAAAAACATGAAGAAAATATTGAGAGGCGGCACAGAGAGAATTTAGAAGCTGAAGCGAAGCGGCATGACGATGGCTATTACTAAAACACACCGAGGGCCAAAATGAAAATTGCTAAAATACACCGAACCCCAAAAATCACATATGGAGGCATTTTCAGGTCAAATAACCGATATAAATGGAAAGAGCGTGCTAAATAACCCTCTAAAGCACACTGACATCAACATCAACAGCTGATTTCTAAGACAAATATAATAATGAAAAAAAGTTGATTAAATAAATCCACCGATAGCCATAACTTTCAGATTATAGAGTATCTCGCCACAAAACTCGGCCCACACCTGCTCAGGATCATTATCAAGAGCGCTTCAAAACACAACAGCCAACGGGCAACTCTGGACGGAGAACCAGGCCTCCCAGTAAAAGTACTTGGTCGGCTGGATTCATCACTCGAGGTCGTTCCACCTTCGGATCTACATATGAAAATGACAGTTACACCGAGGGCCAAAACTTTGTCAATACTGCATCAATCTCAACCAAACTTGGCCCACACCTTCTCAGGATCATTATCAAGAGCGCTTCAGAACACAACAGCCAACGGGCAACTCTGGACAGAGATACAACTCACGTAATTATCACATGTTTTCACCAATTTTACAGAACATTTTTTTCGCAACATCACTTTACACCGAGGGCCAAAACTTTGTCAATATTGCCTCAATCTCAACCAAACTTGGCCCACACCTGCTCAGGATCATTGTGTTGGTGATTATACCTTTAAGAAAGATATGTTGATTCTTTGTTTTAGTTGTCTACTTTGCATTATTCTTTTTCGGAATTTAATGCATGCATTCGAACGCGTTGATGGTGCCTCAGAAAAATATTTCGAAATTTTATGTGGAAGCTGTAAACGTGTTCGAACGAACTATATTTCAGAATGTCTCGCACAGGTCATGAAGGTGTATTAAAACATGTAAATCATGTGATTCAGGTCGTTTCACCGTTTGATGATGATCCTCAGGTAAAGATATCTATGAAGAATTTGGTTTTCAGCTTGCACAAGACTGATGACGCCACCTGTTGCAACCGGTGAAAACGTATCTGTTGAAAATTACCGACAACAGTTTAAATTGGGCGTTTACAAGTGCAACTCGATCGTTAACACTTTTCGATCCATAATGAGTCAGAGAAGAATGGACAAGGCAAGGAAGCAGCGGCATGCCTTCAATATTCGTGCTTCGAGCATCGTCACACAAATGGTGACAAACAGTGCATTGAGATCAACGGCTAGTTAGCCAATGAGATTCAGTAAAAATTGTTAGCTGCAGTTGCTCCTTGTTCTACTTTGGCTACCGCGTTTCACTGACTCTCAGAGGATAGCAAGTTGTTGATCTCAATGCATTATTTATCACGTTTAACTTAATTGTTGCTCGAATCACGATCATTGAAGACATGCCTTTGTTTTCATTGTTTGTTCATTTTCTTTTGATTCCTTACGGGTCGAAAAGCGTCAGCGATGAAGTTGCATATGTGCACGTAGCGTAAGAGTGTGAATAAGTATACTGAAAAATGCTGTTCCCGTGACACTGCCTGTCTTGTTTGTTATATGAAACAGCACATCAAAGATTCACAAATTTGAAAACATCGATTTTTTAAATAATGATCTACATGTATCTAACTTGTGACTAAAAAATCGATGTCATCAAATTAGTGATGATAAATATTTCAGGTCAGTGACAGTGAGTGCTACCCACGTATCCTGTGTGATATGTGTCCTCTGCATCCCGTGCAGTCCCTTGGACGGTATGGGATATGATGAACGTTGAACAGTATAACAAACAAGTTCCGATCCTTTGTGCATAACTGAACAACACTTGTCTGTCACTTATGTGCTCAATAGGTTTTCGTTTCACTGGCTTCATTTTATGCTCTCCAAAAGAAGTTTTTGTAATATGTAGTGGGGGGTGAGTCGAGCGATTCCTTAGGAAGGCGGGTGCGTGGTGATTACTGAATTGATCATGAAAAGATTGAAGGTCGAAATATCCAGGAACTTTGTCTCGAAAGCTGATACCCGTTCGTTAATTGGTTTCAGACGTAGGTACATTTGTCATTCATTTTGTGTAATAAATGGATGTATTTCAAGCTCCCCATCTAGTGGTCGGTTCAGTTATTAATCGCATTACTCTATTATTAACATTGCTCCTCGTACCCCTTGCGGAATCGCTCGGCTGACCCCCCCCCTCGTGACTACCTGTCTTTCCTTCAATGCATTGTTAGTGTGCGCTGCCCACGCCTCCTATGTTAAGTGTGACGATGTGACGTTAATTCCTTGAGTTTGTCCCGTGCAGTCCAGTGGACGGAATGGAAAGCATGCTCCTCACACCCGTATCTTGAAGGATCCGACTAAGAGTGTTCTCCTATCACCGAAGCTCTCAAGATGACTACGTCATGTATCAGTCTCTTTCTCTTGCTTAGTAGTCAACATGTGGCTTCTGACGTCTCGCAGATTTAATGTTCTGTTTCTTACGTGATTCATTTTTGCTTTTGTGTCATCAATTCTTACTTTCTGACAGAGAATTTGTTGTTGCCCTTCAAGAATTTGAATAAATTGGATAAGATGAATGTGTCGTTTTGATATCTTCTACGCCTATGATTTGGGTTATTGTACTATGTGTATTGTAGAAATTTGAAACTTCAGTGTAACTTCATATGCGTCATCTTGCACTTATTTGCAGAAGCAGTGGTGGTGATTAAGTTTAAGAAATGACTTGTCGTGACGCTACTATGTACGACTGTGTTTTCAGAGACATGGTGGTAAAATAATCACTGATGCTGGTACTTCATCTTCATAATGTGGGCTTAACTTCGATTTATCAAACCAGCAATATTTTGGTTACCAATTGAGAAATCTATTGATTCATTAAATACTACGAGGGAGCTCGTTCAGTAGGTGCGCTATACTTACGCATTGAAGCTGCAGCTCGCCAAAGTCAATGGATAATAGTCTTTTGCCTCAGAAGTGGGGTAAGATTTAAAAGGTTCTGCTTCTTTGTTCAAGTTTGCCCATTTAGTAGATCTAATTCATCAATTTCTTTCACCCAGGCTAAATGGAACTGACTGGCTGCCTGCATCCAAAGGTCTATAGATAAAGCATGTATTAATATTGAATTGTTCACTGAAGCGCTTTTTCATTTCCTATCTGAATCTGACACCAAATGAAACTTCATTTCTGATCTGAGTATAGCATCGCCCATGGAGTAAATATAGGTAGCGAGTGTCTGCATGCATGCAGTGAATAGATTCAGTTTTCTTGCGGAGATTTCGTTCACGAGGTCCCAAAAATTTTTGAACAGTTATTAAAAAGCAAAATTTTTGTTATTGAATATGTTATTACCGAGATGACCAATTTATAAGTCGCATGAAACATAGAGTATAGGTATATATATAGAGTTTCGACTCAAAAAAGTAGCCTATCTGTATACAGTGAAAATTTTTATTTCAAAAGATTCAGTTTTTGCAGAGATTACGTTCCTGTGGTCCAAAAAAATATTTTAGCACTTTTGAAAAAAGTCAAAATTTGGCAATTTATATAGGCCTACTACCGACATGACTCTCCTAAATAAGTAGTATGAAACAAGTTGGATATCAAAAGGAATGAATGTTTGCTAATAAGCAACCTAACAGGCGGATATCAAGCTGATTTTCAAGGGAATCTCATGATCCGTATTCTAATGGAAGTCTTCATGAAAAAGTCGAGATATTATTTGTGCTTTCTTTGCTGAAATTTCAAGTTTTTAGTTCAATTTTCACCAGCATGATTTTATGATTCACTGAATTCATGTTTCATTTCATGAATCTGAATTGATATGGACCCATTTACATCTTTCTAAGTTAGTTGAAATTATAGGTCTTTGATTATGTTATTTTGCTCTACCAGTGGCAGATAAATCACCCACACTTAAGAAGATCCTTTTGAGGTTGGGCATGAAAGCAATAGCAGGTCATCGAGCCACCAATTTAAGAAATATTACCTCTCGAAGGCTGTCATAATAGAATAGAATAGAAAATATGTTTATTCTCCATAGACAACAAGCAGAGTATGTACATAGGAATTGGCATGCAAGGGTAATACAATAATGTGAAGATACAACAATAACGGAGAAAGGGATCAGAGGACCCACAAGAAGGGGTATATGACTGGCCCGCACATAATTATATACGTGTTTGTTCAAAAACCAGAAAGAAATTGTTCAAACACTAGAGAGTATGCGTGCTGCTGCGTAGCTACTCATAAAACTGAGAGAATTTGTATTGCGAACGCATCTGATGCTTACTTTTTGATAACATTTAGAGCAGAGAGTTTTTATCTATCGTGAGTAAGGGAGGTCAGGTTTCTAAAATGAGTCCACATTTTTTATTAGATACGACTTTATATTCTTTTTTGAATTCTCTAATTGATTTTCAGCTTTTTATTTCATTGGGGAGCAAATTCCAAGTAAATGGTATTTGAAATGTGCTAATTTTTTGTTCTAATGTTTCTTACAAAACGGCAATTTGAAGCTATCGGATCGTAGTCGATGATTCTACATAGTTTTGATAGATCGATGGCAACGTGTTCTTTGTGTACTTAATTTTGTATGCTAGCACTAAAAGTTAATATTGATACATACTCGCAATATTCATATATTGCTCCCTCTCATAGAAATGAAGTTCAAGTGACAATCTGTAAAATAATACGGACAGTGACAATAACACGGACAATCTGTAAAATAACATCACTTCCTTCTGCATTATACTATCATGATCAGTCAATTCCGTTGTAATTTCTTCAAAACTGCTAAATGTGCATATCTCACATTTGGAAACAATTCCGACTGCATCCCCATCGAGTTCATTTAATAAAATCGAAAGTGTATACACATTGGGGATTTATTAAATGCTGAGTTACCACTCTACCTAAATATACTTACTCTACGTCATAATGATAAGAGCAAGGTTTGATTAATTTGATTCCTCTAAAGATGTAGCAATCGGCTAATAGACGAACGCCTGAAAATGCCATTGACCACCATGAAGGACGGGCATCTGAGGAAGGTTTGATTGGTTTCACACCTCGCCTTCAAATTATTCAATTAAATTACCATAGAGAGTGATTCATTGACAGCGATAGCAATCAGGCATGCGTTTCCCATTGACATGTGCTTCTAGAACTGAAAAGATATAAAACAAGCAATTGTTGCAAATCAAAATAAAATGCTCTGCTGAAGATAGCTCGCAATGGATTATACAAGAAGAAATTTAATTTCAAAAGAGAACACTGGCACTTCTTCGGTTGAAATATGACCGACACCATGATGAGCTAAATGGAAATGATATCTGCTTACCTGAGGATCATCATCAAACGGTGAAACAACCTGAATAACATGATTTACATGTTTTAATACACCTCCATCACCTGCGCGGGACACTCTGAAATGTAGTTCGTTCGAACACGTTTACAGCTTCCACATAAAATTTCGAAATATTCTCCGAGGCACCATCAACGCGTTCGAATGCATGCATTAAATTCCGAAAAAGAATAATGCAAAGTAGACAACTAAAACAAAGAATCAACATATCTTTCTTAAAGGTATAATCACCAACACAATGATCCTGAGCAGGTGTGGGCCAAGTTTGGTTGAGATTGAGGCAATGTTGACAAAGTTTTGGCCCTCGGTGTAAAGTGATGTTGCGAAAAAAATGTTCTGTAAAATTGGTGAAAACATGTGATAATTACGTGAGTTGTATCTCTGTCCAGAGTTGCCCGTTGGCTGTTGTGTTCTGAAGCGCTCTTGATAATGATCCTGAGAAGGTGTGGGCCAAGTTTGGTTGAGATTGATGCAGTATTGACAAAGTTTTGGCCCTCGGTGTAACTGTCATTTTCATATGTAGATCCGAAGGTGGAACGACCTCGAGTGATGAATCCAGCCGACCAAGTACTTTTACTGGGAGGCCTGGTTCTCCGTCCAGAGTTGCCCGTTGGCTGTTGTGTTTTGAAGCGCTCTTGATAATGATCCTGAGCTGGTGTGGGCCAAGTTTGGTTGAGATTGAGGCAATATTGACAAAGTTTTGGCCCTCGGTGTAAAGTGATGTTGCGAAAAAAATGTTCTGTAAAATTGGTGAAAACATGTGATAATTATGTGAGTTGTATCTCTGTCCAGAGTTGCCCGTTGGCTGTTGTGTTCTGAAGCGCTCTTGATAATGATCCTGAGAAGGTGTGGGCCAAGTTTGGTTGAGATTGATGCAGTATTGACAAAGTTTTGGCCCTCGGTGTAACTGTCATTTTCATATGTAGATCCGAAGGTGGAACGACCTCGAGTGATGAATCCAGCCGACCAAGTACTTTTACTGGGAGGCCTGGTTCTCCGTCCAGAGTTGCCCGTTGGCTGTTGTGTTTTGAAGCGCTCTTGATAATGATCCTGAGCAGGTGTGGGCCAAGTTTGGTTGAGATTGAGGCAATATTGACAAAGTTTTGGCCCTCGGTGTAAAGTGATGTTGCGAAAAAAATGTTCTGTAAAATTGGTGAAAACATGTGATAATTACGTGAGTTGTATCTCTGTCCAGAGTTGCCCGTTGGCTGTTGTGTTCTGAAGCGCTCTTGATAATGATCCTGAGAAGGTGTGGGCCAAGTTTGGTTGAGATTGATGCAGTATTGACAAAGTTTTGGCCCTCGGTGTAACTGTCATTTTCATATGTAGATCCGAAGGTGGAACGACCTCGAGTGATGAATCCAGCCGACCAAGTACTTTTACTGGGAGGCCTGGTTCTCCGTCCAGAGTTGCCCGTTGGCTGTTGTGTTTTGAAGCGCTCTTGATAGCGATCCTGAGCAGGTGTGGGCCGAGTTTTGTGGCGAGATACTCTATAATCTGAAAGTTATGGCTATCGGTGGATTTATTTAATCAACTTTTTTTCATTATTATATTTGTCTTAGAAATCAGCTGTTGATGTTGATGTCAGTGTGCTTCAGAGGGTTATTTAGCACGCTCTTTCCATTTATATCGGTTATTTGACCTGAAAATGCCTCCATATGTGATATTTTGGGGTTCGGTGTATTTTAGCAATTTTCATTTTGGCCCTCGGTGTGTTTTAGTAATAGCCATGACGATTTGATTAATTTGCAAATAAAAACCATTGAACTTAATGAACAACAAAGAAGTAGGGAAAAAGAAAAACTCGATAATTCAAAATCGTTCGTAAAACTTCATCCGATAAAGCCACTTGAATTTGACGGTGAAATCACGGAGTATCCAGCATTTATTTCAAATTGGTATGCTACCGTTGATTGCCAAAATCTAACAGAGTGAAATTACGATATCTTCAAGATGCGTTAGGGCCTATACCGAGACGAGCGATTTCAATGCTAAAATCAGATCACGAGTATAGACTTGCACTATCACTGCTAGAGAAAAGGTACGGCAACCAAACTGTTCTAAAACGTGCCTACCTAAAGAAGATAGAGAACTTGCCGAGCATTAGCAAGTCAGATGAAATTTTGAAACTTCGAAATTTAGCCGACGAACTGGATATATGCTGTCATGCTTTATCTGAATATGGCATTGACTCAGATTCACAGGATCTGATTCTTCTAAATACTCTTGGCAAACTGCCCAAAGATTTGAGATATCAGTTCACTAAATCTGTCGGCGGTAGTCAGAAAATGAAGCTGTCATCCTTGAGAAACTTGTTGGAAGAGCACCTGACGATTTTTGAGGAGATTGACATTGATCGCACAGAAATTGATATCCTATCCGAATATGAGCAAACTTTTTTCGGAAATGATAAAAGAAACTCGCGCCCACAGTATTCAAATAATAAGCACGCGAATTATCGAAATTTCCACCATTTGCAGACAACTGACAGAGGAAATCGCATTCGATATTCGGAGAAACAGGTGTCGCCTTTTTCGGCTTGTAAATTCTGCAAGGAAATGGGTCACTGGAATGAGGACTGTCCTAGATTTTTAGATCGGGAATCTCGAATTGATGCGCTAGGCCAATGTTGTCTTAAATGTTTCCTGACGAATCATCGAACATATGAATGCCGAAAGCGATTATACTGCCCACATTGTAAGTCCGAAAATTCTCATAATCGAAGTCTTTGCCCTCAGAAATTTTCAAATGCTGATCGATGTAGTAATAACATTGAAAGTAATATCAGGCCTACTTCACAGACAGCCGTTGAGCCAGTTGACCGACAGGAAAAGTCCTTCTACACAAATGATGACAAATCAAGCGATGAAGACAAAACGAGTACTTTACCTAAAACAAAGTATGTTATCTTCCCAACAGCTGTTGCGTTCGTTAAATCAACCGACAAACCGTTTCGTGTACGCAAATGCAGAATGGCGTTTGACACTTTGAGCAGCAGATCCTACATAACCGAAGCCTTCGCGAAGGAGTTGAAGCTGAAACGAAGTTCAACAGAAAAGGTGGCTGTGCATACGTTCGCTAATCCAGACCCTACTAACATATCATGTCATCAATCTGCGATAGCAATCGAAGCTATATCAGGAGAAAACATACGAGTAGAAGTCAGCATTGTCAAAAATATGCATGCCAATGTTGTGCGAATGCCCATTGACTCCAACTACTTGGAAAGCAAAATGAAGAGTTACTTTCTGGCCGATCCCCGACCAGAATCTCCTGAGGAAAATCCAATAGACATTTTGATAGGAAACGATTTTTATGATTGTATAATTCAGCCCGAGCGAGTAGAATTAGTGCCACAACAAATCTGGTTAAAGAAGTCCTTATTGGGATGGATCATTACCGGACGAGGTGTTTGTACGTCCCGAATCTCACATTTTGCCGCAGAAAGCGGAACTATGGCAATGTACACTAAGACCTCAGCACATGGACTACAATCAAACCCCTTGACATTCGAAAGCGAAGTTCCGATAAATGACAAGTTGGACATTATGTCAAACTATTGCGAAAAGAATGATTATTCGAAGTTATGGTCGTTAGATTCCATCGGAATTACTGACTGCCCAGAACAATCTGATGACGAAGTAGCCGTTCGAAAGTTTGAAGACACTGTTAAATTCCGTGATAACCGATATCAAATCCGCTTTCCATGGAAAGAT
Source organism: Prostheceraeus crozeri (assembly GCA_907163375.1). Lineage (NCBI taxonomy): Eukaryota > Metazoa > Platyhelminthes > Polycladida > Euryleptidae > Prostheceraeus > Prostheceraeus crozeri. The sequence continues at coordinate 22,603 of CAJQUW010010995.1, forward strand.
GAATTGCCCAACTTACCCACTAATGAAAATTTGGCTCTGGGCCGATTACGATCAATGTGCAAAAGGTATGGAAACGGACCAGTAATGAAGAAGGTGGATGACATCATTCAAAAACAAGAAAGTGATGGAATTATTGAGAAAATCAATGCTGATAAAGAAGATAAAGAAACATGCGGTGTTGTTCATTACCTTCCCCACCAAGTCGTGATGAAAGATGATAGTTCGACTACAAAAGTGCGACTAGTATTCGATGCGTCAGCGAAAACTAAAAGCAATTTGTCATTGAATGACTGCCTTCTGCGAGGACCAGTAATATTGCAAAAAATCCCTGGGATTTTAACGCGAATTCGCTTCCACAAAATTCTGACGGTATCTGATATTCAAGCAGCATTCTTGCAAGTCGGTATTCAAGAGATCGACAGGGATTGCACTAGGTTCTTCTGGTTAAAAGATATCAATGCTTCTATGAACTATGAAAATCTTCAAGTTTATCGATTTTCCAGAGTTCCATTCGGAATCATATCTTCTCCCTTTCTTTTGGCACAAACCATCCATCACCATCTTTCTCAGACACAGTCGGAATCTTCGAAACAAATTAGTGAGAATCTATACGTTGACAATGTCTTTGCTGAATTTGATAATGAACAAGAAGCTAAAAGGTTTTACCGAGATGCAAAAGAGATATTTCAGGCAGCGAATATGAACCTGAGAGAATGGTCTTCGAACTCGAGCCTTCTAATAGATAAGATGAAGGAAGAAGATAAGGCCAGTGGTGACACTGTCAAGTTACTAGGACTGCAATGGAATACTTCTGATGATACGATGTCTTTGCGAAACAAAAACCGAAATAAGGGCACAGTACAATTTACCAGGAGTAACGTCCTGAAGACATTTTCTCAAGCGTTTGACACTAACGGTTACTATAATCCTGTTTTGATACAATTCAAAATTCTGTTTCAGTCATTATGTATCAAGGGATATAATGAAGAACAAATAATTGATGACGAACAATTATTCAAGCTGTGGATTTCTTTATGTGCCGACCTTGAAATCATTTTCGAACACAAAATCAACAGACACATAGGTGTAGGCGGCAATCAAGAGATGCAGTTATGCTGTTTTACAGATGCATCAGAAAATTCTTATGGTGCTGTCGTATATGTCCGATACTTCGATGGCACTCAACATAGAACACATCTGATCATATCCAAGGCGAAGGTTAGTCCAAAACCGTGTTTCAATTTCAAGAACAAGAAAAAGTGTTTGTCAATACCGAAACTGGAACTCTTGGCTATACTGATTGCAGTTCGAATCACGACCTTTATAAGAAATGAAATTAAACAGCCGATTTCGTCGTGCATTCTGTGGTCTGATTCAATGATAGCACTCCAGTGGATAACATGCAAGAAAACACTGAACGTTTTTGTACGCAATCGAGTCGAAGAAATCAAGAGAAAAGCAAGCGAGTTTGATTTTCGATATATAAATACTCTGGAAAATCCTGCTGACAAATTGACTCGAAGAATTTGTTCACAAGTTCTGATCACAGACAATTGCTGGTGGCATGGTCCTACTTGGCTTTCGCGGAATTCTGAAAATTGGCCTAAGTGGAATTTGCAGCCATTTACTCCCTCGATGGAACATGAGTACGAAGAAGAACTTGTCAAAGAAAAATTGATGCTTTTTCATTCTACGGAGTCTCATCGATCGATTTCAATCTCACCCTACGGTGACGGAATGAATATTGAAAGATACTCAAAATTGTCGAAAGTGTTGAGGGTTTGTGTGCTCATTGAGAAAGCTATCGAATTTATGCAAGGTAAACGGCCAGCTATGACAATCTCTCCCTCAGATACAGAAAAAGTGCTAATGAAGTGGATCAAGTTAATTCAGTCATCAACTTATGCAGAACAATTGGAGTTATTGACGATTAATCGAGATAGCAAACTAATTAGGCAACTTGGTCTGAAACTAACATACGATGGAGTTATTCGAAGCTTTGGAAGACTTGCGAATTCTGATTTGAGTTATGAGTCTAAGATGCCGATATTGATGCCGAAAGATCATTATTTGACCAAATTAATCATTCGAGATGTTCATGAAAGACATGATTTGCATCCAGGGGCAAGTCAAGTACTCTCCAAAGTGCGAGAAAAGTATTGGATTCCAAGTGGGCGACGAGCTATTAATTCTGTGCTAAAAGACTGTCACGTGTGTAGGAAGCATTCTGGGTCCTCATTTAAACCTCCGAAGATGCCAGCTTGGCCTGCAGAGAGAGTAACAAGACATATTCCATTCATTTATTGCGGCGTGGACTATTTTGGACATATTCTTATTCGAGGAAATGATGGAAAGCGGAAAGTTTGGGTGTGCTTATTCACATGTCTCATTACGAGAGCCATCCACTTGGAGGTCGTCGAGAATATGACAACTGAATCCTTTATCCAGGCTTTCAGACGCTTCGTCGCGCGATTTGGAACACCAGAGCTAATTTACTCAGATAACGCAAAGCAATTCAAATTGGCTAATCAGCTCCTGAAACATTGGAAAGGACCGGAATTTAATGAAGTCATAACAAGTTACATGACAGCGGAGAACATAACGTGGAAGTTCATTCCAGAAAAGTCCCCATGGTTCGGAGGCTTTTATGAAAGATTAGTTGCGCTTGTAAAAAAGCCTCTGAGAAAAGTAATTGGTCGCGGATTCCCATCCTTAGTTGAGCTCCAAACAATCCTAGCGGAAGTGGAGGCACTAGTGAATTCCAGACCACTTGTTTATATCGACTCTGACAGAAATAGTTCAAGACCAATCTGTCCAAACGACTTTCTGTCTATGAGTTTCTGCGTTGGAATGCCTATAATGAGTGATGACACCAATGACTTGATTTATGAGGGCTCTACTGAGGAAGCTTATGCAAATATTTGGGAAACAGGACAGAAACTTCTTGATCAATTTTGGATGTTATGGCAAGAAGAATATTTGAAAGGCTTGAGGGAGCGTTATCAAAGCAAGCTAAAAGGTTCAAGGTATTCTGAAATTGCACCAACTGTTGGTATGATAGTAACTATCAAAGACGATCATTTAAGAAGAAGTCAATGGAAATTAGGAAGAATCACAAATTTGATCAAGAGTAGAGACGGTGAAACAAGAGTTGCCGAAGTGAAATTGGCAAATGGTGCAATTACTCGCAGAGCAATCAGCTTACTATTCCCACTCGAAACAGTGGAACATGCGGAACCACCTAACTCTGATACTCACGAACTAAACGCACAGGTACACAATGAAAGTAAACCGCGGGTGCGAGGAAGACAAGCAAAAGGTACAGCAAACGAAAAACTACAGAACCTGTTCCAAAAGAAAATTAGCAGTGATAACATTGACAATGATTGCAATAATGGCTTAAGTGACTAATAACGGTGACATAAACAGTGAGCAACGGTACATTGCTGTAATCTATAAGCATTTTTTTTTAAAAAAAGGCACATTACGTATTTCATTCAGTAACATCAATTTAACTTTCATAATGTGAATCAGTTGCGTTTCGGTGCAGAAGTGAGAAACTGCTGATATCTATTATTCATTCAATGAATTATTCTTCGTATACCTCGGTGATTCTATTGACATTTGATTGATACGTCTATGATGTGTGAAATCTTCTGAGTAACTCAGAGTAACGTTCATATGATCTTCTTCTACTCAAGCACTCACTCGATCGATCCGGACAACTGAAAGTGTGGAACTTCTTGTGTGTGTAATATTTGTACTTAGGATTTTTGGCGGCGGGAGTGTCGCAACACTGCAGTCTCTGTGCTGCGATTATAGAGTAATGCTTTGTTTGTATTCATCAAATAAATGTAAATTGTGATGATCTGTAAATGTTTCGAATTCAATATAATTTCTAGAATCCTTGACAACAAATGACGCTTTTACTTGTCGGCACATAAAACAACACGGTAAACAAACCACGACAAATTTCTATATAAATAAGATCGCAAATCAATTGGGAATAAAGAATTTTCACATATTGATGAGAGACGAATTACGTTTGCTAAAAGATAAGCCAACTGTAAATTTTGTAACAAATCTTCACACGTCAGATCAAAAAGGAGTACATTGGTCTGCGGGTCAAAGAAATAAAAATGGTGACAATTACTATTTCGACTCTTATGGATAGCCTCCAACAATTGAAGTCAAGGAATTACTTGGCAATGGAACACACAATACGTTTCAAATTCAAACACCAGGAACTACTTATTGCGGTCAGTTATGTCCTTATGTTTTATTTAAATTACAGGAAGGAGTGCCATTTCTTGATATTATACTAGAATTGAATACGGAAGTTGAATAAGGGAATTTAATTCCCGAAAAACGTTAGTTCCAAAAATTAAAAATCAGTTATCTGTAATTCGTTTTGATAAAATCTGCCAGTGATTTTATCATCATCTAAATCTATAGTTTCAAAAGTAATCGGATAAGTTTGATTTAATTTACAAACTTCAAATATCTCTTTAGTCCAATAGCCAACAAAGCCTTTTTCAAATTTATTCTTATACTTAAATATTCGTACCCTGTCTCCAATTTTAAATTTTCTGCTTACGTTTCTGTCAATTCAGAATACTCTCATTCGAATATTTTCTTTCGTATCAAATCAGGATCATCAGAAGCATTCTTTGGAGTTTCTTCAATACCTGAATGAACTTCATTATTGTACTGATCTACAATTCCTGGTAATATTTTTAACCGTTTGTGATTACCTTGTTCTGTAAATTTCTTGAATATTTTATTTTTTGAAGTTCTATTGAACCTCTCTATTACTACAGCTTTGCCTGCTTTTTCTGTGGAATAAAAAGTTTCAAATAATGGCTTAACATTTCTATTATAAAATTCAGATCCTTTGTCAACAAACAATTTCCTTGGCTTTCTATTACTTTCCTTAAAGATTTCTTCAAACGCATATTTAACTGACAGACCACTTGTTTTTTAAAGGCTTTGCCCAAGCGTATCGTGTATATAAATCTATAACGGTCAATGCGTACTTAGACCCTCTTTCATTCGGCATATTGATTAGATCAGCACTCCAAATATCATCTTTATTAAATACTTTTACTTTCAATAGATATTTCGGCTTTCTATATTCTTTATAAATTTCAGACGCGTAGGTTTCAGAGTTATGAGTTTTGTCTAAACCCTGACCGAACAATATTTTGGCTTGTAAAGCTTTCTTAACAAACATTCTTTCAATTTTTTCTCTAAATGTAGGATTTTGAATACTATCTAATTCTTCTATCATTTTCCTATCAGCTACATGACGAGAACTTAGGTCATGATTTCGATAAGCTAAATCGTGTCTATAAGCTGCTACATCAACTCTGTTTTGGTTCTTCACCTGCTTTTCGATTATTATTCTCATCTAGTCTTATATCTAATCGAGTTCCTGGACCGGTATATGAATGACCAGGAAGATGTTTTTCTTTTGAATATTTACTCCAAATAAAACCAGGAAAGTTTTCTAATGCTTTTTGTATGTCAACTCCGGAATGCTGACAATTTGGGGTTTTATGTACTTTTAAGAGATAATTCAATAAATCTAAATTAGAAATTTTAAAATTTAATTAAATTTTCGGAATTTGTAGAATACATTTGTAAAGGTAAAATAAAATAAATTTTTACCTAATCATACTAGGACTTAGATATATTCCAGAACCATCTTTAGTTTTAATTTCAATTAAATCATCAACATTATGTAGAATGTTTTTGTGAACTCGTTTTCCTTCATCAACTAAATTTAATTTACTAATAAAATTATCTACTATTCCTTCTCCCCTAGCAACTTTCTCTAACTCTATTATGACGTTTTTGTTCTTCTAATGCTGCTTTCTCTGATTTATTTTTATTTACTGCTTGGACAATACCAGCTGTCCCACCTGCAACACTTCCTGCTGCTGCTATGCCACCTTTTATTAGTGGAATTAATGGGATTACTCCACCATACTTTTATTCTTGTAATTTAATATTCTCTATCATTGGTTCACTTATGTAATATTTCTTTTTGCTAATCGTAATAGTTTTAGGTGAATTTTTGTCAACAATGTTACGTAATTTTAATTCAACAGTTATATTATTATTACTTTTCGCTTGCGACATTTTTAATAAAAAATTTTAAGTTAGGAAAAACTTTAATCTATTCTAGTTATGAAAAAATTTTTAGTTAAGAACAAATTTTAAGTTACCCAAAATTTTAATTAACCTATAGAGCTTTGTTCAGAGGCTTTAGCCGATCGGACCAAAGGCCCTCAGGTTACTAACCTATCCCTATCAACAATGTGACGTAACGTTACGTTTCGGAAACGTTCCATATAAGTTTCAGGAAACGTCTCCGATACGTAACGCTTGCACAGTTTGTTTACGTAACGGAACGTTTCAAAACGTTTCCATGAAACTTTGTTAGAATGTTGCAGGGATACATCTTTGATAAATTATTGGAAGCAATTCAAGTTCGATAACATAAAATGTTCGCCGCTCACGTCTGTGTAACAATAACAGCAGTCTTAGATGCGAGTTCTAAAATTGACAGCATCATGGACTGTGTCGCAGTTGAAACAGACATTGATGAAAAAATTAAATGACTTACCATGTCTTCAGCCTCCACTTGAACACATCAAGCCCAACAGAAAACTTGAACACATCAGTCGTTTACATGACTTCATTGAGATTGGCTCTCTTTGTGTTTCCTGGAATTGATCGATAAGCAGGTGATGTAATATCGCTTATCAAAACAGAATACATGGAAACATTAAATGACTTACTAGTCCAGCCTCCATCTAATAACAGAAAACTTGAACACATCAGCCCGTTACATGATTTCATTGAGATGCAATTGATCGAGAAGATGTTAATAGAAGTAATTCAAATTTATATTAAGCCAATGCGACTAATGTCTAGTATGGATGGAGATACCCAAACCAATGACAATATTAAATAGATGGAATACAATAAAAGGAAAAACAGAGTTATCGTACAAAAGTGCTAACCAGCTCCAGTCCACTCACCACTCAGTACAATCGATGGTAAAAGATAAAGTGATATAAAAATTATCCTCTTACCAGCTATTAAAGTGCCAAGCCTTACGAACTTGGAATGGGGTTTAAACTGGGCAATCCAATCCATTCGTCTTGTATGACTGGCATCTGTCTGGCTCAAACGTAGATAACTGATGAAATAATGATAGTATTGCCAGTAAGTCGCTAAGTTATCTGTAATTCCAATTTATATTAAGCCAATGCGAATGTCTAGTATCTACGTTTCAACGATTCTTTCAGTTTCTCCAATCAAATTTACTCATATAATCAAATTTACTCACAGTGATCAAAAGATTCTCCCTTGCCATATGGACGGACTCGATGAATTGATTTGGTTAAATCCATTCATATTTTCAGTTTTGATTGTTGTAGGACAGCGATTCTTTCTCTGAAATACACAATAAAGATTTTGTTTTATAAGCAAAAAACATAAGTTTGCAAAACATCTTTCGAATGGCACAATTCGTTAACATTCATAGTTTATTTTAAAAAACAATTCACATTATTAAAACATTTACAGAGAATTTCAGAAAGTCTTTTTCTTAGATAATGAAACAGAGTTTTAAAAAGATGATGGGACAATTCATAGATACATGGATTTGCACTCAATTTGCATGAGGACTTAACATGGCACAATTAATCCACATCCGACTGGTTCAAATTACACTCATGTGGCACTTTGGAGGAAATAAAAATAGATTTTCGACAAATGGATGCACGCATAATCATAACATATTGCATGCATTAGTCCATAAACATTAAGAATTGTGTACACGTACGTATTTATAACAGTAGTCTCAGCAATAATAATTAAATTATACCCGCGACTGGCGATCGATGTCATATACCACATAATATTCCAGGATTACAAAACATTCGGAATATGCAAGCCTCTAATTATGATAAATTATCTTAGGCGTGAGGAAGCAATCTGACTAGGATAGAATTCAAGAGTGAAGAAATTCGCAACAAATTAATTGATATCAGATGACGCTATCGTTTTATTGACAACAGAGATCATTTTTCTTTTATTTTTTGTGATTTCATGAAGTTTCAAAATGTAAATCATACAATTTCGCGAAAATACGTGTATAACTAATACAGAATTAATTCATTTAAACTTAGGCAATGAAAGGAGTATAGACATCTCACCTGTAAGCTCTGGCAATTGGTAATATTAATCCAAACACATTTTGTGGTCAGAATGCATCAAACTATCACGAGATGACATTCAAAGCCCTGGTTTTCAGCGACGAATGTAGGAAATAGAGTCAAGTCACTAAATATGAAGTAAACCAAATCACAAAATATTTTGTAAGATGATAACGTTAAAAGCTTAGTCGGCAACTTGAAAGGACAAAATAAATGACCTGTAAATTGATTGTGGAGGTCGAATTTGTTTCGCGGAATTTGAGTTCCTCTAAATGTCCAAAGAAAAGATGGTGACCAAGGCGTCGTTTAAGAAAATTTGGTCTAAGTCGTAGACGTTTCACTAAAATCGTAATGCTAGGCAAATGAATCACGTTCGATGCGCAGAGTAGCCATGAATGAAATGAAGACCGTTTGCACATTTCCCTTCTCGCTGTCATGTGATTATCGATGGTGACGCGTCGATTGAAGGTCAGTCGCTCAGGCGGGAGTGGGGAAATAATCTGTGCGCAGTTCTCGTCTATTCGGAAATGAAATGCGATGGGCTATGACCGCTTTATCTTAAAGCTGCGTAAATCATCGAAAGACAGACTCAGTCCATGCATCGAATAAGCACAGCCGTAAAAAGACTTACTGTATGATAATATCAAAATGTTGCAATTATAATCTATTCCAAATGCAGTCGCAAAATTGTGATTCTTCTGATACCAAGCATGAATCCTATTAATATAAGAAATGCATGGGTAGAAACCAATGATGAATTTTTACATCATATATAGACTACATATAGAACTCCATGAGCATAGTATATGCTGTAAAAATTTTGCGTATTCAAATTGAATGTAAAGCAGACTTCCGAAGTTTTTGACGTGTCCAGCAACCAAAGTCACGACAATTTAATAGATCAACATTGATCATATATATCAAATTGTGAAGGAACGAATCGTAAATAAATTGCATATATTCCAAATTCATTATCAAATCGTATCAGATTTTTTTGAAAAGGAATTCCGACAAATTTATACGATAATTATTAAATATATGTTTAACCCTTTCCGTGCCGAATTTTATTTTGCTAATCTGCTAATCTGTGCGTATTTATTTTTCTACTCTTCCATTACTTTAAAAGCAGAAAACGAGTGTTTAAATATAACAACGATAAATTTGCTGTTACAAAACGGAACGAAATACAAAATGTCGTCATAATCAATAGGTATTCAGCGGAAGTTCACACATGTATGGTACTTAGTGAAGCATTGGCCAGGATGAAGGGCCGGCTTGTCGGTCGCTTTCCAGTCTTTCAATCTTGATCGCGGAGGAAGCTTTACGTTACTGATCTTTTCGTCGGCGTATCGATTCACTTCGTCAACAATATATTGAATGATTTCATCCGTGAAAAACAGATAGAAATAATCAATAGCTCTATCACAATTCTCAACATGCCTAGGTCCGCTTGGGTCCTCTGAGATATAACGTAAAAGCCTTGGACCGCTGTCCTGAAGTTTTACGTCTGTCCAATCGTCCGTTGAAGTAAGATCACGAGAAGAAGCGGCAGATGCAGTTCTAACCGATGGCAATGCATTGTCTGAGTCTTCACCAGATGAAGCTCCATCACTATTACATGTAGAGTTGTCGATGTCAGAGTCGTCGAGATCTGAGTCGTCGATTTCAGATTCATCTGAATCTGATTCAGTTTGAGCTGCTAATATCAACTCCATTGCCGCCTGTGAGGTCAAACGACGAGGCATGTCGAAGAGCAGTCTACGAATAATAACAATCACCTGATGATGTCCCTTTAGGCTGCACTCGAAGCTCACAATCGATTCTTATTTGCCCATCATTGTTTGGCAATGACCTTGAAGACGTTCAACGAAAATAACATCATACAGCATGTATCGATGTGCGTCATGCACGTGCAGCACTCACAGTCATCTCATTTGATCGATGCAAAGGCAAGCAGTGTCGCAGCGATCGGTTGTATAAGAAAAAAGAACAAATTGACATTAGGAAAAATATTGAAAATTGAAGGGCGGATATATCCGCCCACGGCATGGAAAGAGTTAAAACATTATAATTTCAAAAACAGCTGATCTCTTAGATACGCTGTCAACAATTCAATGCATAGAGCAAGAATAACCGCAAATGTCCTAGTATCTGTTAATTCCATGTTAATTTCATGATTTTGCGTATACGCAAGCATTATTTACAATGTTTTACCAGAGGCATTGATCATCCTCAATTCGTAGAGTGAATATTTTTGGTATTATTATATTTAATTCAAGATTTTTATTTTCAGACTAATTTCCTGATTAACACGCAAGTATGCGCCGAGATTTATCAAGTATCACGACTGTTTCGGTATTGATTTGCATTTAGCATAATTTTTTAATCGTAGGTGATCGCATTGCGTTCCAGCTGATATGTGAATCTGATTGATATCTGAATCTTTCGTGTTATTCCAGGAGACATTACAGAGACATCGAGTGTTAATTTTTCGAGGGTTAATTGGTTTAACACAAATTTACAATAATTACGATCCTTAACAATAGTAAACTATATTAATCGTTCCGTCAGATGCATAGTTCAGGCATGCCTCATTTTAAAGTTAAAGTTTCGCATGAAACAAATTGAGACCAATTGAAACTTATAGAACAAACGTTTCAATAAGTCTCAATTCGTCTCATTACGTGTCAGACAAACTAGAGTAACGAGCTTAATTTAATGTGAATCTTATCATAATATGTGGTCTTCTGATTATGAAAAACCTCACATTAAATATCAACAAGGTGTTGGATGATGGTGAGTGAAATGAAACTTATCGAGACGTGTGGGAACGAAAAAGAGACGAATAATCATTATACCTCGATACATCAGGTAAAAGATCAATAACTAATAAATGATCATTCAATATGGTCTAATTTTACTTAGATTATACTATACCTTTCTTAAAACTCTCAACCCGACATTTTGTGTCTGGGGAACATAATGAGACGTATTGAGACTAATTTGAAACATAACGGAAACGTTTCAATGTTGTAGGGGTATAGAGCTTTGTTCAGAGGCTTCAGCCGATCGGACCAAAGGTCCTCAGGTTACTAACCTATCCTAGCCATCTTTCCATCAAGAATTTCAATAGAATATTTTACATCTTCTAGCAATAAACCATAAGCCATCAATGAAGTTGTGGAATCTTTCTTTTCAATATTAATTGTTACATCACAACCAGTCTTGATAATATCTTCATATTGTGCACTTAAATCGAAACAGAAAACAGGATATAAATGTCTCCAATCTCCAGGAGTTAATTGTGCTTTAACTCCAATTTTATACAAAGATTTCGAAAAGTATCATATCCTTCCATAAATTGATTATTGGTATCATCGAATCTTAATGGATCAATTGGATATCGGGTTTGATTTAAAGCAACTTGTAAACTTCGAGTTGTACGTTATTGTTATGAAAATGATTGTTGATCTTATCAAAACTTGGAGAATCATTTCTTTGAAATGTTAGTAATAAATACCTTCCCAGTAAACATTGTGACGTCATTGCGACGTCCCATTGATGTCATCATGCGTCTGAGACGTCTATGACCAGAACGGGATGTTACAGTGATCTCCCATCAAAGACGTCAGAATGACCGCCTTTATATGACGTCACTGTGACATCCAAAGTGTGACCACAAACATGATCAATGAGCCACAACCACGATGAGTCATGAAATTATGACGTTTACGCTATGATGAATGATTTCCGCTTAATTGCACTAAGTTTTGGGACTATCTTTTTTAATTTCCATTCTCGAACTCTCGCTCTCTCACTCACTTTATCTCTCTCCTCTCGCTTTTCTTGATACTTTTTCTTCTGATTTAATGATTCTCTGTCACAGCCTAATTTCTATTCTTCTTTCCTCTTCTCTTTCTCCCTATTTCTATTCATCTCTCAACTCAATTCTTTTCTTCCTCCTCTTCTATTTCTCCCCACTTCTCTTCATTTTCTTCTCTTGTTCCAATTCATCATTTCTCTTCTTCTTTCATATCTCTTCTCACTTCTCTTTTTCCTCCTCTCCTTTCTCTTGATTTCTCATTCTTCCTCCTCTACTCTGTCTCCTCATTTCTCTCATTTATCTTCCTTTTATTCTTCTGTTTCCTTATAAGCTCTTCTTTTTCTTCTTCTATTTCTTATTTTCCCATCAATCTGTTTTCTGCTTTGTTTTTATCTAAAATCGATGTATTTTCGAAAATGACATGATGTAAAAATTCATCACTAATTTCTACCCATTCATTTCTTATTAATAGGATTCATGTTTATCGCAGGGTATCGCAGGGCATTTGATGAATCCCAATTTTGCGATTGCAGTTGGAATAGAATACTTGTAATTGCAATAGTTCAATATAATAATTCAACGGATCTTTTTTTCGGATTCATTCGTGCCCGTACTCGTTGCATGGAATGAGTCTGTCTTTCGATGATTTACAAGCATCCCAGCGTTGGCGGTCACGTCATTAAGTGCAGCCCTCGTATTTCATTTCTGAATAGAGGAGAACTGCGCACAGATTATTTCCCTACTGCCGCCTGGGCGAATGACCTTCAATCAACGCGTCACTATCGATAATCACATGACATCGAGAGGAAACGTGCAAGCAGTCCTTCATTTCATTCATGTTACTCGCACTGCGCATCGAACGTGATTCATGTTTTGCGGTACGGTATTAGTGATAAGTCTACGACTTAGACCAAACTTTCTTAAACGACGCCTCGGGCACCTTTCCTTTGGACATTTGGAGGAACTTAAATCCACCACCCATATTCGACCTCCACAATCAATTCACAGATCATTTATTTCTATTTTGAAGTTGCAGACCAGCAGTTGACGACTAAGCTTTTGCCTTTATCATCCTAAAAAACATCTTGTGATTTGGTTCACCTCATATTTAGTGACTTGACTTTATCTCCTACATTAGTCGCTGAAAACCAGGGCTTCGAATGTCATCTCGTGATCTCTAACAAGAAAAGAGTCTAATGCAGTTTAACAAAATGTTTTTCGATGATTGATATCATCAATTGCCGGAGTTTACAGGTGAGATGTTCACTCTTTTCATTTCTTATTAAGTTTAAGTGAATTAACTATACGCACTGGATTAGTTATAAGCTTATTTTCACGAAACTATTATAAATTTTGAAGCTAATTCATGAAATCGCAAAAATAAAAGAAAAATCATTTTAATTGTCCATAAAACATGGCATCATCTGATATCAATTAATTTGTTTCAAATTTCGTGGCTCTCGAATTGGAATCAGATTAATTCCTCCCACCGAAGATAATTTACCATAATTAGAGGCTTTACATACATTTTGCCATGCTTAAAAAGGAACGCTGCTATTCGAACATTTTCATCTTCCTGTTATTGAACTGTTGTGTGATCATCAATATAATACTTAAAGTTTTATGCAAAATACTGAAGTTTGTACCATAGGATTATAAATGACAATGCATAGGCAACCATTTTGACGATCAAAATGTTATGATTGTGCATTGATTTTTTTACGTAAGTGAATAATTTAAATGTACTGTAACAATGTAGTAATGTAAGGCACAGGTATCTAAGCTTATTAAGAAAATCTAGATAATGATTATGATTCTACTGTATATTTGAATAATTGGACGACTGTACGTCACACATATCAGTCTGCAATATCGTAATGCATGCACATACATAAGTTTTGTTGAAATATTCAAATAAGCTTATTTTGTTGAATGTTATCAATTATTGCGAAAATGAATGAATAAATAATTTGCTTTTGCTGATGAATGTATCGGATGCAATGTATTTTTTGCTAGCCTGGATTTTTATGAAATGGTTGCAAACATAACAATACTGTATTATAATTTGCATATTTGTAAGGTTAGCAACACATTCTGGGCTACATAAAATAGGCCTATATTCGATTTAATTATAATAAAACGTTATGTTTCGTATTATGTTGTAAATAGAACAAAACGTTTATTATTTGATGATAATTATGATGTCTAAAAAATGATTCCCCTTTACTCAGTTTATAAATAAAGCCACTAAATTCATTTTGATAAAATTAAAAACTAATTCTTGCACAATGCATTTCGTCCATTCTTATTCAAGTGCAAACATGCAGGATTGAATATGAAATACAAAATATGAAATCATACTTCTACAGCAATGAATCTATGAACAAAAGGATTGTTCATAGATATATTACTGCAGAAGTAAGCTTATATGATTTTAGATTTTGTATTTTATATTCAGTCAACGTTTGCACTTGAATAAGGCATTGTGCAAGAATTAGTTTTTAATTTTATCAAAATAAATCTACTGGCTTTGTTTATTTATTGATAATTATGATGATTAATTTTATCATGATTGTGCAATTAATTGTGTGCGAATAAATTATAGCCGGAAGATGATGGTCGCTTGTCCCGCATTTGCTTGAAAAACAGAGGAAATACTATCTAAACAAGGAATTCTCTCATCATATGAATGTCAAATTTTATTGGGTTGTACAGTATTAATGCAAAATCATGTTAAAATTCATGATCAAATTTTATAGGCGATAAATATCCGAAGATGGTCAAAAATGAAAAATATATCAAAAACTGTGTCCCTGTCCAGATGCAGAGCATTGCATGCATTCAAAATATAATGACAATGTGAATTTTAAAATGTATGATTTTTTTTAAATTTTAGTCTTATTTTAGTTTCTAATTATGTCTTCAATTTATAAGTTAGCTTCGATAGCCTCTAGATTTTAGGCAACAAGCATGAAGAAACTTTTATTTTGGATTAGTTGTGCCTCATGTCAATGAAAGAAATTTTACGAACTATACAGAATTACATATTGTTCATATTGAATGTAGGCTCTATATGCCTACATGTCGAAGCATCTTCTCTACGGTGACTCAAATTCAATAGGCATGCATTTCGATACCTCTGATGAGCAATTTCATCATATTAGATATTGATATTCTAATATAGTGATTTCTCTTTTGAGCGTTGTATATGTATGCCTACGTCTTATGTAATTTTTGTGATGTAATTAAAATTTTTCTGTTTCTTACTTCAGGTACGTCGTGCTTACAGGAGGTCAATGGAACATCGAAGAAGGATCCGTGATTTATCAGCGTCTGCTTTTGTCTCAAGTGGAACGTGTATGTAAACAGAAATACTTAGATAATTTGCGAAAATATAATTATCCACAGATGATTCCAATGTTTTCGTTACCTTCATAATTGGGCAAATGATTGAAACTAGTTTTAAGTATGGTAATTGGATGTCTGTCACGATGTCAAGTGACTCATTAGGACGTCTCGTAGGAGCACTTTGAAGACGTGCGTTGGATGTCCCGGCGGGATGTCAGACTGACGTCCTGTGCGAGTTCCGCTGTGACGTACGTGGGATGTCCCGGCGGGATGTCATACTGACGTCCTGTGATGCTTCCGCTGTGACGTCTTTTTTACTGTCAAATAAGACGTACGTGGGCCATCCTGGAATGACGTCGTCATGACATCCCGCTGACGTCACATGTTTACTGGGTTGGTGTATTCGAAGTTCTAGTAAAATGCCAGTTAAATCTTTGTTCGGAAAACGTTACAGAACTAGCAGTTCGCTTTAGAAAACTTACTGGAATTGGTTTGTTAGTATTTCATCTTTTTGCAATAGCTGTTTCAACCTCTAAACTAGGAGTAATATGTTTTATCCACCATTGAAGTCTTGTCTATCAATTTTTAAATATGCCTTTTTTCCAGTCTTACCATAAAAGATTAATTCATTAATTGCTGTACGATGAATTATTAATTTAAATTTTAATTGATATGATATTTTATCATAATCTAAATATCCGAATAATGGAGACAATAACCAATTTACTGTCTGTTTACTTTTCTTGTTAAATTCACGTCTTTCTTTATATGCACTATTGTTTGTTTTATTTAAATGATTTGCAATACTTTCTACATCTTTCGCAATTCCTGCTGCATCTGTTACAGCGTGAGTTAAATAATCAACAATTATACCATCATTAGTATCAGGAAACCAACCTTCGATTTCATGTTTTTATTATTTTCACCAATTGTTACAAATCTAAGCATTGTATCAATTACACCTGGAGAATCACTTATTGTTTCTATATTTTGAGTTGCAACATCTAAACGCATTTGTGTAAATAATCTTGGAAAGAAATTATTCTCTAATGCAATATTATCGGTTTCTGGTAATGGTGTTGTAAAATTTGCATCACTATACAAAGAATATTCACAGTGTAAAAGGGAATCAAGTAAATATAAATAACTTTGCTGATTATCAACTTCAAAAATTAAATCACCTCCAGTATTTTCTCTACTAGAAGATTCGGGATTCATAGCAATTCTTATATAGTCATTCTTTTTTTGATTGTAACTAACGAACGGAGGATCGTCTAATCTAAATTTATTTTCGATAAGAGAAGACATTTTTATAAAAAATAATTTGACTTTGCTGTTTTTCTCACACATCGAAAAATTTCTCACGCACAGAAAAAAATGTCTTAGGTTTCCTTTTCGAATATATTTTAGAATTTTGCTAAACCATTACCTATTATTTCTTCAATTGATTTCTTCTCGTGTTTACTATCAGCAGCTATGTTAGCAATTTTGTTTTTTGTTTCCTCTGAAAGTTTTTTTAATATTTTTAGTTCTTCATAATCATTCTTAAGTTTACGAATAGTTTCTAGTTGTTTTAATTCGTTTTGAGACTTAACAGCATTTGATATTGCACTAGCTGTACTACGTATAGCAGCTGCTCCTTTTGCAGCAGATGTAATCAAATCTTTATTATTTTTAATTAAGTTAACGATACCACCGATACCAGAAAATATTCTAGTTCCGCGGTTTACACCAGCTACGCTGTTTACACTATCTCATTGTTTTTGAATAGTTTCTACATTGTTATAATGATAAACAGATTTCATAGATGGTTCATGTGCTATTTTTTTGATTTGAAGCAAAATGTTTAAGATTGTGTTTTTTAGGAATAAATTTGTCTTTTGGGAAAAATATTTACGTTAAGATTTGCGTGTGTGAATGGACAACAACCGCGTGATAACTTTATTAATTTGCTTTTGCACTTTATCTATTGCGTCAAGCAGCGTGTGATGTATTTTAATTTCTTTTCTATTAACTTGCATTTTCTGCTGATTCATCTTCAACGCCGTTTTGAGAGCATTCAATTGAACTTTAAGAACATCTAACTGATTTTTAACGGCATCTGACTGTTCTTTATTTCCTTTATAATTTTTCTTTAATTCATTTTCTAAATTGATTTTAAGAGTTTTCATTTTATCAACTTTTTGATTAAGTGAGTTTACTTCATTTATTATTCTATTCATCTTTTTCATTTGTTGAGTAATTTTAGAACTTAATTTATCAACACTTTTTTGAAATTTAGTTTGTAACTGCTTTAAATTTTTTTCAATTCTTTCAGGAAGTTTTTCTATTTCATCCTCTAATTGTTCTTTCAATAATTTTATCTGATGTTTATTTTTAATGACTGCAGACTTTAACTTTATAGAAAGTAATATTAAAATTTTTGATTGTTCAGAAATTTTTTTTAAAAGTTTTGCTATATCTGCTTCTAGCTCTCTATCCTATTATCAAGTTTTAATAATTTTTCGTTTAATGATTTGTCATTAAGTTCAAGCAACTTTAATTCATTCATCAGTGGAACCAATACATCGATTATATATCTTTCTTTTAAGTCATTGATTTGTGTATCAACATATTGTTTATTTGTTAACTCTGTATTTTGTTGCGGAAGAATAGGAAGATGCGATGGACCAGATAAAACGTCTCCATTTTTCATGATATAATTTTCTATTTCTATTTCTGATTCACGATTATTCGGGATATATGCGGCTCCACCAACATTTGGTAACATCATTTTTTAACAATAAAGGATATGTCATGGAAATAAAAATAAAAAGAAAATTTTCTCACATAAAAATAAAAATGAATTTTTCTCACATAAAAATAAAAATATAAATGACTCAAATTTGTCAAGTTTGTAATATGGGTTTTACAAAGTTAGCGTTCTTAAATTCACATGTGAAATATACACCATGTGTTCAACTTATAAAACAATCTCAACAAAATATGCAACCTATGCAACAATTACTACCTATGACATATAGGCAATACATCCGTCAATCACAACAATAAAAAATTTGTTTCTACCTCAACAGGGTCAAAAAACTCAACTTATTCAAGAAATTCAATCTATGTCAAATATTCAACAATTACAACATTTGGTATAGCAATACCTAACAGATTAACAAATAATGATACATTAAAATGTTTAAAATCTGGAATTGATGATGAAAGAAATGCCTTGAAAAAAAAGCAACACCAATAATATGTGATGCCAAATCTACATTAGCTGAAGCAAAACAAACAATTGAAGATAAAAACCAACAATAAACGGTGTGAGTGATATAGTTAATTATATTTATATTTTTAGATATAAATTTTTTAGATATAAATTTTTTGGTGTAATAAAATTTTCATATGTAATGAAATTTTTAGATGTAATAAAAAAATTATTATTCCCACGTGTCATCATCATCATCACTTAAATTACTCTCACTGACGATTGTTTGAAATATTTCAGCTTCAATATCTTCTCCGTTATAAGATAACATAATTTCATTTTCATCAGGTGCTTGACGTTTGAGAATATTTATTTGACCAGAAAATATTTTTTCTTCAGTATTATTCTTTTTATCAGGAATACTAATTCCAGTTTCTAAAGATCTCTTCCATGGTTTATTAACTGTAGTCGATAATGTTTTACCCGAATATAATTTTAGAAAATCTTCTACTTTTACTTTATTTTGTGAATATCCTTTAAATGTTTTCTTTTCACTAAGTCTTTCTTGTTCATCTACAGTAATACAGTATTTTACTTTAGATGCAATAAACATTGCAAAAATAATTCCACCATTTCCATAATCATTTTTTCCTTGACACAATTCTCCCCCAACATATCCAACAGCATCTAATTTATTGAAGAGTTCATTAGAAATGTATATTGAATCAGTGTTTTTACAATTAATGGAAAACCACAATTAAATGCCCCATCTTCTGTTTCAATATCATGAACATATTGTTTTTTATTATTTAAATATCTTACAGTGGTGACATCTTTGGTAATATTATTTTTGACTTGACACGCACTAAAGCATAATGGTTTATCTTTTCTTTCGCTTACTAGCAAATTTTATACCTAGAGATGATGCCAAATTGTATAAACCACTATAGGTTTTTTATTTTTCTGTGTAAAACAAATAATTGCATATTTACTTGTAAAAAAAGATTTCTTGCTCCCATCTCCTGCATAAAATCCAACAAGGAATTAACATCTAATATTATATTCAGCATTTAGAACATACCAAGGAACACGTTTTTCTCTAAACTGATTATAATAATTTTTATTAAAGTACAGGGCATATTGTCGTGGATTTTGAAAATTACGTTTGTATACTCTAGATGATCTCATTGTATTATATATTTTACAATCATTTTTATAAACTTCATTAATATATGTTTTTATTTTAATTAAGAGGCTAAGGTCTTGGTTATTTAAAGTACAACAATATCTGACTCCTGATTCATAATTATAGATTCCAGCAGAACCATCTCCTAAAAAGAACCCTTCTATAAATGATACATGAATGAACATAAATTAACATCTCAAATTAGGTGGATCATTAATATAAATATCACTTACAATTTGTTTCAATATGATTGTATTGTCGTGTAAAAATAATTTATTATGTAGTAAATTTGTTACTTCATTTAATTCTTGTGGCTTTATTTTATTACCTGTTTCATCTTACAATGAATGATCTTCAGTAACATCTACTACTCCCATTTTTTTTCTTATTCGATAAATACTTTTATTTGTAAGATGTCTAATTATTTTTTTTACTTTACTCCATCCATTATGAGATTAAATTTCTAAATTATCAACTAATGAAATTTCTTTCATATCACCATTAATTTCAAACGGATTAATTTTATAATTGTATACAATACTATCTATTCTGGAAATAAATAATGAATTATTCTCTCTCAATATTACAGGCATGTCAGCTGTTACTGAATCTGTATAATGAATGTATTTTTCGTTGAAACCATTAATTTCTAAAATAAAGTTATTCATGATTCTTCTAGAGTGAGAAAGAATAAAAGAACCTAAGTGTAATGACATGAATGACGTCTTCCCATCTTTTACAATATTAGCTTTAAGAAATTCATCATCTTCCATGTCTACTTTCTCTAAATATTGTTCATCATTTAATTTTTCATAATCTTTTACTTCTTGAGTGAAATTTTTTCTCAATGTATTCTCATTCCATGAATGATATTTAGTGACTATGTCTTTTTGTACGGTTTTTCCATATAGCGAATTAAAAATTTTTAAATTTTCTCAAATTAAAAAGCTTTTCAATATAATGTCGAAATGATGAAATTTTGATAATTTTTTTCATAAATTATAACATCATTAATATGTAAGATTTTTCCACCGCATCTAACAATTTCTTGTATGTCTACAGAAGTTAATATATCATAACATATACCATTTCTAAACCTGATTACTTTTACATGAGAATTATTATTTCGATTTTTAACTTTATCTTTTATAGGAACTGGTTGAAGAAACATATCATTAGGATATTGAAACACAACTGTAAATATTCCAGTTTTAGGTCTAAATGTTTGAGTATTAAATTTAGATACTATTTCTCGTTCTTCTTCTTGACGAAATTTTCTAGCTGATTCAGATTTACGGTATTCTGAATTTTCATCATACATAGCTGATGGATATAAAGATGTTGCATCAAAAGCCATCAGAAATTCATTTTTTTGTTCAAGTAGTTGATTTGAAATTTTCTTACAAATTTCAGTTTTATCTCCTAAATCTCGATACTGTTTCATTAAATCTATTAAATTACTTCCGGGTAAATACTGTTTGAATATTGGTAACAAGATGTTACAAAATGGCGATATGTATTTTCTTATATTTACTGAAACTCTTCCACCTTTAACAGATTTTCTAATATAATTTCTAGCCCTTAAATCTATATGAGAATGAATATTTATATTGTCATTTTGTACGATTTTCATCCAACCGTTAAATGTTAAAGCGGAGGATGTCAAATTAGTAGTTGTATCTTCACCAACTAAATCTCTCATGACATTATTATATTTGCAGATACAAAAAGCTAAAGAAAGAATATCACTAACTAAATATGGTCTCCATTCATTTTCTTTTTCTTTATAATTTTCAAGTGTTATGTCTCGAATTTCATAATTTAATTTACACACATTGGTAGGAATTTTAAAATTCTCGCACCATTTAGAAAGACTTGTTTTTACATGTTGATAACTACATTTCATTATAATAGTTTGAAGTGCTAATTTACTTGGAGGTGAATTTTTTTCATATTATTATTATTGTTTTTAAATCTAAAAGATTTTTGAATATATCTACTAACACATTCAGTTGTATAAGGATTTTGTAATGAAGCAGTTAATATTCCTCTTGAAGTTTTAAGAGGCGGTTTAGATAATTTAAAATTAGCTTTTATCGGAAAATAGGAATCAAAACCTGATGAATTGTGAGCTATTAAAGTTACTTTCGAATAATTAAATTTTCCAAGAGTTTTAAAAAATTGATGGATCTAACATGCATCCTCTGGGTTTCCCCCGATTGGACATTCATCATCCTCAGTTTTCGTAAATATTTTCACACAATTTTGAAGTTTATTAAATTCTAATTCAGTTAAATTATTATACTCATTAAATTGTTTTTTAAGTTTCTTAATTTCATCTTCATGTTTTGATCGTTTAATTTTAATCATATCACTTAACAAACGTGTTTCTAATTCTTTGAATCTTTGTTTCGGTAAGCAAAATTTAAATTTATTAAAATTGATAGCTCCTACAGCATAAGGAATAGGATGAGCTGTTGAACAGTTAGGATCAAGAAGATTTTCGAGATCCCAAATATATGTTGAACTATAGTCAATTTTTTCTTTTTTATGATTTTATATGGACGCGTTGTTAGATTTTCATCAGTAACTGTTTTATATATTGGTTTGAAATTATTTTCAATTTCTCTAATAGCTTTTAATTTATGAGATTTATCAATTAAACAATAGTGTCCAATTGTTGAACCTTCGTGAAAATAATTGTAATAAACATAATTATGAAACGTTTCAATTCCCCTAGGATTTAAATGACGATTCGAAGGACTGTAATACTGAACACTTTCTCTAAAAAATTTATTCAACTGAGAAAATTTGCAGTTTGACATTACTCCTGTTCTCGATGTGGCTTTCTCTTTATATAAAAAATTATTAAATATTTCTTTCATCCTTGTTCTTCATTAAAACCTCGTAAAACATTATAACATTTAATAAAACAAAAATCTTCAGAAGGAATATAACAAGATTCACCGAAATATTCTTTGATTCTATATTTCATATTAATACCTGCACCTCTATGTGATCTTTGTACTAGCTTCATTCCAAAATCTTCATATTTAATATCACCTGTAAAAATCCGTTCCTGACTATCTGATTTCTCATCCAGATTGGAACACCATGTTTCAAATGATTTTTTATTATAGAAGGTTACGTAAAAATTTTGAATTATATTTTTCTGATCTTTAATAACTTTTCCAAGTAAATTAATAATTTTACCATTTGCTAAAAGTGTCCGCATATCATTTACTACATTAATAAAAGATACATTTTCATATTTAATTTCATTTGGATTAAATAAATTACATAAATCATCACCAAGTTCATCCTTATTTCTATCATCAAAAAAAATATCAGTAATAGGAGTTTCTAATATTTCTTTTGTTCCACGTTTCTGGTTTGTAATACTACGTTTAATACTACGTTTCTGTTTTTTAATACGTTTACTACGTTTAATTTGTGCATCAAACTCTGCAATTTGTTTCTTGTTTAATTCATCAATCCTAGACGTTAATCCGAGAGACATTTCACGATTCATATTTTGTAAAAGAAAAAATGTACTTTTCAAAAGAAAAAATGTATTTTTACATATACACAGGAATATTTAATTGATGTAATGTTTCTAATTCATGTGTTGTTAAATTTTCTTTCTTAAGCAAGCACCATAGATTATTGTATGCCAAAGATACTATGAAACTTCGTAAACACAAGGGAAAGGTGTTTGATTTAACACACGGTTTGATACCATGTTTTGTTTTATAATCTGTAACGAGCTCTACGTATTTATGATGATAATAAAATCTAACTTCTTTCTTCGAATTGACAGGATTTGTAGGATGACGATAATCTTTTAAAACTGGTAAATGTTCTATCTTGTACGCATTCAACATATTTTTTTATTTTTATTAATAAAAAATTTATAAGAAAAAATTATTCGATCACTCAGCGAAAATATTTTCTATAACTCTGTCATGAATTCTTTTATCAATATTAATTGTAATGAAGCCATAATCTTTTGACCAAGCATTGTTACACGATTGTTTAAATTCATCTTTATTTCTTAGGCATAAATCTCTTAGCAAATCACTTAAGTTTCTTCCATTTATTTCAAATAGTATAAATATATTTGCATTCTTTCTAATAACACTCCCATCTAATGAATACATACTTTGTGTTAAATAAAAAACACTACAGTTATTATGTCTACCTCTTGTGAAATAATTTCTCTGAACTGACTGATTTCTATCATTAACACAATCATCAAAAATTACACAATGTTTCATTGTTTTATCTAGAGAGAGAGAGAGAGAGAGAGAGAAAATTGTATATTTGTAAATAGAAATCAGAAATTACAAAGATAATTTTACAAAAATAGTTCAAGTCAAAGACGTCAAGTTATTAGATAACACAGATGAAAAAATCACAAAGCAGTTGTGTCTACGTTTCGTTCGGGAGAAAAAGACAGGGTAACGTTCATTCGTCCTATGTGGTACAATGTCAAAAAGAGGATGATCTGGACTTTGACAATTTTGAAGAAAGTCATCAAATAGTTTGCGTCTTCTTACTAAAGAGTTTTCAATATTGTTTTGACAAGGACATGATGGCATACAAATAATTTTCTTCGCACGCTTAACGATCTTTCTTACAGTGCTATAACAAAATGAATCAAATCTATCGAATAACTGTGTAGCGTACAATAATAATGATTCAATATTGACAGAGTAAACTTGCCACAGTTCATCATTATTTAGACAGCTCTTCAAAATCTTCAATAAATACAGACGTCTTGAACAACGAAGTTCGATCTCCCTAAAATGTTCCGTCCATGTTAAATTATTATTCCAAGTAACGCCTAATATTTTCATATCGTCAACAAGACTAAAAGGAAATGAGACATCAATACTACTACATTTCCTATGAAAAACAATGCCATTAGTTTTTGATTCATTGAGTACAAATGAATTAGAGAGCGCCCAATCTTTCACATGATAATATTCAAAATTGATAGTAGAGATACATTGGGAAACACAACTTTTATATATTGGATAAATTTCATAGATATCGTCGGCATATTGAGCAATGTTAGTAGTAGTGGAAAAAGGTTTCAAGTCATGACAGTACAATATAAAGAGAAAAGGTCCTAATAATGACCCTTGAGGAGCTCCACTAGTAACATGAGAGAAGGAGCTGTAACTATCTTGAAATTTCACACACTGAAATCGACTTTCTAAGTATAAGTACATGATCTTAACAAAACCATTTGGAAAATGTAATTTGAAAAGTTTTTCGAGGAGCAACTTATGACAAATAGTATCAAAAGCTTTTGATATATCATAGTTCAGCAATAAACATGCACAAACATCATCAATATCTAGAAGGGCAGTAATATAGTCGTGTACAGAAACGAGGCAGCAAGTAGTATTAGATTTTGGTCTGTAAGCAAATTGAAAATGAGGAACATGACGGTAAAACATAATACGGATATCATTAAGCAACGTGAGTTCAAGCAATTTTGCTGGGACACTCAACAAGGTTATAGGTCTTAGTTGCTCAATAGTAGGATTAGAAATTTTCGGAACAGGTGAAACAGTACACATTTTAAAAATTCTAGGAACGTATCTTTGAATGATGCTACAGTTGATGATATTGCACAATGGTTCACTAAGAAATGGTGCAGCGAGTTTGTAGAAGATGTTTTGTATACCATCTGACCCAGTGGCTTTCGACGTTGATAACTTCTCAAGATATTGAAATATAACAAATGGCTCAGAAAGAGGACACCAACTCTCATCATCAACAATAGAGGAGATATCAAAAACTTCTCTCTGCTTGAATACAGAAACAAACTGGTTATTAATGGCATCAGCAACATCTTCTGAATTATCAAAATGTCTAGCAATCGATGAAAGAGGGTCTTTAATGTTCTTCCCGTTTATGTCACTAACAATATTCCAAATATTTCGTTTAGACGATTTACATCTATTTACCCAATTCTTTTTACATTTTTCAATCAGAACTTTACACTTCTCACGCAAAACATTGTAGGCTTGAAAGTTCCCTGATCTGTAAGCAGACCATCTACGATTTATCAAATCTTTTAATTGCGGAGTCATCCAAGGTTTGTCAGAATTCGATAATGTAACTAAAGTGCACGGGATAGAGGATATACAGTTTGTAAACACGCGATAAAAAATATCAACTTTGGTATCAAGATTCTGTTCAAAATATATCTCACGAAAAGCACCATTGTTGAGAGATTGATAGAAAACGGCTAATGATGATGGACTTAAGTCGTAAACTGGAAGTGTACGCAAATTATCAGAGTAATTCTTGGAACAACTCGGACGGAGAAAAACTTGCCCATGTGAGCCACGACGCCTGCTAGTCATAGCAGGACCAACAATTGCATCATTATATGATGAGCTAAGGGAATTGCTCATAAGAATTCTGTCCAAGAAGGAATCACCTCGGGTAGGAGCAAACACTTTGTCTGTGAGATCATGAGATCTCTCGAGAGAACCGGTTTCAAGATGGTTGAAATCACCACATACTAGGATTTCAATATTCGGATAATAAGAAGTCCATTGATCAAATTCGTCTATCAAAAAATCAGAAATATCATTTTGTAGATGGACGGGTAAATTAGGAGAATAGATAGAAACAAGGACAAATCGTTGATTTCTAAATGTAAAATGTAGAATGATGGATTCGACGGTATCACAAATGCGAATAGACTTGGTATTCTTAACATTAACAAGAGAATCAGTCCATATTGCCACTCCACCCCCAATACGACCGGACCGATCGCAACGAAACATGTTGTAATCACGTATGCGGAAGAATGAGTCTTCGTGCAAATCGTTTAACCACGTCTCAGTGACTATAATGCAGTTAGGTCGAAGGGAGGCACAAGATAAGCGTAAATCATCCATTTTACCAATTGAGGCTATGGAGCGAGCATTAGTCAAAAGAAAACTTGGAAGAACCTTGTCATTTTGTCATTGAGAGCTTCTCGTCTGAATAATTCTACCGCGGCGTAACATTATATTTTCCTCCCCAGCATCTCTACGAGCCTTGAATTCATATCTCAATGCTTTCTCCTGCTCCAGTTGTTCATTGGTAAGATCATGTTTTATGAAAACTCGCTGGAAATCATCATTGCTCAAATTCTTTAAATTACGAGCATTTTTCAATATTCGTAATTTATCACCAAACGAACTCATTACAACTTTAATTGGTCTGTCCCTGACACCTTTCCTACCAATCCTGAAACATCGGTTAAACTTCAAATCAGCATTACCAATTGAGGAAAAAATTGAATTAACCGACAGTCTGTCATCATCACGATTGTTGGTTCTGGAATACCAAAAATTATCAAATTGTTTTTCCGATATTCTCTGTCTTCCATCTCTTTCATAATCTCGCTCCTGATTTCATGTTTTATATCATGGAATTTTGTCGAAATATCTCCAAACTTCTTTTGAAAAGAAGACACTGTTTCCTCGAATTTTTTGTTGAAGGAAGACACAATTTCCATAATTATGCTTCTACTTTCTTTCAGCAGCTCACTTTTCATTTCAGAAACCGCATTGCGAATAACTGATTTCATCACATTCTCATCAAAAGCCTTTGAATTAGTCTCTCCTTCATTCACAACAGCAACTGCGTCTTTCAACGCACTCAGCAATTGTTGTTTGGACAGCTTATTAACTTGAGATGTAGAAATTTCTACGAACATGAGAGAAAGAAAAGGAATCAGAATCTGCCATCGAAAAAATTAAGTGAAATCTAGTTTACTAGGATCTTGCATATTACCACTATCATCTATTAATTGCATCTGTATATGCTTATTTTTATTGGATTCTACTAACTGATTATTTTTTGCTGCTTCTTCACACCACGAACTTATTTCTTCTTCATATTCAGATTTTTCATATTCTCTGAATAATGAAGCAATGGCTGTTTTTAAAGATTATTTTCAAATCCATATTTTAAAAATTGATAGACGGGTTGTTCTGCTGTTGCTGTATAAATTATAAGATTGTTATAATCCAAAAAGTTGGGTGTCGTTAAAACTTTAAATAATAGATATGTTTTTCCGCATCCTGATCTTCCACAAATAACTGACAAAACTTTATTAGATAAATTTGGATGATGATTAAATTTAAGTTTTTTTTTATTTAATGGGGGCACTTCACTCATTTTTAATAAAAAAATTTTGTTTTTATTTTTTAAGAAGAAGAAAATTAAACTTCTCTAACCAAAAGATCTATCATAATCTCTTCACCTCCAAAATTTATTTCTTGTCCTTTCTCATCAGTGATTCATACAGTGCATCAAGAGGCGATCGAATTTCCTGAAGTGACGGAAAGTTATAGAAGCGAGATACGATTATGCAGATGAAGCTGGATGCTTATGCAATTGTTTGGTCCAGTTACACACTGATTTAATATCGAAAATTTTGCAAATTATTAGCCAAGCAATTTGGCGAACACACGAGCAAATCGATCAAAATCGACATGCTGATGGGTACGGTACGTGGAGCTTATAGATTTTAATTCACAGATATTTCGATTTGAGAAGCAAAATGTGTGCCAGTAGAATTGCTTAGGCTCCCTTTGAGAACATATGTCATGTGTAATTGTTGACCTGATTCGTTCGTCAGTGTTGATTGATGTTGTTGCTATACAGCATACATGTAGTGAGTGTGAACGATGATGAAAAATGGGAGGAAGAAGAAGAAAAGGGGACAGAGTGAGTGAGAAAGAGAGAAGGAGATGATGAAATCACCCGAATATCTATTTTATACAGGCATAAAGTAGATATTCGGGTGACTTCATCATTTTTTTCTGTAGGTCTACAAAATTTCATCAAATATAAAGAGCACATGTATATAAAATACTCGAGATAATAGTATACGCATGCTTCATATGTTCATGCTGCATCCATGAGCGATTCTTTGAGTTATTTAAATGCATTTATGTCACTTCTTACAGCATCAATATTATCAGTTAAAGCCGATATCTAATTCAAATGGACAATTCTTCTTCAAATGAAACGCTCTTTTAGTTATATTTTATCCACGTACATGGATAATCGATGTTTTTACCATGTACAATTCCAAATCATTATTTAGAGCAAATTTTATATACATTTCCCACTTCACAGTGTTAAATATTATTAGTATAGCGTATAGCCATACTTATTCCAAAGAAAGACCATTTTACTTAATATGGAACGATACTTCTTGATAGGTTTTGGATTCGAAAAAATAATCCGATTTGTCGTAACGCGGTAGCTACCTTACGTCCCGAAATGGGTTACTAGTCATTTCGACCCCATAAAGTAATTATTACCCATAAATTGATTATCACTGAAGGAATCCACTTCAGATAGGCAGAAAAGACCCCTACGAGCCATGCTTTAACTAATGAATGCAAATTACGGTCGAAATATCCATTAGGAAAAATAACCCACAACACGCAGAATTTAAAATCTTTGATAGATGTTAAAATCGATGGAGCCAGACAGATGGAGCTTGTAACAGCCAGCTAATAGGCAGGAAATTGAACAGAGCACATCAATTTATCTGTATCTGTAGCCAACGCACTATGCAGAAGCGTAGATTTGATAACTCCATTATATGGGGTCAATTAAGAAGACTTAATTTATGGGGTCGAAATGTCAGGGGGTCGAAGTGACTTGACACCCCGAAATGTACGAGCAGAAACAATACGATTCAAAGCTTGTCCTACGAATGGACTTCTTCTACAGGCAGACCTACCGGTTAACAAAATTGGTTGAGCATCACCGATATCGAATAACAGCAAATTCAAACTGCCACGTATCGAAAACTAGAATTCATATAAATTACATCAGAGATATCATCATACTAATGCAGTCATACAAGATATCCATTGCTACAACAACATAGATTCTTATACATGTATACATGTAGGCTACATGCAATCAACCATTCGCTCAGAAATCTGTGCTCCAACACTGTTAACTCACACATAGATATAAAAGTTCAACTCAATGTCCAACAATAGGGTTCATCCATGGTGCATGCATCATCCATGTTTTGTCCAAAAACGGGCATAGGGCTTACATCGGCAGAAACAATTAAAATGCTTAATCAACGTCTATTCAACGTTTTTTCAAAGTTTTTCACATCAAGTTGATTTTTGGCTAGTTTTCAACGATAATTTCAACCGTACGTTTATCAGCAACGTTTTTTCAACGCTTGTCACACCAAGTCGATTTTTGGTTAGTTTTCAACGATGATTTCAAGCGTCGAAAAAACGTAATTTTTTTACTTGGGCAGGCTAAGATTTGTTCTCTATTCCTATCAGTGAAACGCATTCGTACAAAGACTCCCTTACAAACACTATTTAATTCTGCCTTCCCCAGCAACGCGCTTTGTATGTTAAGCCTATCAGTGAAAATATTATTCCGCTCAGAAGATTTGTCCGTAGGCTCAATGCGCAAATAATCTTGGATCTTGTAGGCCTGCTTTGATTTTGAATAATTTTGAAAGGCTAAATTTTAGCCTCATCAGCATTTTAGTGACTTTGCTAATGGTGCGAAACTGGCCTGTAGTGGGATTGTTTCCGGCCTGTGCGTGGAGGTTGCAGGACCGGAATATACATTGTAATACACGTGTATTTTTGGTGTAAATGAAAATATACTACTTTTACACGTGTTATACACGTGTAATCTTTGCATATGAATACACGTGTAGAAATACACCACTTTATACACGTGTTATTGCTCATGACTTGTTGCAAAGGTTAATTTTAAAATTTCAATTTTGTATGCCAGATGAATCTCAGGTCATAGTCAATTATATTTTACTGCAGCTGTACACTAAGTGGCAACAACAAGACACCCATATAGACGATTGTTGCCACATGAAAATAATGGCAAAATTGCACTATCACAACGATTTTGACTGTTGATTTGTTTGTTCTCTAAATTCACAGAATTACATATCGAAAAAAATTGACTATATGTTATTTACTTTTGGCGAAATTCCTTCTCGAAGTAACAATTGAATTTATTCAATTTTTTCATCAACTGGTCCAAACAAAGCTTCGTTGATGTGTTAACTAACGCTCTTTAAAAGCATGCAAAATATTTGGTAGGCCATGAGATCATCCAAAAATTAAAAATATATTTGTATTTTGTTCAAATGCTGGAGTCCGCTTTAATTCATATCATTTCGGAATAAGTCGCTGAGAAGATTTAGGCTGTAAAATCCATTTAGAAAAAATCCTCTGCAATGGAGAGTGCATGATGCAATGTCAAGTTTTCATGTCTTAAAATTGGAAGTAGGTTGCTTTGTTTTCACTCAGGTTTATTCACATTATCTGAGACCATAGAAGTAGATAATAGTATATATAATAGCAGGGATGTCTATGAATAATATGATATAGAACTCGGTACACACAACTCCCAAAGAGTGGAGAATTGACTGTGGGCTGAATTTTTTTATGACAGCAGAAATTTCTATGTTTGATTTGAAATGCATTTCTGAAGTGTTGTTTTAGTCTGATCTCATAAATGCTTCCCAAATGTAGAGTGTTGTCAACCGTTGAGAAAATATGGATTATCTGTGTAGAAAATCAGAAGGAGTGTATCAGAAGGGAGTTGTGTATCCCGAGTTCTATATCATATTGTTCATAGACATCCCTGATAATAGTAGGCTTACTTTCTATGGTATTGTTAATTTCTATATCCTTAGAAATTATCAATTTTCCCTTCATCAACTAACTTATTTAAAGTGAATACATAGCAAAAATAATGCCATCGTTTAAAACACGCTCTAAAAAGTATAAAAAAGGACAACCAGCTAACAACACATCAGCGGCCCCTGCCATGGTGGTCAATGCCGAGGCAAGAGGAGACTTTTTTGAATTTTTTGACTTTCACTTGTTACTTTTAGACATTATCAATCATCTGAGCTGCAGCATAGCTGTTTTCCAATGGATAGAAAATTTGTTTCAGAAGCATAAATTGACTTCTGTGACTAACATCTATTGTTGAATTTTTTTCTATATTGTTCTGTTCGATTTCTTTGTCATCTTCCTAATTAGCTGCTGTGGATTTCTGTGATCACGCACGGAAGTCTATGATCTATATTGCTTTGGAAACTTAGCTATGCCCTTAGAAGTCCATGACCTAGCTATCCATAGTATATGTTGTGACAGGGATATCTATGATTAATATCTATGATTATTCTAGGGATTGGAAACTCTCGATCTGTGCATTAAAAGTCTTAGATTAGAAGTCTATGATCTGTAAACGATTAGTGGAGGACAGATTAGAAATAATTTTTCATAGACTTCGGCAGTCAAATCAAAAACATCTCAGCAAATTTGCTGTTTTGCTCTCGATCTGTGCATTAAAAGTCTTAGATTAGAAGTCTATGATCTGTAAACGATTAGTGGAGGACAGATTAGAAATAATTTTTCATAGACTTCGGCAGTCAAATCAAAAACATCTCAGCAAATTTGCTGTTTTGCATACTCCGGTAGATCAAGTTCATATTTTGTCATAGACAAATGGTGTACAAATGCAGCGTTTTGCATTGTACCAAGCGTACCAGACACAAGAAATCTGTAATGGTTTCAATTCATCGATTTCCCTTGAAGGATGAAGAACAACTTAAAACGTGGATAAAGGTGCTGAAAAATAGAACTAAAAATGAAGTAATAACAAGGAACATGGGAGTCTGCTCATTGCATTGGCCTAAAAATGCACCCAAAAAGAAATGTTGTGGATGAAAATCTGTCCCATGCAGTCACGCCTCCTTCGGTATTTGAGGAAAGCAACTCTATTGACAAATTGAACGAACGCAAGCGTGGACGACTTTCAGGCACACGAGGATTATTGGCTGAACAGCGAAATTTGGCTCCAGATGAATTGGAAGATTTTAATGCGCATGATAAATTATCAAATTTCCAGATCTTTAAAAAGGATATTCAAAGCAAAAAGTTCCAATCGATATCATTATCATATAGCCATAGCTATATGAATATATTTATTCAATATAAGAAATAACAATGATCGAAAGGGATTTACAAATTAGTATGCAGAAGGCAAGTAAATGAGAAGCGTCTTAGAAAAGGGAAAGGAAAGTTTGTGGGAACATGTAGCCTCAATCTCCGACCGACCGATCGATGTCTCAAGGCGCTTGACAATGCTTTGTGCATTACTTCTGACAAGGGCCATTGATATCCGACCGCAAACAGACATAACCGTGTCAGATAAATTGGCTCCCATTTGAATAGCTAAGCGGCGAGATAATCGCGCAACAAAACTCATCGCTTCGTCACCCAAACCGCCATATGCTGTTATCACAAAAGGTAGGCACACCCACCCAAGCTCGCGACATTTCGCACCATTTTGTCCGTATTTCTTGTCAGCCGCTGCGGATGTGACATGTTGAACTGTCAAACTCGCTCCAGTTGAATGTGTCATGTTGAGCGGATGAGTGACAGTTACATCCAGTGCTGCTGGCTTCCCAAGAGACCAGTCTGGGATGCAGATATCAGCTGGACGAGTTTCCGGACTTTCATTTCCGAGGCCATTTCCTATTGAGGTCGAAGGAGGGCCCGATTGCAGCAATCATATAATACATTCCGAATGTTATTGTGTCGTGTGACGACATCACCTCCATTCCTGCACGTCAGGGCATGATGTCCTAAAGGATCCATTGTTGTAGATTGATGAAAAGGACAGTTTTTGCCAGGTTTGTTCAAGGGAAGTCTTAACCACCACTTGACTGCTACACTCATTTCATTTGGTTGCAAAGTCAATCCGAGACCAGGTGAAGGAACAACTTTCAGCCAATCGGACGCATGAGGAGGGGATGTGTTTTCTAAACGTACCATGTCCGCTGTGGTTGAATTCTGTAATAGCTGTCGCTTCGATTCTTTTTCAATCTTCATTGAAAAGCGATGTTGGACGGATTTTAAATCCAAGTCTTTTAAAGTATCAAAATCAGCACTATCACTCGAACAAACGCGCAAGTTTATGTGTCTCACTGCTGCTTCACAATTAGTTGTAGGCTCTAAACCAGACTTCAAGAAAGATGCAATAAATGCAGCACCAGGGTGTTCCGAAACTGACCGAAGACCTAAGCCTCCATTCTTAATGGCGAGCTGCTCTTGTTTCCATGCCACATCCGTACACTGAATGGCGGTACACTCCTCCAAGGCTTTCCGCATACAATCGTCAACTTTCTTTAGGGCGTCAGTTGATTGTTCGACAGGTGTAATTCATTATCAAGGGAGATTACGTACTCTTGTTATCCATCAGTAGCGAGCTTGAAACAGACTTCATCATAAAGATCTCTTGCGACTTCTCAATCACTGCCTAAACGCATGTTTGAAAATGTCAGGTTATCAACACAGTTGCTCGGATTTCAGAAAATCCTCAGTGACAGAGGATGAAGTAAAGTGTACAAACAGACACTTTTCGTTGGTGTAACTGCAAATTTTAACATAGAAATTTCAGGAAAATTGTTGATATACTTTAACGAAAAGTGTCTATTTGTACACTTTACTTCATCCTCTGTAAATGAATGATAACTCATTTGAAAGATCATGATCTGTAGATGATTTCTATAATAACCAGTTCAACAAAATACCAATTTGTGTAACTTTTATGAGCAAAAATTCGAAAAAATGGAGTCAACACCTTAAATGTCACAATTTTACCACTGGAAATACACAGGATTGTGTTATCCTCTCTATTTCTGAAAAGCAAATGATCTGATCCGGCAGACGCGAAGTTTTGCAGTAGGTTAGAGGTGTACTATGCTATGTGAAAGTTTTATGTACTACCTCGTTCCCTGCACAACTTCACGCAGGCTCCCGGACTATTAGCTGTGATAAAGTCTGGTGAGCTTTACATTTTCTTTCTTAGAATATGCATGCACGATCTAGAGTATTATTCCTTGAGAAATATGCGCTTTAAAATATTAGTTATTTTGATATTTTCTGCAGCAACAATCAAGTCTCACATACATGCATATCTATCTGGAAAGGTGTTAATCGCATTCAATGTCACGTGTCTCACGATTAGCATGGCAAGGTCAGACCTTACAAATGAATGTGATCTTCAAGAATTGAATGCTTTTGGTAGTGTACACGAGATCAATTATTTGATATTACAACAGATTTGAATGAGTTTAATGAATTAAGCTAGTGATTTAAAATCAATAGCGCCGGTTGATATAAACCACAATTCATGAAATGCATCAGAATCTTTTTCCTATTACAAGTTTGCAAGTCACATTTGTAGATAATATTGTTTGTAAATTCAAAAATCACCAGGGACGGAGCTAATACGTTGACTGATTTTCTGAAGCTGATTATCAATGACGCATCAAGTAAAGAAATATTTTCACCGGTTAAATGGCTACTTACCATTTCTGTTTTATAACTATATTTTTAGTCTATTATATTTCAAAAACACTAAGTTCATGTTGAAAACTGCTTTGCTTTCAAAATCGTTTGATACTCCTTTTCATACTTCTTTTGAGTTCTGTACAGAAACCAACCCCATTGTTCAAACAACTATTTGCACCTGAATGTGATAAAGCCGGAGATCTTCAGTTAGCCTCCGCTCCTCCTACCTAGGCGATTATACGTTATTTTAACATGTTCATATTAGCCGGAAACTCAGTCGCCTCAGCTGATAGCTAGAAGGCCTATCTCCACGAATTGGCAGAAGCCATCATTGATTTTCCGGCTAGAATTTCAACATAGACATCGGTTTCAGATGCTGCTGCTGAGAACGCTATGTTATTCAAATAAATTTCATTTCGAACCTTTCCTGAGACAGATCAATAAAAACGAGTTTCAGGACCATAGGAAGAAGACCTTTGACTATAAGAACCAACCTGTCCATAAAATCAAAACATACCTTAATTGTCCTTAATTCGTTATCATTATTTAATTCCTGATTTTTGCTGAAGACAATTCATTCACATGTAGCTGTCTTATTGCATCACCTCTAATTTAGATATCAATCAAGTATTTTCTGTGAGGGTGTCAAATTAAATGGTCCTCGCACAACCAGACTCATATTTATCCGTCCCTGGGAAACCCCACCAGAAAAAATTGGTAACAATTGTTCTCAGCAACATCCAAAACACATGCTAATTCTCTCAAAATGTTTCAAAATTTTGCTAAGAACGTTATTCATTTTGAGACCATTTTGTGGAAAGGTCATGACCAATAGTCGTTTTAATAAATTGTTTAGAACGAAGAAACGTGGACACATCTGTCTAATTATGAGATTTCTAAAGTATAAATTGATCTAGAGGGATTACAAAACATTAGGGTAAACTTTCCTAATTCGGACACCTTCGACTACACCCTATCTAAAGCCTTACATCTCACTTGCCTAATTTGAACACTCCACTTTCCTAATTATGGACACTACTTGCCTAAATATGGACACTTATTTTGTTGGTTATCAAGCAGTAAGACACGAAAATTGAGTCCAAAAAAGTCTCGATCACCATCTGAAATTATGAATTGATAAAGTAAAAAAGGTTATCCAACTTTGTGTTAATTATATTGATGTACGTGTAGCATAGGACTAGTCAAACTCTGTCAATGAAATTCAGTCAAGCTTTTTCGTCAGGAAGTCAATAACGTTTCTGACACATGCCTTGCAAAAAAATGTTCTGATAGTACTTGTTCCACCGCATTTTGCATGCTCCCACCTCTGACACTCCATGCACTGGAGCCAGTCATCTCCGCTTGCATTATTGTAGTATGGGATCAGACATTGAGGACATGTACTTTCATCCGTCTGAACGCTTGATGTTGATGGTGTTTCATTGACATTCGCTTGAAGGAATCTTGAGCTGCTTTCCGACTTGACCGTATTGGAAGCTGCAGCAACTCTCTAAAGGAAATTTCTCCAGTCGATGTTTGAGGCTCCATACGTGTACTTGATTCCAGTACGAGGTACGAGTATGAGGAACCATCATTATCGACAACAATTTCATCTGCTCAACTGTCGGTGATGTTAATAGAACTCTCACTCACACACGATGGCTCTTCAACATGATTTACGACTGAGTCATCGGTTACAGGTGGATCTGTGTTGTATTCGATTTCCGAAACTACCTCTTCGATTGAAACATCGTTCTCCACTACATTGGTATCATTCTGTGATACAAATTCGGAATAAACATTTTCGAAACATATCACATCAGCAGACGATCCCAACAATTCCTTTGAAATGATGAAGGCTTGCTTAGGAATTGCATCGAATGAGAGTGGGCACAAACCACTCTTTCGAAATCCAGAGATGGCATTTTCAGGCTTGCATGCTTTATTCCTAGCAGCAGTGAAGACTTCTCCAAAATTTGCACTTGAAATCACCGACCCAGGATTGCTATCCATGTGAATACGACATCTTTCTCTCCAAGATCTTTTGAAGGGTCCGAAGACACTTACGTCCAATGGTTGAAGATAATTTGAGGTGTGAGACGGAAGCCTCAAAATGTCCACATTGTTCTTGTTTGCTTCTTCAGATAAGCCAACACTTTCATGGCTTGTGTCACCGTCCATGATTAGAGCTACTCTCTCATTATCAGAGCGATATGGAAGATGTTTGACGAAATGCCGAAACCATGCGAGGAACAATTCTTTGTCGATCCATCCAGATTTGGAAACTTCAATCAATGATCTTGGAGGTAGTGATTCAATCGTGGATTTCCTAGTCCCTTTGAAAATAATCATTGGTGGTATAGTTTCCCCTCTGCATTGCAGCAACCAACAATTGTCGTGTTTGAGCCTCGCTCAGCAGACGAAGGTATTTGAACATTCTTTGCTCCTCTCAGAGCTAAAACCTTGCCACCCTTAGTCACAATTTGAATGCCGGTTTCGTCGACATTGTTGATACAACTTGGAGAGTTAAGTAATCCTTTCTAAGACAAAGTAGCCTCAAGACATTCATAATATGCTTTGATTCGATCTTCTTCCATTCCCAAGGCTCGGTTTCGCGACAAATTCTCTGGTTGCCTCAATGTCACATTTGGATTTCGTTTCCTGAAGGCTGACCACAATTTCCAGCCTGCTCGTTTTTCAGTCCGATTGAAGCGATGTGGAATACGATTTATTTCACAGTATTCAAAGACGATCGATTCCTAGCCGAATCAACCGTCATTGGGAAGCCTCTTTTCTGACGATCAAAAATAAGTTCAAGAAGACATTTCTCTTGTTCACAAGTAAGTGTCACTGAACGACCTATTGATGATCTTGAATTATAATTCTCTTCGCAAAGCGATGCTCTTCGCAACGTTGTTCGAGGCACGGAGTGTGCTTTGGCAATTCTTTGTATGTGGACCTTCCGTAGACCTGAAATGAAAGACCTTATCTAAGAAGTAATACAGAACATGTTCTTTGAGCACGTCTCCATCAAGAACACACTGTACGTTTAGAAAAGCAATTCTAATCAAGCCATGGCAATGAGCGGAGCGAATGATATGATTTATATGTTAACAGTAGCTACCTATTGTTCTACAATGTAGCTTAGTACTTCGATCGTTGCACAAAGCATCTTCACAGCTGATGACACAGCAAGAAATTATTTATTTAAAATATACTTATTAGGCTATACGTTGCTTCAGCAAGCTAAAAAATACTCAGACTTAGGTCTATTGAGAATAATTTCATGTGACATAGGATGTGACAATATGTGTCAAAATTTTGATGTTATTGTTTAATATCTACGTCTAGATCGTCGTTTATTTAAGGAAACTATATATAAACTGTGTAGCCTCAACCAATCAATAGTTGAGAATTTGTAATAGGCCTACGAGATTTGAAATACCCCCTAATGTCATTTCCTTTGGAAGAAGCTCACTATTTCATGTAAATTAAAGCATTCAAACAAAATATATATACACTGTACATTGTACCCTAGTAGCACGAGGACTAAATGCGTCATATTTATCTGGTAACATTACGGATGGTAGACCCATCGGCCACAGCCTCCATAAAAGCTGTGGTTGAGTTAATGTGGTTGGTCTAGATAATTTTATGACTTACTTATCGCTACTTCTCTGCGATCCCCATTCAAGGCTCTATCACTTCAGATGACTCGAATTTATCAGAAAAAAACTGCATCAAAAAGATTTTTATAAAACTGTCCACAATTAGGCAAGTGGGGTCGTCATTCATTGAAAAAGTGTCCAAATTAGGCAAGCGGAGTTAAAGATGACAAAAAAATACACAAAGTCCTCTAGAAGTCCTCAACCTAGAAACATGCGACAAATTTCAAAAGAAACTTCAGAAATTTCTCTGTCAATTCATATAAAATACTCATGGAAAAGACTTAAGTTTGACTTCGTAATTGTACTCTGAACTTAAGGAATTTTTCGCCAATCCTTAGCTCTCACTAGTGATGAAAATTTTCCGGAAAATTTTGGAAAATATTGGAAAATTTTGGAAAAAATCGGAAAATTTTGGAAAATTTTGAAAGTTCTGATTTTTTGTGATGGCCCTATATGCTTTGACCGCTTCCACAGTCGAGGCAGCTACACACCAATAGAATGGGTCTATAAAACTGGTGATTCTGATCATTATTTTGAATAAAACGATTTTGAAAAATGAAGAAATTTGAATTTTTGTGATATGATTTTTACGTTTCCTATCACAGCTGAGGCATAGACACATCAATAGAGTTGTTCTAAAACTCTTGATTTCATCATATCATTTCGATTAAAACAATCGTAGCAATACGAATCCCGTCCGTGAATTTTTGACCATTCCTTTGCCACCAGTGGCTTGTGGCAATTTGCTGCCATTTTTAATATTATAACTCAGACATCTTTTGGGACAACGTAAATTTTTTCCTTTACAATAGGGGTATAATTTCATGCATTGTGAAAGATCTGGAGCAGAAATAATGCACTTTATTTGGTAGTTTGTTTATGGCTTGAAAGTTAAGCTTTATTATGCAACCTTGATTGCAGTGATACAAATTCTCCATGTTTTGATGAACATGTGAAGCACAAGCACACAGTCCAACACAGCATTATACATAGTGATGCAAATGGAAAATTTTCCCATTTTTTCAAAATTTTCCGGAAAATTTTCCATCGGAAAATTTTGAAATTTATTTTTCGGTGATTGACGTTTTTCCTTTGTTTTGGAGACATTATAGTCGTTTGAAAAGGTAGTATTCAAAGTCCGAAAGCTTCTCTATCATCCATGCAAGTTAACTTTTGGAACCAACTGCACTTTTTCCATGTCTATTTCAGATCTTTCCAAATGAATCTCAGACATAAGATGGATTTCAGATTTCTCTAGCTGAATTTCAGATATATGTCTCAAGCTCAGCTTTGAAAAGATCTTTAATTCAACTGGAGATCAATCGATTTGGAACTATCTGATCTGAACTAGAAATGGAGGTTACGTGTATCCTCAACGAAGATATCAGACAATGCGCCAGAAGTTAGAAGCTATCATAGATATTCTTTACTCATCACAGATATCTTTAGTTTCCAAAAAATCTAACGAGTTTACTTTATGTCTTCCAATATGGTCGCTCATGTATAATGCTGTGGTGGACTGTGTGCTTATACTTCATCACATGTTCATCAATACATGGAGAATTTGCATCACTATGATCAACGCTGCATAGAGCTTAACTTTCAAGCTAACACTTAGCAAACTCCAAAATGCAGTAGGCCTACATTATTTTTGCTCCAGATCTTTCCCATTGCATGAAATTATACCCCAATTGTAAAGCAAGATTCACGTTGTTCCAAACGGTGTCTGTGTGATAATTAAAAATGCTAACAATTTGGTACAAGCCACTGGTGGCAAAGGAATGTTCAAAAATCCGCGGACGGAAATCACATTGCTACGATCGCTTACTCGAAATAATGATGAAATCAAGAGTTTTAGACCCAATTTATTGGTACGCAGCTGCCTCGGCAGTGGAAGCGCTCAAATTATAGGTCCTATCAAAAAATCAAAACCTTCAAAATTTTCCAATTTTTTCCATGATTTTCCACGGAAAATTTTGATTCAAAATTTTCCGGAAAATTTTCATTACTAATTATTATACATGAGCGACCATACATTGGAAGATATATAAAGACTGTAAACTCGTGAGATATTTGGAAACTAAAGATATCTGTGATGAGTGGAAGAATATCTATATGATAGCTTCTAACTTCTGGCGTATTGTCCGATATCTTCGTGGAGGACAAACTACACATCTTCCATTTCTAACTCAGATGGTTGAGATAGTTCCAAATCGATTTCAGATCTGTGAATTTCAGACTTTTCCAGATGAATTGGAGATTCTCCAGTTGAATCTAAGATCCTTTCAAAGTTGAGTTTCTGACAGATATCTGAAATTCAATCAGAGAAATCTGAAATCCATTTAATGTCCGATATTCAGTTGAAATAGACATGGAGGGTGCAGTTGGTCCCAAAAGTTAACATGCAGGGATAGAGAAGTTTTCGGTCTTTCAATATTACATAGTCTTTTCAAACGACTGCAACAAATCTCCAAAACAAAGGCAAAAACGTCAATCGCCGAAAAATAAATTTCAAAATTTTCCAATGGAAATTTTCCGGAAAATTTTGAAAAAATGGGAAAATTTTCCATTTGCATCACTAGCTCTCACACACAAAGGAACGACTTTTTGGATGAAAATTGGTTGATACAGGGGTGATATTAATCACTTAGAAAATTTCTTTTAGAGGTTTATATACTAGAATGGCATAGAATGCAGGTTGCGTCTTCGAAAATTTCAATTCCGCTGATCTTGACTTAGTAAAATATTCATATTTTACTTAGAAGTGTCCAAATTAGGAGTGTCCGAATTTTTGGAAAGTTTACCCTAAATAAACAAAATGTTCGGTAACAGGGAAAACGAACAGCGCGTTATGCCGATTGTGTATTCTTGTGTCTTACAACCAAGTCAGGCTTCAACAAGTAGTTGTGAAAGAGACTTTAGTCTCAGCTACATTGTCATACTTCAGTCAATAATGACGTCAGAGTCAGAGCTGGGGAGAGAGAGAAATAGTCGTTAGCAAAATGACGTCACACCTAGGCAGGCCACAACAGAGCCAACAGCAGCGCAATAATGACGTGAGAGGCAGAGCTGGGAAGAGATAACAGAAGAAGACAGGAGGATTAGACTTGACTGCCTACACAAACCACAAAATAAATGTAGAAATAATTCACACGGTGGAACTTGGAAAATTGCGCCTATGAAATGCTAAGAGCAATTGAAGTTTGGTGATGCATCAGATTTCAAAAAGTGAGAATCTGATGAATCCGATCCTTGTTTTACATTGAAATAAATTTTCAGAAATTCACCGATTTCATGCAGAGCTTTTCATGTCACAATCTTCAATGATAAAAAATTCTTTCTCACTTTAATGACAAATATTTATAACTTTATTTTCAATTTATTTCCAGGATCTCTTGACACCTGGATGAATTTTTATAACATTTCCTCAACTCCTGATTGGAAATTTGGATTTATGAACTATGGAATAAAGCTACTTATGAAGTTGTCAGACCTCATTGAAGTGGATGAAATGGTTTTGGCTAGATATGGAATATTTGTGAATTCCTGTGATTTACGGTCTCTAATGTGATGGCTTTTTATTCTGAAAATGGTGCTTCTACTTATTCTGTGTCTTACAAACTTTCCTATATTGGACTATAGATTTCACATTTCACCGAAAATTTAAATCGATTTATGTATGTTGTACATGCTTAGAGGAAATAGTCAAGAAACGCCTAACTGTTCGGAATATCTAGGATGTATGACGCATATATGAATTCAGAACAAATTTCTAGGTAATCTAGAGGTTGGGTTTGTTCGAAGCAATAAAAGGATGAGACACCAAAATAAATTAGCATCAAATTTTAAGTCGTGTAAAAGGAGTGTATTTTTTGGGTATTTTTGGTGTGTTTATACACGTGTAATACACGTATTACACGTGTCCAATGCACGTGTATTGCACGGGTCCAATACACGTCCACTGGTTGACTGGGATGTATAAATTTCACTAAAATTTCAAAGTAACATTCAAATTTGACAAAGTTCAGCAGCTAATTAAGAATCAAGTAGCAAGGCAACAATTACAAAATCGTTTTGTAGAATTCAGATACAGTCACTTGCAAATGTTTAGAGCCACCCACTCGAAAACAGCAATTTTGTTTGCAAGCGACGATGTGAGTCAGTAATCGCACCGACGCCGATGCAGGGACTCTTTACCTGTATCATGGCAATAATTAGACATCTATGACATTCACTGAGCAAGTGCGTTCAGCATTTGAATTTGAATTTCAAACGATCAAAGTTGATGGAGCTAAGTCTCATCATTTTCATAGTAGTCGGCGTTAGTCATGGGTAGGAAGAAGTCTCTCTTACCAACCACTCGCGCTCAAATCGTTGCATTGTCGAAAATTGGAATGAGCCAAAGAGAAATGGCAAGGAAAATGTTTATCAGTCGCCATGGCGTACAATCAGCAATTCAGAAGGATGCCCGTTTTTCCACTTTCAATGATGCGAGAAGATCTGGACGACCACGGAAGACAACTACCCGTGACATTCGCATCAAAAAACGATATGCGCATAAATTTCCGACCATGAGCTTGCCTAAGCTATCTGAAATAGTGAACGAAAATGGAATCAACGAGAGTACGAGCACTGTGTCACGCCGTCTATCGAAAGAGCTAGGCTTGAAGAGCTACCGACCGGCTAAGAAGCCCAGACTTACTCCAGCAATGGCGAAGAAGTGGTACGATTTCGCAAAACGTCATCAACACTGGACCGAG
This sequence comes from Prostheceraeus crozeri, assembly GCA_907163375.1. Taxonomy (NCBI): domain Eukaryota; kingdom Metazoa; phylum Platyhelminthes; order Polycladida; family Euryleptidae; genus Prostheceraeus; species Prostheceraeus crozeri. The sequence continues at coordinate 66,231 of CAJQUW010010995.1, forward strand.
TCCGACTGAAGAAAGTAATGTGGAGTGATGAGACTATCGTACAACAGTTCGGGACTCGCTCGATGCAAGTTCGACGCCCACCAGGACAACGCTTCAACAGCCGCTACGTTGTCCCAACAGTGAAGCATTGTCCAAGCCAAATGGTATGGGGAGCTATCTCATCAAAAGGACGGGCATGCATATCGTTTCTCCAAAAAAATACGACAGTGAATGGACGGCGGTACCTGGAAGTCTCAAAAAGCAAGTTGGAGATGCACATAGACATACACAACACGAATATATTCATGCAGGACGGAGCACCATGTCACCGGTCGAAGATGGTCACAAGTTGGCTACGATCAAAGGGAATTGACGTTCTCGAATGGCCTGGAAATTCTCTCGACTGCAATCCGATCGAGAATGTATGGAAGATACTCAAAGACAAAGTCGCAGCGAAGCATCCGACGACTGCAAATATCATCCAGTGCATCAAGGAAGTGTGGTGTTCCGAAATCACCGAAGAATACTGCCAAGAACTGATAGCCTCCATGCCGAAGCGCATGGCAGCGATCATTGCTGCTAGGGGCTACTTTACTAAATATTAGCAGTCAAATGTGTTTTTGTCAGTTATATATGTATTCAGATGAAAATATATTCATTGTTTGTAAATATAGTAGCTCTTATTGTTGTTATCATTAAGTGGGATGAAATATGCGCTCTTCGGGTGGGTGGCTCTAAACTTTTGCAAGTGACTGTAGAATGAAAAACACTTAAATCTATAATCAAACTTAATCATTATCGCTATTCCATTTTTGAGAGGATTATTCATCATTAAATTATCCACCCTACATTTTATTATTGATCTAGTTTAGATTTCCTTCTGTGTTCACCAATTCTTAAAATTTCTTCAGGTTGTGCAATTACATTACTTTGTAACAATGTGCTTCTGCAAAACATTTCTACATTAACGCGCATGTTTTTGCCACTCTGATGATGAATTGAAACATCAGATTCCCTTAGTAATGATCACTAGCAAAACATTTCTAAGCATCAAAGACAGCGACTTTGCAATCAACACTATGCTGATAGTAAAGAAGATAATGGCTGCACTAAGGTAGAAGAGGATATTCATTGCAGGCAAATGAGATAACATGATACCGATCTACGTCATGCGTTTTTATGAGTTTTTCTAATACAACAATTATCTCCTCTAATTGCAATAATAAACGTGGCATCTTTCGCTTTCCTTCATTCTGGTATGGTTTTAGGATGAATATGCACCGTCTCAGCAGCCTGATTTTCTTGAATATCTTGGACTTTGTATTTTCTGAATTCGCGGATTTCAAATTGATTGCAGGCAAGCCTACTATGCTTCTTACGATATCAAAGGTCCCACTGCCGAATTATAATGATTGCGCTTTGAAGTGTGCTTTGACTCCAGATTGCCGTGGTGGCTACTTCTGGAAACCAACTGGCATGAGTGGCATCTGTCGACTTTTGGCAAGCATATTGGTCAAGGAGCCGAATTTAGTAAGCAAGTTTGATCCGAATAATGTAATATTTGGCAAGAGAGTTTGCTTTGTGCTTGGAGGTATGGGATCAGATCTGAACTATACAGCAAGCGAAACTGTGTTTTATGATAATAAACCGATTTGCGATCAAGCCTGCCTGCAGGACAAGAATTATTGCGCAACTGTAATAGATTATCCAGCTGATAGACGTTGTTTTGTGCAAGAAAAAATGAAGATGATCTCACACAGCACCTTGGATCGCAAGTTCTACGTTGTATTTGATGATCGCTGTCCTGTTACATGTAGATGTGTTTGACTTTTCCTACATTATTCATACTCGGAATGGACGAGGATCGAGTGACATTATAAACTAAACGTCGAAATGATAAAGTCACTTTACTTACTTAATTCATTTGTTGTAGAAAACCTATTGATAGCAGAAGCGACTACACGTATTTGAGGCAATAGATGACTTTTATGCTGTAACGATTCGATTGCTTTATGCCTTGCGAATGGAATTCATTTATCATTAGTGAGAACTATCATATTCAGAAGAGACAAAATCATGGAAAGATGAAAGCAAAACTCTTCTTCGGGTGTTGTATATTAAAAATAAGTAAAATAAATCTCCTGACGTTTCGCCGTCTGGCTTGTTCACAGGAATCAACGCAAAAGAAATTGTCACATTCAGTGCAAGTAGAGTGAAATACAACTCATGTGGATGGTGTGACGTAGATGACACGCCATCCACAAGTAGCTGCATGTACGGCATGCATGACTGTAAGAAATTGGGCATTAACATTTATAGTACTGTTATCTAAGAGATGAGTAGACTGTAATTTTACAACAATGGATTGAAGAAGATAGACTTCTGAAATATCAGAGAAGACATTCAGTCGCTATACAATGGTCAATTTCTTACCGGTACATCCATACATCAATTGGTCTGGTTGAACTTCGTCAATGTAGGCAGATTCCAGGAAGATGCGTCTGGAATAATTGTCGATGTTTCAGTGAATAATTTCCCATTGTAAGTTCAGCGGACTATCTGGATGTTCTACATGGAAGTGTTGCGCAGACTGCAGTGTCAAGATTTTTGACGTTTAGGTGCTCCCTTTTACGAGTCCCCACGGTTCTTCCAGTTTGTCCAACGTAGACTTTTGAGCAGAGATTACAACTGATTTTGTAGACAACTCTCTTGTTTTGACATCTGTTTAGATGCTTTGAGAATTTGCAAGATTTGCAATTGGATGAGCATGATATTTTATCTTTGGGAGGATGAAATGTTCTCTTCAAGGGAGGTGCTGTTGAAAATCTAAGGCGAACAATATCCTGCAATCCAGTTTTCTTTACTGAGTTGATCATCCTTCTTTCATGGTCCTCTGACATGAAAGGGCATTTAACGAAAATGCGGCTCGTAGATTTCTCGCCTTTGCTATTGATTGGTTTGCGTTCAAACGCAACACTTCCATGTAGAACCTCCAGATAGTCCGCTGAACTTACAATGGGAAATTATTCACTGAAACATCGACAATTATTCCAGACGCATCTTCCTGGAATCTGCCTACATTGACGAAGTTCAACCAGACCAATTGATGTATGGATGTACCGGTAAGAAATTGACCATTGTATAGCGACTGAATGTCTTCTCTGATATTTCAGGAGTTTATCTTCTTCAATCCATTGTTGTAAAATTTCAGTCTACTCATCTCTTAGATAACAGTACAATGAATGTTAATAATGCCCAATTTCTTACATTCATGCATGCCGTACATGAATCTACGTCACAACATGCACATGAGTTGTATTTCACTCTACTTGCACTGAATGTGACAATTTCTTTTGCGTTGATTCCTGTGAACAAGCCAGACGGCGAAACTTCAGGAGATTTATTTTCTTTATTTCCAATATACAGCACCCGAAGAAGAGTTTTGCTTTCATCTTTCCATATCAATAACCGGGTGTGTGGAACCATATCAACTCAGACAAAATCATCAATGTCTTCAAGACATTTTTCATATTTTGATGATGCAAGCAAGATCCGATGAGAATTGCTACACTTTCTTTTCTCCATTGCTGACACGTTAATCCCTGATGAATCTGGAGAGTTTAACAAATAATCATTAGCATAGATAAGACAAAAGTAAAAATACTGCATGTCGTTCTAACCCGCATTTTCTGCAACACCTGTTGGTGTGGAAAGTGTGCTTGCATGGCGTTCTAATCCCAGTCAGTCGAGTTGGGATCGTGGAGATGGCGCGGTTGCTTTCATTTGAGTTTAATTGGTGAGAATACTAAATTATTCATTGCAACAATCATGAAATATCATAGAATCAGGCATGTCGCATCATTTCATGAAATAAAATATACAAAATAGCACATGATTATCATCAAGGTGAAATACAAGTCTATACAACAATATTGCGATAATTACAATTGCAATTGACATAATGGAATCATGATAACGCAATGACGTGATATTTTTTAACTACAACATCACAGAAAAAATCGAGGGAATTAATGTAACCTATTTTGACAGTATAATTAATTAAGTTATATATTTTAATTTGATTTTCAAGGTCTAACATGCAGGAGTCGCCTGAAAATATTTTGATATCGCTCAACCCAATTCCAGCGATGTCAAAAGAATTTTCTGGCAGCTCTCGTATGTTTTGAAACCTTGACAATTGATTTAGTTCAATGATAAAATGTTTTAAATGAATAAATGAATTCATTACATTTTTTATTTGCCTATTTGCAAAAGCATGACACAAACTGAATAATCGAGATAAGTAATTGAACAGAGTATAATGATATACTGCTCTACCTCTGTAATGCAATGGAATGATGCGCACAATTCTAAAAAGCAGAAAAGCAGGAGTAAATGCAAAAATATTGATGTCGTCTTGATAAGCTTAGTTCTGCCGTATCTCCAATTTTTAAGTTTTTCCGTAGACACATTTTTGTGTTTTTGCCTCCTATACATAGTTGATATATGTTAGCTGCGGAGTGATATTACATTTAGAGATAGTGAATGAAGGTACATTTAAGCGTGAATCAGAAATTTATGTGTTGCATCACAGCTATTGATAAGGTCAGTTACGGCTTTTTACTTTGCTATTACATGGAACATAGCAATACTATAGTGCATAGGTGGAAAGCCGTAGCTTCAAAGAGCTTTCAGATGTAGGTAATAGAGGATTTTATGATGTCTGGATTATGTTATAGTTCTCATTATTACAATATATTGCACATTTAATGCTTTCACATTCGGAGTGCGTGTCGTTTACACTTTCCTATGATATTGGGGTCCACAGTGGAACCCAATTTTCTTTTAATGATTTTTTAATCAATTTTGCACAAGATCAAAAGTGTTTAACGGAGAGTGAATGATTCAAATGCTACTTCATAATGCAAAATGTTTATTCTCCATCAAGATGTTTCTATAATTTTCATATGACTATAGTCATGCACGGATATACAATTGTTGCATATAATGTGAAAATTCACGCGACTAATGACAAAGGTGACATTGGATTCGCGCATTTTTTATCAAAGGAGCATGAACCGCCTTTGCGTGATAGCGCAGATTGATTTGAAGATCGCAGCCAGTGAGCGCTGCTAATGGATAAATAAATTTGAACTGATTGATCAAGATCTTCAATTCTTGAAGAAGCAATCACCGTCTATGTGTTACAGATCATCGACATGTTTTGCAAAAACAGAACTTAGCTACTCCGACAAAACTGCTTAATCTTGTGTACTGATAAAATAGTTTGCCTATAACCAGTTCACCTGAAATGTCCAAAATGTTACTGAAGCATATGAAACCATAGGCCAACGTCTAGTAGGTCTTTTACGGTTAGTTGTGCACATTTAGTCAACTGCATCGACGGCTCCCTAACTCTCGATCGCTACAATATTCCACATTTTCAAGCTCGCTAGAATCGCCGTTGCCCAAATCAGAGTTGGAAGTGGGTCGTGGGTCATGGGTCACGTGGGTCAGGTGAGTCACAAAATCGCGTGGGTCAGGTGGGTCAGACTTCGTTGACCCACTTCCAACCAGTTTGACCCATGATAGATTTGGCAATCTCAAATACAGTAAACTTCATTTATTCGTTATCTTATCATTCATGAGAAATGATTGAGTCAGTGTTACTGAAAGGGGTGATGGATGCACACAGTCAAAATATGCAACAATGACTTTAACACGCCGCATACAGTTTCGAAAGGGGGCGGAGTTCGCACAAATTAAAGGCTCGAAAACAATTGCTGCTGTCTACTAAGAGATGAGGTTGAGTACAATTGTATATGCTCGATTATCTGTCGCTATGTCTGACGATACCCATTGATGTGTGACCTTGATTTCAGAGATACAGCTACTGAAGAAGTCAGATATTTAGAGGTTATAGTCATCTTGAAAGTTTTCTTGCAATGCCAACTGACCTTCGTTTTGTTTGTTTCGTTTGATTTTGTTGGTCTTTCGTAGAAAATATCCTGTGGTAGAGATTAGAATGGTTAAATCTCTGGTAAAGATTGATCAGAACCTAAATATTTTCATGTAATTGATAAAAATATCTTGATAATCTACATGCTTCATATCTAAAGTATCTAGCCGTTCAATCTACTTTCGCATCATACATGTTCCATGCATCTCATTGCTCAATCGATGCATGATAATCTGAAATACGAGCGTACGCTAATTCATACGACGGTCATTGATATAGACTTATCCCTTTCACACAGACATATTACGGTAGAGCTCTGTGAGGAGATATTTCTTGACACTTCGCATCAATAAAAAGTTTCTTATTGATATTTCATTTGGTATCAATAAAAAATAGGAATATTTACATGATGTCACTAGTGATTGTTATCACAACGTACTCGTATACATGTAGCGCCACTCAAATATATCAGTTCATCTATATGTACATTGTAAGCTTGAATTATAATCTTGTCCTCGTGCAATTTTCTATTCACGCGTTGAGCATGCTTACTCCATTTGCTTTTCAATGAATGTCAATCTTACATCAGATATACAACTTTCTACTTAAATCCAACATTAGTGGAAGTTAATGAAATTTGAATCGATTGCGATCAGTAGCAACAAAATATTAGTTTGACGATTTTGGTGGGATAATTTTCATACATGTAGTATCCAGCATGATAAATGCATGAATAAATGATTTAGGCCTACTGTAATCTTATTTTTTAACTTAAGTAAGTAAGTAAGTAAGTAAGTAAGGTATATTTTATCATTGAAAATCATAATTTCACATTGGAGATTACACACTTCACATTTAGAAAAGAAACATCATGGAAGAGAAAAAAATAAAGTAACAACACATAAAACCAGCAAAGACAGAGATCCACTAGTCGGGAACTATTTGATTAACAATGCAACAAATCCATGGAAAAAATGAATGCAGCCTACGTGAAGTTTTAGACGGTGGCAGACACAGATGACCTGAGCGCGACATTCGAGAGGGAACAAGATCACGTAGCGGATGGTCAGAGTAAGACTCACATTGGTAAAAGAATCGTACAGAACGCTGTTTTCTCATATATGAAATGGAAGGGAAATTTACACAGCAACAGTTTTTACCACAAATAATTCTGTGAACTCGGTTGTTGAACTTTTCCAATTTCTCCTCAATACCTTTCGGTAACCACGCAAATAATGGGGAAGAGTACAGCAGAATAGGTAAAATTAGCGATTTGTATACAGTACCGTAAACTGGGGTGAGTTCGGCCACTTTGAAACACTTCATTCAAAATATTAATTGCTCAGTTTCTTATGCAGCCGAAATGAATATAGATTTGATACTGTCTTATCCATGCCCATGATATCCTATACCAATTAATTTGTATATGTCGTTCTTGTTTGATATAGATATCTTTATTTACCCGGTCGAACTCACCCCATAGAGTGGGGTGTGTTCGCCCATTTGATGAAATCGCAAACGAATTTTTTATTATGACTGATGAAATTCTTTAGAACTGCATTATATTCATTTTGGTTCATGTTTATAGTGCATATAACTACAATTAATCCCTACATAATTCAACATTTTCATTCGACATTTTATCTTATTTTTGACACATTAATTTAACTTTGATTCTTCTTGCATTCAATACTGAATAGATAGATTGGAAGAAGCGTTTATCATTCAATGAAAAACAGTTTTGTAGTCCAAAATACCCATTCTATAATCTAAAACAAAAACGAACGAATCATTGAACACAAGACAGGTAGACACTATCAACGAACGTTTGTAGAAACAAAATTATGAAGGAATGTGTAACGACCACGATTAATAGTGAGCAAAGTTAAAGTTTGAACAATTTGACTGTTGTCAACAGGTATCTCGTCTACGATGTTTGGAAAAACAAAGTAGTTATCATGTGTATATAAAGGAAAGAAAACTTTGTAGTGGAATCATTCACTTTTGACAAGACTTTTCCGATGTAATGGTAGGCAGTACCACTGGGCCTACCATCAGAAATAAACCGAATCAAAGCAAATGAATCAACTTCAAAACTTGGAAGCCCCAAAGGTTCCGTAGGCAAGGAATGTGCTTCATGCGTTTCATCAGTCACAATCACATTGTCTCCATCTTGATATTCTTCATTGTCAGAGTTCTCCATCATGATATCGTTCACAGTGACACTTTTGCCTGGCTGCACTTTGAGCTTTCTCTTTCTTCTTGGTTGGTCACCAGTTGGACCTGGGGCGTCGAGAGCTCTTTCAAACGATCTAACACAACTCCTGAAACAGCTTCACACACTTCACTTTGTTGATCACTTGAAAGAGTGCGGGAAATTCGAGGGATAACTTCATATTTGTTGACGGGGAAAATTCCACACTTTCGAAACCCACTTACTATGTTATCTTGAATGGTTGGTGATAGTCTCACCAAAAGTCGATCGAGGAGGCGTGGAAACCAAATTTTGGGCATCACACTGCATTTACGTCCTTCTTTCGATCAGCTCGCCAATATCTCTTCATAGGGCCAAAAACACATACATCCAACGGCTGACACAAATGGATTGCGTTTGGAGGCAAACAAACGAATGCGATATCGATCTCCAAGCACTTCTCAATCACATCACGAGAAAAATGTGAAGCAAGTGTCACCGATGATGACTTTGTGGCCAGCTAGATTCCTTGTGAATGGTAGAATCACGCTCTCAAACCAGTCACTAAAGCACACACCATCAAACCAACCAGATCGGGAGCGGTTATAGCGAACGTTTCTGGGCCCTCCCTGTATCCATTGGTCGTGTAGATGTTCGGCTTTGTAAACTACATATGGATTCAGCATCTTACCATCAGCAGTGCAGGCAAACATGATGGACGTTGAAGATTTTGTTGAATTAATTATCCGTTCAGGATATTTCACACCACGGCGAAATATACATTTCACATTTCGAGGGTCGTCTGATAAGTTAGTCTCATCAAAATTGATGATATTTGATGGAGGAACATCACCCAACTCCTGTTGCAGATTTTCGAAGTATGCATTCATTGTATCAATTGACAATTCAGCTCTTGTCTGTGAAATGTTCTGGCACAATCGTTGTCTCAAAACAGAACGATTCCGAAGAAGAAAACCTCTACACCAGTCATCACCAGGCATACCATCGTTGAAGACTGGAATAACCCTGTTTTTACGCTTCAAGTAGCCTTTCACTAATATTCGAACGTCAAAAGGTTTCACGGGAAATCCCCAGTCAGCCATTGTAGCGATGTTTTGCGATATGATACGTTCTTCATCTGGAGAAAGAACGCATTGGCCTCCACTTCTTCGGGGATGACGACCCTTTAACTGATCTCTCAAGGTCGATCGTGGCACACTGAAAGATGCAGCAGCTTTGCGAATAGACATTCCATTCTTGACGGCTTTGATAGCCTCATCAAGGGAATCATCAGAATATTGCCGACGTCTTGAGGCACCAACAACTGGCTTGTACGTGCGCAGTGAAACCTAACTTTGACTCAATTTTCAAACAATCAAGTTCGATTTTTGATAAGTCATTGTATGCATGGCGTGAATGATGACTATGTAATTCGAAGCTATGGTTTGATCGATATCATTGATATAGCTTCGTTTGTGCTGCACCAGTTATAAGTGCTATTGTTAATATTTCAATTTGAATATCATCATAGCACGCAGTACGACATTCTCTACAAAATTGCTATGTCTGCAAGCGACTTTCAAAGTCAATCTGTTATTGATAAGCACAAAATAGACGATGGGCGAACTCGCCCCACTAAGGTGGGCGAACTCGCCCCAAGTACAAAAAATGGCCAACCTCATGAATTACAGAGAAACAACAAATATGATGCTAATTATATTCAAGATTAAACTTCTCTCTCACGTTTCACTACATTTAAAAGTTGATGAAGCATTTCCAATAGAACAGCTGGCAGGAAGTACGACCAAGGCAGAAAAATGCAAAAATGTGATGTGTTTGGTTCCATCGCTATTTTTTTATAAACTGACCTTCTAAAGACACTATATTTACAAAAAAAACATGTTCGTGCACTAGCAAGTTAGCGCCAAAGAAGAAAAGGACAAATTGATATTCCAGCAACGTAAAAAATAAAACAATATGCTATCTGTGAAAGTGGGCGAACTCACCCCACAATGGCCGAACTCACCCCAGTTTACGGTAGACAGCTTGACATTAGAAAATAAGGGTCGCAATGTTCGAATGACATAAAGTCTTTGAGACGCAAGTCTTAGTATGGCAGAAAAAGGGTCATCCCATGTGAGACTAGCATTCCACTGAACACCAAGTATTTTGCAAGACTGACTCAAATGGACACCTTCATACATAACACGATCACTGAAAGAACTGCGCCTAAAAATGATTTGTTTGGACTTCTGAATATTGAGGATCATCTTATTCTCGGTAATCCATTTTTGAATTGCAAATAAATTGTTGAGTATGGCTTCATTCTTTATAACTGGCGCGATCAGGGTCACGTCATCGGCATACATAACTAAGTTGCATTTGAGGATATTGATATGGATCCCATGAAGGACGCAAAAAGTACTGGCCCTAACACGGAACCCTGGGGAATACCTGATGTTACGGCAATTGTTGGACCAAAAACTCCTTTCACACGCAAGCGTTGACTTCTTCCATAGGCTAAGTCTTTAACCATTCAATAAATCCGATGTTGATGTCTGCATCATTGAGACGTCTGCAAAGTTCTTCCGGCCGAATCTTATCGAAGGCTTTGGTCAAATCTAGGCACGTCATCCGAACACAATCCACTTCAGGGGCATCGAGGTACCTTGTTATTGCATCATGTATTCGCACCAGAGCACTCTCTGTCGATCCATGTTTTCTGAATGCATATTGATAAGGACTGAAAAGTTGAAATAATGAATCATACATAGATTTGACGATGAATGATTCAAAAATTTTGCTGATCGTAGACGTTAAGGAAATTGGTCTGAAGTCTTTTAAGGATGGATTGCGAGTGTTCGGAACTGGGATGATTTCAGCCATCTTCCAACAAATAGGAAATACACAGGTAGCGACCGAACACTTAAAAATATGATATAATGGGACGGCAATGAATTCAGCACCCTCTCGCAGCAGACGATTCGTGATTCCGTCAGAACACGAAGATTTGTTGACTTTCAGATGTTTTAGAGCTTTGAGAACATCCAATAAATCAAAATCAACAACCCAAGGCTCATTATTGAGATGAGATTCATAATCCTGTCCAACATCATGATTGAAATTTTTGTTTAGCTCAGCTTGTAAGCAAGATAGGAAATTCTCAGTTCCATCGATCTCATTGATCAATTTATCAAATTTGCTGGTCGCGCTCTTTCCCCGAACAGAAGCGTCATCAGTGTAGTAATCAGTTAAGTTCACATTAATCCAAATCTGATCTAAAATGGAACTGTTGCGGGTAGAAGATCTTACACAGTTATACAAGGAAAATTTTCAACAAATACAAAACTGTCAAAATTATCAAAGTCACCGCAAGTCATCAAATTAGAATCAGGATACAAAAGTAGCTCAGTGTCTAAGATTTCTACAAAGAAGTCAGAAATTTCAGATAACTCATTTGCACGCAAATTAGGAGGAATGTAGATACAAGCTAGAAAAATATTCAACTCTGGAATTCTCAACGATAGAAATTCAGTAGTGCTGGGACTATCATAGTTTTAATAGACGCACACCGGAAAATATTGCTGACGAATAGGCAAACACTACCTCCAACTCGGCCAATTCTGTCATGTCGATAAATAGAAAAACCACGTAAATTCAACATTTCATCACAAATGTCCGGTTTGAGCCACGATTCAGTTACAAACACAAAGTCTGGGTTTGTTGTTGATACAATTTGTTAATTCATCTAGTTTTGGGAGAATGGATCTTGCATTCAAAAGAATGACAGTCGGGAATTCCTTTTGAGGCTTATTCATAAAATCGCTCACAGAAAATTTTTCTGGGAGATTTCACTGAGCAACACAACTCGGTTTTTATATATCAATACATCCTCATCCTTTTCCTTTCTCTCAAAGAGTTCATTAAAGAATCTTATATTGCAGTATTTGTTGCTTAGTTCTGTCGGGATTAACGGAAACATTCTTGAATGTTCTTGAATTTTTAAGTTTCTTCGCGTTCCACAGGAGCTTATCTTTGTGCCTTTGATCAGAAAAAGTGAGACGTAGTAACCGAGGGATATTTGGTCTAATGCGTCCTATACGCTGCACCTTTACGATTGCGCTATCATCAAAATCCAAATCAACTTCTTTCGTTATTTTTAAAACACTTGAACGATCATGCTTTTCTCGATAAGTGAGAGAACCGTCAATCTCTTCAACACCTGAGATAATGACGTTATTGATTTTGAACATTCGATCATCAATTTCTTCAAAAAGAGAATAAGGAAGCTCAGATGCTAACGACGAAAGACCCTGCTTTAGTTCGCATATAACTTCATTTGATTAAGAAATGTAAAACTTGAAATTTAGTCTGTAGGGCCCTCAACTTAACTAATCATCTCTCTACGAGTGAAGTAGGTGGCACTAAAAAGGATAGTCAAGAATTATAACAAGAAACAATCGTCTAAATTTTTTTAGAACCCAAAGCATTTGTGGTGCATGAACTTTGATTATAAGATAATTTTGATGAGGTTACATGTCTTTTTATCATGTGACAAGTGATCTGATACACTTGAATCTTCATAAGAAATCTTAGCAATAATTTTGATACTACGAGGCCTCTACCTAGATAGACCTAGAATCTTGAATGGAAATGAAACTAAAGATGATATCAGAAAAGGAAATTGCACTCACATCATTCACCCTTGCGGCATGTGGGTTAGGTGGGTCGTGGGTCATGTTCTCGTGAAAAGTCGGTGGGTCAGGTGGGTCACTTCCAACTCTGGGATCAGCTCACCTGAATTTATAGCCTCCTACAAGTGAATTTGAAGTCCTAAAACGAATATCTTCTACAACACGTCAAGTGTGCAAAAATTGATAATGAATCAACATGTAGACAACCCTTATTTCTATTTATTCAGAGAAGATACTTAAAACACTGAAGGAAAGATGCTTCTTTTGCGAGCGGAACACTGGTGATCAAGCCTTCTTCTTGATTTCCAGTGCTCAGAGAGGATGCTCACTCCGATTAGCTTTTACAGTAGGCCTACCAACCAATATCCATTATCTTCATTCCCCAATTGCAAACTTGAAGCGCAATTGACGGTCGCACATTTCTCCCTGCATTCTCATAGAGGTGCTACCAGTCGCAAAACCATCATGTGACTGATTTTTGTTACTTTATTTCCTTCTTTTCCTAGTTGCTTTAGAATTCTTTGCGCAAATCGGGTAGTGTAAAGGGCCTATCCTGTTCTCCCTCGTTATTGATTCTTTACGTCCTATTTGTAACAATTCCGCTATATTAAAGTATGCTGACGACGTAACGTTGGTGCACTATGTTCGTGATAGTGATGATGATATGTTGCAGATGGAATGGTCGCATCTAGAGGAATGGTCCATTAACGTCGGTCTCTGCCTGAATTATGGAAAATGTCTTGCAATGAACTTTGTTACGAAGAATAATATGATACTAGCTGATATTACATCTAATCTTGGTGTGATAATTCCCACGGTTGAATCTGCTCGACTACTTGGCGTGACCTTCAGCACTAATTTCTGCTGGAAAGAACACACTGCAGCTGTCACTGCAAAATGCTACCAGAGGATGTATATACTTCGTAACCTAAGAAGAGCCAATTGTCCTTCAAATTTGATTCGTCGTTGCTATGTGTCATTTATTAGATCTCTTTTATTGTATGCCTTTCCGTCTTTTTGTAATATTCGTAAAGGTTTGTTTCAGAAGCTACAGCGTGTTGAGCGCTATGCACGAAGACTTTTTCAGAACGAGAGCCTTGAGAAGTTAGCAACTGTGTGTGACAATTTGTGCATGAAACTTTTCGACCAGATTGAGTCATCGCAACAACATACTTTGAGAACTTTGTTTCGTGAGCGGGCTCCAACATCAAGGAACAAACGAACTTTGTGTTCTCCGTTCGCAAGAACACGTCGATTCGGAGAATCGTTCATCCGTTTCGGCCGATGACATGTATATATGACCTTCATTTTTATGATTGGATTTTTGTGATTTTATAATTCGATTTAAGAGTTCAGATGCATGTTAATAATTGCACTACAACATTGTTATGATTTCACCGCATTGTGAAACAATAAAGAAATTTCTTCTCTTCTCTTCTTCGCAAAGTTCAAAAACTACATGTTATAAAATATTTGAGTACATGCAGTATAGGTACATTGTAAATCTCTGGATGCGAAAATTGCATATTAACATGTACCAAAATCACATGCAATTTGAAACTAACATCTGATACGAAATTCTCGTATACTTTCAGAGATGGTATGTTTTTCATACCACATCTCATTTACTTTCGTATGTGATTGGTATGTAGCGATGCGAACTATTCCTTCTGTAATTGGCTGTTTTACACTGAAATACGAGTTGTTGGTATGTTTTATATACGCGAGACCCGATGCAAATTCGTCCTCATTCGTACGTCTCTCGCATGTAGAGCTTTAAGTCACATAGCAAAAAAACATATGTATTATACATATTACTGTCAAATAACTTTTTTCAGTAATACCAGTCGTGAATATTTCTTTTTGATAGTGTGATATTTAACTAGATTAGATTTATTGTGAATTTTGTGCTCCTCCAGCATCGCCGTTGCTATTTGTCTAGCAACATTAACAGGACGCTTAGTTAGCTCTACTTTATGAACCAAGTTGATTAACATCAATTCATTCAAGCGGTATGTATCGTGCAAATATGTTGACTTATACTCTCAAACAAAACTGTTTTTGCGTTCATGAATTCATGAATGTGTTTTTATTTCGGATTGATAATGTGCTTAATTTCAAAATTACATAATGCATAATTGTTGATGGTTGAACACTTATTGATTATTTATGAAATGCCTTAGACCTAAATGCATCAAAATCGAATTCAGCATTGTACGTTTGACTATTGAATGTCATCATTGTCTCACTACTTACAAAAGAGCAGTAACATAGTGTGATCTTTATTGACAAAAGGCCTTAAATCAACATACTTTAGACATAATTGATGCTTTCTTTTAACATTGTGCTGGTATGGCTTTCGTATCTAGAGCATACCACACTTGAAATAACATACGAAAAGCATACAACTATACACAGAAATATACCAAAAAATATTTTGGTATGCATCCTTCGTATGTGATTGGTATTGAGCGATTTACAGTGTATATTCGGCCAAAATAAGCATCTGAAATGCAACCAAATTGCTCAATCGTCTATGGTCATGCGTTAGGGTTGGAATATCTTGGTAGAGCTGCCCTGTCAAGTTTCGAATACGTCTCTAATGCACGTCATCTTATCATGACGTCACTGAAAGCTCTTCTATCTCACAATGCAATAGAATTAGGCATTGTCCCTATTGTAAGCTTAGATATCAGACAAAGACATCGCAAAAGGGTATTAGGAATGCAAAAACACGCCTATAAGCTTATCATCAATGTAGATATATGAGATTCCAATTTTCAAACTGACTTTTGCTTGCAAATGATGCTTATTATTGGCTGTAGTTAGCAGTTACGGGTACAAATTGTCAACATTCATCTTTCAAAGTTCGATGCAATTGCTGTAAAATGAACAGCCTTGTGGAATACAAGTGTCAAATATTCAAGCTGCATTGTACATATAACCACTAAAATCGAATCTGAACTGCTAGCTTTTTGACATGATGAGACAAAGGGCAGGGTGGCCGGTTAATGGCATGATCTTAATCACTTTATAAATGTATATTTGCACGTGACCTCACCACTAACTGGTGAAATCACAGAAAACTTGGAGCTTATAGTGACCATCAAAAACTAATAAAGATTCTCCACAAATAAACCTATTCGCATCGACTGCAGGTCTACGATACTTGAGAAAACGCAAGTTTTTTCCTTCAAACAAGCAATCATGTAAATTGGATGCCGGCAAGGGTGTTATGGGTTTTGCATCTCTGTCCTAAAACCGGTGTTGCACGCGTGTCATCTTTACACGGAGATGCTCCTTAATAATATGCAGTTTCATGAATTTTATAGCATAAGTGTTGACTCTAAGCTCCAAGCTGATTCGAGGTCTACTTATTTATTAACGGACCATGCCACGCGTGATTCACGCGTAATTGCGGAACACCCTAAACGTCCGTGGTTAAGGACATTCTATTCTTCTAACCGCGCACATACGCGCTGCACTAAGAGTCAGAAATTACTTGATCTGATGCTGTCAAAACATGGGATATGTTTATGAATACGCGCGGGCGAGCGTTTATAGTTTGCGCGTCGTCTACGGTTGTCTGCGTTGCCGCTTAAACCACGGATGAACCGCTAGCTAAGCATGTTCTGTCTTCCCTGAGCAAGAAATTGAGGTCCTATCACATTGTTTAGCCTCTGATACATGCAGACACATGAGACGCAAAGTCTATATAGCACGACTGCCAACTATACTAACTTATATAACAGATATTACAGCAGTATCACGCATAGCCACGGATGTTTGGGGTCATGTGAAATTACGCGTGGTAATCATTCATTAATATTATTGCTGTGTTCATTTGGAGGACAAATGAATTTATGTATATATGTATTATGTATATATAATAATGTAATATAGGCTATATAATAATTAACATAATCATATAAATAATTTACTTATTTATTATATTATTTAATACCGTATTTCTTCGAATAAACGCCGCAGCAAAATCAGGGTCGTTTCGAATAAACGCCGCCCTCGAATAGACGCCGCACCTAATTTATGCTTTTGTCTTTTACTTGAAGCCTCATCATCGTACTCAATGCTAGACATGCGTAAGTATAAATTTAGGGTCTATCGTTCTGCAAGAGCATTGAGGTCTAGATTAACCCAGCTTGCACGGTTTTTTCAATATTCACATTATTTACAAAAATTTCCTTTATTCACAACAAACTTCAATTACACCTTGAATTACTTATGTGTCTTAAAAAACGAAAGTTATTTATGAAAGCCAATGTCGATGGACGAATCGGATTCACTAGAGGAGCCAGATTCACATGATGAATCGTCGTCGCTGATAAATTGACAAGTCAAATCCAAGTCCACATCGTTGGCATCCAAATTTTGGATATATTCGCGGGATGCCTCCGCAACACCTCCTGACTTCGTACAGTGAATTACGTCCGGGTCATTGCTCGTTATGCCACAAGCATTGAAGGACGTCGTAATTACATCCAGTGGAATCTGGGCCCATGCCTCCTTGATCCATTCAACCATCTTAATGCGACTCGGGGCCCGTGGGTTTCTGGCGGCTGTGACGTCTGAACCACGTGTTGGGTCCGCCAACCAAGCTTCACACAATTCGGTGTATAAGGCCTTAAATGGCTTATTCCAGCTGACATCGGCAGGTTGAACAAGCATCGTACAACCTCCTGGGATGACGCAGTTCATAGTGTTCGTTGTCTTCAGCGTTTTCTTGACATCATCAGTCAAGTGTCCTCGGAAGGAATCCCACACCAGCATCCTTCGGGAGAAAGCGAACGTCCCCCAACACTTTCTGATCCACTATTTTGTCGATTCCGAATCCATCCAACCATTTTCGCTCATTGATACAACAACGCCACTGACGTGTTTCAGCTCCTGGGGAAGTCGCTTTCCTGAAAAAATGAATGGGAGAGGAGATACAAACTTGATTTAAATTTATAAGTTGGTCTTAGTGGCCTTACCTTTAAATAGTACCATCGGTGGTAATTTTCTTCCGTCTGCCATTGCAGCCAAACACACCGTTACTCGGGTCTTCTCATAACCTGTTGTTGACACGGGTACTGTTTTGACGCCTTTGGAATCAACAGTACGATTGCCTGTCATGCCAGCCCAAACTGCTGTTTCATCCATATTTCCGATGTTAGAAAGCTCGAAATTGTATCTCGTTCGCATTTTCAAACAAAATTCAACGAAGCTAGAAACTTTGGTACACAGTTCTTTTGGAAGCCTTTGTCCTGAAGTAGTTTTGACGCGCGCGGTAAAATCATTTCGTTTGAGAAACTTGTCTACCCATCCTCTCGAGGCCTTGAATTCAGGATTGTTAGCCAACTCTGACGCCTTTCTAGCAATTTTCTTTCGGGTCACACGATGATAACTTTCTCGTTCGGTAATAATCCAAGTAGACAGCAGTTGTTCAATTTCTGGTAGGAGCGGTTTCCTGCCACCACCATGTACTCGCCGGCGATTAGAACTTGTCGTTGCAAAAATCTCATCAAATTTTACGTTTTGTGTCTTCCATTCTCTTATACGCCGTTCATCCACACGGAACTCCCGAGCTGCAGGCCACGTACCAATTTGCAGACTTCTTTCAACCGCTTTTTTCTTGAAAGCAATCGAATATGACCTTTTTGGCATGACTAAGACTGATATGATAAGAGACGAGAAGAAGATCTCACGTAGAACGTAATACTAACTTTTTCTCTAAATCACCTGTGTGTACTATCCTGAAACGCAGTTAGCTAGAAATTTAACCAATCAGAACTTTGTGCTATGTCATCCTACGCAGTTAGATGGTTTCCAAGAAAAGCCACTCCTTTCGAAAATATCGAGAACAAATTCTTTAATTGTATACCGCATCTGTCTCTAGTTGAATGTACGAAATACCAATAGGAAACTACAAAATGAAGAGTCTCAAGATCTCGAGTAATCTAGGCATAGAGATGGATTGTTAGCATCGCGCGCGTAGGTTACCGTGCGACCTGAGATCCATTTCTATGAATCCAGGCACACGGATAATATACCGTATTATCAGAATTCTACGCGCAATAAATTTTCGTGCATATTTAGACAATTTTGTGCTTTCGAAGACGACGCACATCTTCCTGGATTATGTATCATTGCATAATCACAATATACTCCGGTTATTAAATGTTCTTAAATATAAAAAAATAAAAAGGTTTGGTAGATTTTTAGCATGTCTCGAATAGACGCCGCCCTCGAATAAACGCCGCAGCAAAATCAGGGTTGTTTCGAATAAACGCCGCGGCGTTTATTCGAAGAAATTCGGTATAAATGATTTATTAATTAATCTATATTATATTAATATAAATAATGATAGTATAATGTATTTATGCGAGCTTTTGACCTAGGGACTTTCATTACAAAGAAAATAGGAATCAAACTGTTGGTCTGCCTGACGATTGCTTTTTTTATTCCATTGTATTACATGCATTTTTCTAGTTACAGTGATTATTTTACACAACTGCTGTCAAAGCTACTCTGAAAATAGAAACCGAAGAGAAAATCTCGCAAATCCGAATATTGTCCAAATTTATTTGATCTGTACAGAAAACGATCGTTATACATAAAATAAATTGAAAGCCTTTAACAAAGATATCAAGAATATGAAATTCGCAAGAAACATAGTTTGTTAGTTATAACACAGCAACGTTGTTCTATAAATTAGTTTTCATTGTGTTATGATTGTGAGGATACTCATGTGAGTATTGCTCATTATTGAAATCCGCTGCGTAGTTGTCGTAAGCTTGTTCCTGAAAATAAAACAGAAATGGCTAATGATATCATCCACATGCATGCAAACGTACATAAAGCACATTTCAAAGAAAGAGTTGCCGCGAGTGTTTGAGGCAAAAAAGAAAAAAGTAGGTGCTATTGGAATTCTTTCAATGTCACTTGAAATGCTTCTCAATGAAGGAAGAAGAACGTGGCGATGGACAATGATGTTGCTTGAAATATCGGCTTGTATAGATCTTTATGATGAAATGATGAAAACCATCCCAGCACTCACTTATGATAGATTAAAATTCTTACAAAAATTGAAGAATTAATTTAAGTTGTCCTTAAGAAAACTGATGGTGATCTCCAATCCCTAGGTCTGCAAATACAGTGCTGTCGAAACCATGGAATTGTTGCACGGCCCCCAAAATGCTTTTGCATCACGATGACAACTATTAATCTCTCCTATTAAAAAATACAGAAACAAATGTACGTGCGTATTTTAGAACTTGTTTACTACAAATTCTTGAAAAGAAATCAGACACATTTGAAAATGCTCCTGCCGTTGCAACCTGGTTGCCCGTCTTCACCAACATGTCTTGAAGCTTTCTCATCGGTTACATCCAGATATTCGCATAAGAAATCACAAGTGACTGTGATTTGATTTCAATTTCTATGAGATGACGCAATGAGTAATAAAAGATCATCATATGTGCGTATAGTATTAATGATGCAATGGTTTTATGTTGACTTCATGAATGTAATTAGATCTCCGACAGAAGTTTGAACTGAGTCAGGTCTTGTCTATCTAAATGTACACATTATACTGTAGCATAATTCAGGAAAGTATGATCATCTTTCTGCATTTGGCAGATGTTGACACCCTGGCAAGATTTAGTGAAAGTGAATGCAATGAAATCTCTTATCAAATTCATGAAATCTAGTGAAGCAGATCTGTCCGTGTCTTGAGTTTTATTCATTGTATCTAACTGTGCACACATTTCACTGTGATGTCACTTTTACTCGGCCGTATCACATGACTAGAGGCCTCGAAAAAGCTCGCGATGTCTGCATGTTTTAATAAATTTACATTGGCGACTCTATTCCTTCTGAAATCATGAAATCCATTTTTTTCGCTAAGAAATGCTGCATTCGTGCGGTTCGGGCTCAACCAAACAGCTGATATGAAACATGAACCAATTTCATAAAAATATTTCCATCCATTTACCCTCTACATTTCGAAGTGTCCTATTTGATTGCATAGAAAATACATAGGTCAGAACCAAATAAAGAATCATACTGAGCTTTCTAGCGGCCTCATTTGGCTTTTAACTCTACTTTACCCGGGGTGTTTTGAGCTCTGAACGGCGAGGGGGAATCCAAGAAACTTCTCTAATATCGATGCTCCTATGATTCAATCGTTCCCAAAATTACTAATCAACACAATTGGCGCATGTCGTTTAAATGATGATATCAACTTTTACCAACTCGGTCATCTTCCTTATATCAATAGCAGTTGAAAATTTGAATTTTATTTTATTTCAAGAAGTGATATTTGAGAGTCTGTTGGAAATTGATGCTAAATTACTAAATTTAGCGATGATGACCGTGACATACAAAGCCATCGTTTATATTTGGAATGAAAAACATAGTCAACAAATGTTCTACTTCAATCAAATGATTCGATGTTTGAACAAGATAAAAGTATTCACTTCAGTCATTCAATTTCTGTTGCATTACTTATTACCTTATCACAGTTGCACATCCTTGGCAATGCAATTAGATCCAACGTTTATTAATTTCATTCACTGTAAATAAGAATCGCATTGTCAGACCATCAAGTTGTTTATCTCCTTTTTGTATTTCCTTTGATGTACAACATTTGCAAGTGAAGGTAAATTTCTAGTAAGCTTACAACAACGCTTCGGTTCAATTTTTCTGTAATTACGTTGTAGGTAAACTAAGGAACGCATGATATGCAAGCTACATTCCTACTTAACTAATTTTGCCCTTTTTCAATAGTAGATAGGCATCGTATTTCATCAAAATCGACATGGACGAGATGTGAAACTTCCATCTAATTTCTTCAGTGACATGATTGATGTTCCCTGAAGCTTTAACTTTCAACTTAAACTTGTAGAGTGAAAGCTAGTAGATAAGCGTTTTACTTAAAATTAGGGTCTATGTTGCAAAAAAAAATTGCGAAAAATATTCCATTCCAAATGGTTGCTATTACTCTTTGACAACAGAATTTCAAAGCAAAACTTGAAATTTTGATGAAAACATGATTAATAAATACGGGCGGGGCTCGTATATTGGAAAATGGTTGTAATAGATTCATGAGAGCTAATTTGAGCCAAATCACTGGGAATAAAGAACCTTTTTGTAACTAAAAGGCTTTTACCTGAAGGCCTATTAAGTACTTTCATCACACATTGTCTTTATACAATAATCTATCCAAGGCACCGCTCAAATTCTTCTATTTTCATAATGAACGAAAAATTGAAACTGAAATTTATACATACATGTAGCTATAAAATACCACTAACTATGTTTCCACATATAACTCAAATATCTAAAATATCCATTTGCCTTAATAGAAATCCCACAAAAATGGTGTTTTCAAAACCCCAAAAAACTGAAGGGCCTAATTCAATGTCTAGCCTTCGTAGCTGACGGTTGAATAGCTAGCAGTGCTCTTACAGCTTGAGAATCACTAAGCCATCTATCTATGTCAACGGCTTATATATACTAGAGATAGACTTTTCAATGTACAGAAACACCAATGTGCATGTGCCAATCGAAAAACAGAAGAAAATGAATGTGAAATTCAACTTCATAAGCAACACAAGACAAACATGAGAGGCAGTGTACACTGTACATAACAGCAGCTATCTGGAGATCCCTTGGATCACCAACATCACTCACGGTGATAGCACATTTTCGGTTCTTGCTGCAGACTGTTGGAATGAACTGCCAGCTGACATTCGAGCGCTCTCTGATGCCATCTGCTTCAAAAAGACTCTAAAAAGTCATTTGTTCAAGAAATATGTGACCGATTAGAACTTTCTTGTGAAAGCGGGATATAAACATATGCATTATCATTATTATAATTATGCTCTCTGAGAATCAAAAAGATTGCAAACTCTGCATTGATAGGAAGGAATTAAATATTGAATATCACATCGAGCAGTAGATTGTCACATTGCTTCCTGTAAATTACATATAGAAAGGATGAGTGGAAAATTAAAGCAATCTCGAGTGTATATGCAAGGAAACACTTACATTTCGCAGTCTTCTTCGTCTCACAGTCTTTTCTTCCGTACCATCCATTGGCTCATCAGGCAGACCTTTCGGATTTACGTCAAAGTCACACCGAATATCCTGTTGATCATAGTAATGGTGCACTAATTTACGGTATTTCACTAAGGCTGGACCCCACAGTTTTGATGGGCGTGAAAGTGTGCGCACTCTCTGAAAAAGTTAAAATTATTTCAAAAACATAATAAAGCTTTCCATTATACTGTAGAATGAATTTGGACACTATCTCCAAACAATGTCATGAATACATACCGCCATTGCAGCGGCACTTAGGGGAAGCATTGTATTGTATTCGTTGTTATCACTCATTAATCTATTCAAATGCAAGGACAGTGTACGTCTGTGTGGAAAGTCAGGTCATTTATAATGTAGGGGCCTACGTGTGCCACTTACGAGAACCACCCAACCCTTTATTTTTGAGATGCGCTAGCATGTGCTACTACTAATTTTTGACAAAATCGTCATATTCACCGAGAAGAAGAAATTTCAAATCGCCTTGTTGCATAGTTGACCCGGCTACTTTCAAAAAAGCTGCGTCAACTAAGCCAACGGTGCAAATCTGTTCCATTCAGCTGTGCCACTTGGCTCACCCGAAAAGTTCTTTGTCAATACGGTTGACCCAGAGCCAACCCCACTAACAAAACGATGTCAGCTGATTTTTGCGACGGCCGAAATCAATAGTCATTTAGACGTCGATGAAGAAGCTCGATCAACGTCAACATTTTGACTCCTCTCCATTATCAATAGGTGGCGAATGCAGATCAATCAATTCACCGCGTACTGCACACAATCTCAAGACACCTGCGCCCCTCACTGCATCCTTCCTTCTGCGTCATTATTGTGTTTTCACGATTACATGCGCCAATTTAATATTCAATGAGTCAACCGGGCTGAGCAGTGACTTCTTAGGCAGAACGAGATATCCGAACTCTCTCGATAAGCGTTCATTGGTCGATCACAAATTAAGTTACATGTAAAAAAGACAGAACCTTCGGCGTCCAGCGCCTTCTATCGGTCTTTCAATCGACCCATGATTACATGATTGTTACCCACCATAATTACAATTTCACTTCTCAATTCCGCAGAAATGAAAATACTTTGCCAGATATTCTAACAGGCCGGTAAGGATTTACAAGTGTCCGTCGAAATCCCTATTGGGGGAAACTTCAATTAGTGCACATTTATACTCAGTGACATGTTGAAGTCTGCGGAAGTTTCTGGCTGCATACATAGATAGTGGTTTTTGATTCAGTAAGTGACAACAGCGACGATTGTTGCCGGCTCTGAGACGGCATCAATGAATACCGCATAGCATTCACCATATTGCTTCACATAGAAAAAATTTCGTACAGTATGTATCACATACCTCTAAAATACTTCCTTCTTCTCTCGCTATTTGCACGATTGCAGTAACGAAGATTGATAACACGACCGCGAGGGTTGTTAACCAACCAATAGCATTGACCCATACTGGGAATACATACGATCCATAGGATGATCCGGAATACTTGACAAGACTGAATATTATGATGAACTGCAACGGAATGACAATGAAAGTGATCGCAACAATAAAAATGAAATTCGCATGAATTATAATTATGGATGAAAAAATACAGCGTGCTTTCGATGCTTTTTGGTGACTGTTTTTTTTAAAGAATCACTATTTCTTCAAAATATTTCATTACTTTGCTAGAATGATCTAAATATAATATAAAAATGATACGAAAAACATTATCGGTGATATCTCAGTAGGCCAGGCTATAAGAAAGAACTTTCCTGAAAATTACTTTTGAAAAAGGGAAACTCATTAAAAAACTTGCATTTTGGCTTACTTTTATTCATTAATTTCGAAATTCAACATCATCTTAAGGAAATGCACACATAGATGATAATTATTACCTGACACATGCACAAAAAGATATGCTATATCGTAGCTATAGTGCACAACTTGAGTTCCTTTTTTCGATTCAAATTCGGGTTGAAAATCCCACTGAACACTTCTGGCTACTCTACCTATGGTGTAACTATGGAAATAGATTGCTTATCTGAAGTTAATTAGAATGGTCGCGGCACACCCAGTGGAACTAAGTTGGGGCATGAACCACTAATGAAAAGCCTAGAATTGCACACGTGATTGATTCTAGTTCAATGATGCAGTCGCTGACGAGTGTTTCTAAGTGAAAATGCGTGCGATTTTTGTGTCACTTTTGTGTATTGCGTGAAGCCTTACATACATTCTAGAGACCAAATCTGAATCAGCTCAAATACCTAGATTAAGGAAAGAAAATAGAAATTTATGCATGAACAGCAAAAGCGAATGGAACTATATAACCATACCACGATTTCAGATATCTGCGTAACTTTGAGATTTGAAAGTTTTTGATTTTTATATCGTATCTGTATTCACGTCTTTTTCAATGTGTTATCTGACGGGGCCTGTAAGGCGAATATATAAATAATATTATTGCAATTTGACAATTTGCAACAGCTAATTATTTCCAAGGCGCGTTGAAGGAGTGATTTATTCTTATCTTTTATTCTGTTTTACATGAAATCATTATGTTATCTAACTCTTTCCTCAGTTCGATTGATGACTTATAAAAGATATAATTTTTACGTAGTCAAACAACTCCGAACGATGGATCGATTGACGATGCTAATGGCACATATAGTCTTAGCGACAGTCGTAATATCAAGTAGATGATATTAAAGAAAATGTTTATTCCACGAGTTTCGTATAGGAGTGGAATATCTGCTCTTATCCTTCATCAGGAATAGAAAGACATGCGAAAATGTATGCTTTCTTGAATAGCATTTATCGAACCTTCATAAGATCAGGAATGTACTCCGAGGTCGGAGCTCATCTAGTGAACTATACCTTGCGATGGCCATTACTGTCGCGGTCGTCCACAAATGGAAAAATCCATTTTTAATGTCTGTTTTTGTGGCACGAAAAATCAAAAGAATAAAGCATAGGAACAATGCCTTTGTGACATTTTTCAATATTCAATATAAACATGAACACGAATATCACACTAAAAAGAACGCAGTTTTGTCGTACTGGGGGGGGGGGTTTGATTGTCGATCATTACCAACGAATTCGGCGTCGATCATTCAGTCTATCTTTCGATAATGTCAGATACTTCAATTTAGATTTTTCATGCGACGATTGACAAGGCAAATCCCTGCGACATTACCACTATACTTTCATTGGATATCGTTTCTATTCTCGAGACACACGATTTTGACACCAAAAAGTAACAGGAAAAGGAAACATTACAGCACTGAATTTTCTTTTTGTTTATTGCTTATAGCATTTTCATGTGTAAGTTAATTCATCATGCTCATCATTAGGACGATGTAGTTCTGCACATATTGCACATCTTTGTACACTTGCTGTTTTTTTGCACCAACTACGAGATTGGGGATATTTAACTTGATCTGAAGATAGCTACAGAAAATGCTCATGCATCGACAATCTGTTCACAATACTTACCGTTAGGAGAATCGGAGACAATACAGTCCAAGCAGCAATCCATGCCCACTTGAAGATATACCAAGGAATACATCCAAACGCATGCTTTCCAACCATCGTTTCTATGTCGACTGCAAAGCGTCTGCCACCTATTGAAAAATAATACTGTGCATGAATTTGTGCAGAATCAGGATCAGCTTAAATACCGGTCGTGATAGATATTTACTCAGGTCAATAGAAAAGTATAATTTTATGAAGGTCTTGACTATACATTTGTTTAAATAGATTGTTTAAGAAGAGCAAAGATTGTTAATTTTTTGTATTTTGCGATGACTTTCGGCCGCCATTAGCGTACCATCGTCAGGCATAGAAAGCTTGAACACATACTTCACAAATTTATATAAAGGTGCATACAGAAAGGTGAAAGAAGAAAACATCATTGCAAAGATTAATTCATTGAATGAGCACCAGATCCATACTTCTCGAGTTCTGATTTGCTGGAACTTTTTGGGTTCATTCTATTTATTGACACTCCATGACCGCAACAGCAAATGATCGTGACGAGGCAAATTCACTATCGCGAGATGCATTATTAAAAAACAAAATGAACACATAACGTTACAGCAAATCATAGTACTTCATATATTTAACGGAGCAATTTTTGCCGCAGCATTTTCTCACGTTGCTTTCTTTTTCTTCCTTTTTCTCCTATTTTTCCTTCTATTTGCTCTTCCCCCTTTCACTCAGATGGTCAACTGTAATATAATACTATCCATCGCATGCTCAAGTTTCTATCTTCTAATATCTCTTCTGTGAAATGACTTTTCGAAGAAAAGTGAATTGCAGATTTGTGAAATGTTTGCTGACACTTTGATGTCTGTCGATGGTCTTTTAGCGACCAAAATTATTGCAAAATAAAAATGGAGAGAAACAGATTTCAAGCTACCGTCGATAATGTTGAGCGACTTTCTTGTGTCCGTACTCATATTTGATATTCATGTTTGACGCTTCTGTTATCTTGGTGATGTCATCAACAGTTGCGGTGTCGTTGAGTCGGCCGTAGCTGCCAGAATACGATGTGGTCTGCGGAGATGCGCGTGATGCGTTGGATGTGTGGAGTGAGAAGATCAGAGAGAAGGCCTAGTGAGGAACTGCGACGGGAAATGGGGCTAGAGAGCATCTTGCATTCCATCACAAGACATAGGTTGCGTTGGTTTGGTCATGTACAGAGGAAGGGCGAGTCGATTGGGGGGCAAGAAAGTCAAGGAGATCAAAGTTGCTGGCAAGCGTGCTGCAGGACATCAAAGAAAGACCTGGCGCAATGTGATAGACGAAGATCTGAGAAGTCTTAGTGCTCAGGGAGATGATGCATGCGATCGTCAGAAGTGGAGAAGAATCATCAAGCGGAAACCGTCCAACCCAGCATCTTCTGGAACACAATGGATGAGTGAGCATTTATATTTGACTTGCTGATTCTGAGAAGAACAGTAATTTTCTCAATGGAAAAAAGTTTAGGATTACTACTCGTTCCTTACTGAAAGTGGCAAACACTGCTTTGTATTCATTTCATTAGTGCACTAGGACTCGTAGTCATTATCATTATCAATTAGAAACATATTACTTGCTTCGTTTCCGATCACCGACGATCATTTACTCGTTAGTTGTGACTGTATGGGGCAAAATGAGGACATGGCACATTAATAACAAGGTCTCAAATCGCTTGATTAGTAGGAAAGATGTCAACAATTTGGTGATGAAATAAAAGAGGAAGATAGAGTCGTTGATGTTAGTCAATCAATTCCGAATACATGAATTTCCACCTGACGCATGAAACCGTGTGATTCTGGTCCTGAGAATTTGCAGACATCGCTTCATAAATGGACTTCGCATTCTCGTGCATCATTATGTATGAAAACACTTCTTGTCTGCACTGTCCCGCTCATCCCTCTATCATGTTTCATGCTTGTACGTCGACGTATGAGATTGACGAATGCACGTTCAGTGCGTTGCAAACAAGTCTTCAAACTGTTCAATCACACGTACCGAGTGAACCATTGTGTGTCTTGAATGGGGAACCGATCGAGAGTTACTTACCATGCCTAGTCTGCTATATGAATTCCAACGAGAACGACGAGACATAAAAAAGGCAGCATTCTATTTTCGTCGGCTATTGTTGACAGATAATAATCTTCGGTCTGATAGATCATCATCAATAGATAGAAAGTTGATGCTCAAAATTGGCTCCGATCAGTCTCAAATAATCTATCAGACATACATGTATGTGCCATCGGCGGTAGAAACGTCTCAGGCACGATAATTTTCTAAATAACGATAAAATAAGGTTACCTAACGATAAACTTAGATCAAAATTTTCGAGAGAAAAGAAACACTTTCTTGTTCGGCCCACGCATAAAACACTGCTCCGTAAGGAGAAATCTACCTCCTTTAAACATGATCGTATCTATTTCTACGGTACTGTGCCATTGATAAGCTTGGATTCTTGAGGAGAGACCTTTATGTGTGTCAAAAATCCTTGAAGTAATACAGTCTCCTTTAAAGTAAGGAAAGCTACTTGCTGCCAAGTTTGATTGTATCACTGATTTTAATATTGGCTATTAGTTGAGGATGACCTTACAGGAAAATGCCGTCTTGAAATGGCGCTCTACACAGTAAAGGCCTGACAGTGAACTCCAGTAAGACAAGGATCATGCTGTCATACCCTGGTAAAGGCGAAGCAGAACCTTCTGGCCATGACCCATGCGCAGTGCGCCGCAAAGGTGTGGGTTCAAATTCAATCAAGTGTACATGCACAGGATGTCAATTTTGGGCTCACAAGTGTTCAGTGGCATTGTGGGCCGCCTGTCATCCACAGCAGCTACAATCTTATACTGCAGGTTTCAAGGGGAAATGAGGACCAATCAAGCTCCATCATTTGGTTGATCCTTTCACGGCTGATGAGGAAAGCTGCGATGTAGTGAACATCCTTCGTTACCTCGTTGATGTCATTGATGCTAGCGGAGGAACAAGTTCAACAGTGGCAAATGGCACTCTTTTTTTACATCTAGAGCAACTGCACTTTCAATGAAAGAAGTCATGTGTGCACAGCAGCTTGGGCCATGTCATCAGAACGTATGAGGCGATTTGAAGTGAATGAAATGAGGATGGTCCGTTGCATATGCGGGGTTTCCTCTTGCGACCGTATTTCCAATGAAGAGCTCAGAAGAAGAATGTGCGTGGAACCTATCGGACGCTATAAGAAGAAGTTATCTAAGATGGTGTTATCATGGGGAGAGGAAGGACGAATGTCAGTGGGTGAAGTGCGTGCGGAAATTGCAAGTGGATGGTCGCCGACCTGTTGGACGTCCAAGGAAGTCATGGAGCGAAAACATGAACGAAGACCTTTGAGCGCTCAGGCTCCGGATGGAAGATGCAACCAACCGAGCGAAGTGGAGAACTGCCATACAAGCAAACCGTCATACCCGACATGAATGTAACAGTCGACGCTAAATGGTATAAGCATAAGTACGTTATCCGACGCGCTTCACGCCACAAGACGCCCCTGATGTAAAACTGTTCAAACTGTAAAACTACTACTTTTCTACTTCTACTGTTTTACTGCAAAACTGCACGTTTCAATGTTATGCAGCTGGCCTGATATTGAAAAACAATTACCAAATAACGCAATTATCCTCTTATACAATGAATACTTGTAATTACATCATATCAATAAGAAGATGAGGCACCAATGATTCCTATCTTCACATTCTATTAATATCGAGCATTTATTGAGCAATCAATTTTATCAATAATAATGATGGATGCAGCATCTTATTTTGAAAACATAGGTAGTACGTCGGCGTTAGAGCAAAAATAATTTGTTCCACGACGTTGAGTTTGTATTATAAATTAAAAGCCGACATTTCACATCCGGCTTGGCTGCGGCGTCATGGCAGACTGAAACGGACAGCTCGCGAAGCAAAGCGTCAACATTAGATAGAATGTCGTTGAAGATGCAGTGAGCTGTCCTGTCCACTGTTTGCGTAAACATGACCGAAGCAACGGTCGAAACTTGTCGCTGAATTAAAGACGACTACACCGGTCAATCGTGGTTTTCCCTCCGTTGCTTGAAGAATAGAATGTCGTCCGTGCCAATATGCACAAAGGCATGGTATCTTAAAAACAATACTGAACAGAAGGTTATAGAACTCAAATAATACTATATATGGAAGGGACATGAAGTTCACTTCGGTTCATAGTAGGCAAGCGCTTTGAATGCCATGCATCAAGAAAAAGTCGAATGTGATAATAAGCTTCAAATTCAAGAGCTTCGACACCCTTCCAGTTTATTGCGTGGTTGGAGAATAGAGAGTGCTCTGCGACTGCTCAGGATGCATTAGCCTAAGAGCGGCGCGATGTTGACCAATGCGAGTATTCAGGCAGTTACCAGATTGTCCAATATATGAAAGCTCACAATCTTGACAGGGGATCTTATAAATAACACCACATTTTTGAGTGGAAGCACCTTTATCTTTAGGACCAGGCAAAAAATCCTTATACGCAGACATGGTTTGTAAAAGGTCTTAACATGAAATCGACGCAGAATGCGAGCAATACATTCAGATGTTTTTGAAATGTAAGGAAGAGTTACAATACCAACAATTTCATCCTGATCGTCGCGGGCAACACTTGTTTCATTATACATGTTATCACTTACAAACGGATAGGGATACCCATTTGCGATCAGGATTTTACGAAAAAAACTTGAGCTAACATGAGCATCAGATGACAAAGGCGTCGCTCTCTTAGTCAAACACTTCACGACTGTTCTTTTATGACGTAATGGATTACGAGAAGAAAAATGCAGACTGGGTAGTCTTTGAAAACAAGGATACTTTGAATGTGCACATATCAGGAACTCTCGAAACACACACATCCAAAAACAGAATGACGTCGGAGGCTCTTGAATTTGAAGCTAATTATCATATTCGACTTTTTCTTGAGGCTTGGCATTCAAAGCGCTTGCCTACTATGAACCGATGTCAACTTCATGTCCCTTTCATATACAGTATTATTTGATGTCGATGACTTTCTATTCACTGTTGTACTTAAGATATGTTATATATATTATACCATGCTTTTATGCATATTGTCGCCGACGTTATTCTGTCTAGAGTAATGTTGACGTTTGCGAGATGTGCGTTTGAGTCTGCTCTGACGATGCAGCCAGACCGGATGTGAAACATCTGCTTTTAATGTAGAATACAAACTCAACGTCGTGGAACAAATTGTTTTCAGCATCTAATTTTAAAAAGAAGACGAAGTCGTTTTATTCTCTAGTTCACCTTGATGAAGTGTCTTTGAAGATAATTTGATCAATTAAAACAATTTGCGATTGCTGACTATGTCTTCTTTTATAATCTAATATTATCAAGTCAAAGGCGATCATCAATTACAATAAATACATTAATTCACTTAAATCTTTTATTCAAATTACTGAGCGAGTGAGTTACTATGTCTTCCATGAATTATTCATCAGATTTGATAATCATTTTCTCTACAATGGAATTATGTAGAATGCACATTGCCTACGCAATCATGCAATAAATTTAAAATATACAATGTCATCAATAGTTTTCATCATTAAAAATCAACTTACCGTAGACGTAAGCAATTGAAATGCACTCAAGCAGAGCTATCAGCATGATATTCCAGCCTCCACTATAATCATCGATCAGTGTTACCATATATGGTCCACCAGGAGTGGTCATTGGAAGACCCAATATAAAGAGAACACAGCAAAGTACAAATAATAAGAGAACATGTTTTTTTCTTAGTTGTGGAAACAAATCTTCGATACCAGTGACCAAAGTCTCCATCGTTGCGAACTGTGAATCCAAACCAAGAGTGATGAGCATGAGGAAGAACAGAATGGCCCACAGAGTAGGAACAGGAAGAGTAGTCACCGCTTGAGGGTAAACAATGAAGGCAAGACCAACACCTGAAAATGAAAGAAATAATCGGATTTAGTTGATTTATCACACGTTACATGCGAAGTAACTTGCAAAACATTGCAAATATTGTGCAATTTACACCATGATGAAATAATGACCTTTTTAATCAGCTAACCTTAGAGGGGCCATCGTCCACTTCGTTTTCAAGTTGCACTTAAACTTTGCAAATATCCATTCCGCAACTTTCTTGACTTTGTTTTGGCCAATCCTGATTGGTATAACGATAACTTTGGCGTCAGTATTGCAGCCACGATACTCGCTAAGAACTGCAAAACCGTTTCCAATTTTTTCTATTTTTTGAGTATTTAAGGTTTCTAGATACTTCCAAGTGACATTTTATGAGACAATTTTGATAGATGCAGTCAGTGTTCCTACTGCCATTTCTGAAAAATGTTCTAAATCGTAATTTTTAGTATTATGAACATACCTCAGCATGCTCGGATATTTCAAGTGCCTATAAAGAGAAGTTCCTTATTATTAGCTATTTAGCTCGATTGAAATCAACGCTCTATTTATATCAGAATATAATTGAAGACAAATCTGGATCTAATTGCACCGTTAGCGAAAACAACGTAAAACAACTTTTG
Source organism: Prostheceraeus crozeri (assembly GCA_907163375.1). Lineage (NCBI taxonomy): Eukaryota > Metazoa > Platyhelminthes > Polycladida > Euryleptidae > Prostheceraeus > Prostheceraeus crozeri. Next base: position 99,216 of record CAJQUW010010995.1, read on the forward strand.
CTTTGAAATGATCTAATTTTAGATAGAGATCCTTTCAAATGCTATTTGTATGTCTAATATTTTTAGCACACTACGAAAGCTCACCCCATCCATTGTTTAATCAATGTCATATCAATGGACCTATAATAAATGTTCTGTAACATGGCATTTCACAAAACTTGCTTTTTTATGCAAAACATGTAGGCCTATGTATTTCCGTCTGCAGTTGAATTGATGCATGTGACTTCCACATTTCCGAAAAAAATTTCAGCGTTGTAAAAATCTTATAAGATTTATGAAAAATTCTATTTGTTAATGAAATAAAGTGTTGCAATGTTAGCTAAGTTATTTCAATCTCTTTTCCCCTGAGTCTTCGTGAAGATCAACTGATGAGTATCGAACAAAGTTCAAGACATCCGAATGTCCAGATACTACAAGACAATCTGCAAAGCGACATTGATCTGCGCGATACTTGCTTCAATGAAAGTCCAAGGACTTTAAAGAGCTTTCATCTATGACAAAGGATGGCGGAAAACTGTCGATGGACGGGTAGCCCAGCGTAGGGAAGTTCAACCATCAAATGTCTGAGAAAATGCTACGAGGAGATGGCAGGAGATCAGAGGTATGAGGCATAGCAGAGGTGAATCGGAGATCACATCGACAATTTAGAGGCATTCACTGAATTCATGTATACTGTAAATCGTACGCTACCAAACCGTTAAAATGCTGTTACCAAATGATTTATTTCCTTTCCATCTGGTAGCAATTTTACTGTCTGCAGTAGTTTATAGTGTGACATCCGGCGCGACGCTTCGCTTTGCTTTGCTTCGCTTCGCTTGCGCCGGATGTCACACTTTTGCGGGGTTTTTTCAAAAAAATCAAAATTTCAAAATTTCAAAAATTTAGGTAGACTTCAAATTTCACGTGGCCGAAGGGGGGAAAATTTAGGTAGTGACAAATTTTCAAAAAAACAAAATTTCAAAAATTTAGCCGGTCTCAAAATATCACGTAATCTCAAATTTGAGAATTACAATTTTCTCGCTTAAATCATGACCGTTCAAGGACACCGAAAAAATCATAAAAGTTAAGAATCTCAAAATTTGAGAATTACAATCGGGCGAAGCCCTAGAACCTTCGGTTCGATTTTCATTGCTTAAATCATGACCGTTCAAGGACACCAAAAATCATAAAAGTTGAGAATTTCAAATTCATGAATTTTATCCATCTTTCAGGTTTTTAAAATATATCATGTGACTAAAAATATTTGAAGGAATTGACATATTCTTAACAATAAGTTTAGGTACTTTTACAATTGTCATTCAAGGGTAGAGAACATCTGCTTCCCGCATTTATGAATAAAATGCATTTCAGTGTAAGGAGCTGTGTCCTCCAACTCAAACATTTGAAAGGAAACAATGTATGAAAGAACAAACAGCTGCTACACCCACTTATTCATTTGTAAAGACGTGGCATATAATTGCAGCATGTAGGAAGTAAGACTTCATTTACAATTCCATTGATCATAACTAGTGACTGTTTTCTTTCCTTATTGCAAAATGCCAAAACGTACTGCCGCAGAAGCTTTTTCGTTTTACATGCCGATTTTACTAAACTTAATTAAAGAAGAGCACAAGGAAACTGCGAATAAATACTTTGAAGAGTGGAAGTTAGAAATTCAATCGAGAAAGAAGAACAAATTGGACTCTCAAAAACAAGTGGAGGATATTACAGTAAAAATAGAACAGTATCTTAACACTACTACAATTCAATCAAACAGGTTCACAATCGCTTCAGTTCCTCAGTTCAATGTTACAAAAGAACATTTCATTACCATCGAAGATAGTGCTACTATGATTTCAAAACTGATTGCAAGTGATAAAGTGCACCATGGGTCGTTGCTGAGAAGTGCTGCTTATCAAGGTTATGGATTTAAAAGAATTCTGGAATTGAGTGACAATAAAAAAAACAGATTTGTGGTAAACTTGGAACTATTTAGAATTTCCTATAACGTAAGTTATTGTTATTTCTTGATGAACTTATCAGATCTAATTCTACCACACGTATTATTTTTAAATTCATCAATGCCCATTAGTTTTGTTAGAAAACATTTTAAAGAAAATCAAAATTTATATAGAAAAATTGAATCAACCGACAACTATAGAAGAAATGAGGTTTGGTTCCCAAGATGAATGAACATTAACTGTGTTGTTTCACTTTTTAAGATATGTGCAATGTACATACATATTTGATGTATACATATTTATGAAGACTTCTTTATAAGTAGTAACGCATTTTGGATTATTTTGAAATGTAATTAAATTTTCTTTTGTTCTCCAGTCTAATGGTAGTAGACTGACATTGTACAATTGTATGATAAGATTGATTGTTGTATTATTATATTTGGTATTTAAGAATGATTCATGGAACTTAGTAGTATTGCATTTTGGATTATTTTGAAATGTAATTAAATTTTCTTTTGTTCTCCAGTCTAATGGTAGTAGACTGACATTGTACAATTGTATGATAAGATTGATTGTTGTATTATTATATTTGATATTTAAGAATGATTCATGGAACTTAGTAGTATTGCATTTTGGATTATTTTGAAATGTAATTAAATTTTCTTTTGTTCTCCAGTCTAATGGTAGTAGACTGACATTGTACAATTGTATGATAAGATTGATTGTTGTATTATTATATTTGGTATTTAAGAATGATTCATGGAACTTAGTAGTATTGCATTTTGGATTATTTTGAAATGTAATTAAATTTTCTTTTGTTCTCCAGTCTAATGGTAGTAGACTGACATTGTACAATTGTATGATAAGATTGATTGTTGTATTATTATATTTGATATTTAAGAATGATTCATGGAACTTAGTAGTATTGCATTTTGGATTATTTTGAAATGTAATTAAATTTTCTTTTGTTCTCCAGTCTAATGGTAGTAGACTGACATTGTACAATTGTGTGATAAGATTAATTGTTGTATTATTATATTTGATGCAAAATACACTGCCGTTGTTTTCATTTTCCTGTACAAGAAGTAGACATTATTACAGTTATTGGAATTTATTTCATTTAAAATGAATGATGAAAATCCGACAGTTATACTGAGTAATATAGGTGATATATTACCTCAGGTTAATAACATGACTGAGTTCTTAGAAATATACGACAAACAAACAACTACGTATTTCGATTTAAATAGCATTTCAGAAGATTGTTTTCAAAATATTTATTCAAAATATTTCTTTAAAAAATGGAAGAAACAAAAATGGAAGAAACAAAAATGGAAGAAACCGCAAGAATATATCCTTCGTTATCATATGAACGTAGTTCTACTTTAATGGACATTGAAAAGATTAACATTGAAAAAATGAACATTGAAAAACACAAAGATAGAGTACGCTATATGAAAGATAAGGAATCTCAATTATTATTAAGATTAGAGCATTATAAAAAATTAAGAAAGAGATGGACTAAAGTTAAGAATGTAACACAAGGAATTGGCATATTCTTAACAATAAGTTTAGGTGCTTTAACAATTGTTATATCTTCTGGTGTTTTAGTAATTCCAGTAGTTGCTACAGCTTTAACAGGTACGGGCGTTTTTGCAACTTCACTTGTTACAATGTTAGATAAATCTTTAATAACTAAGAAACGAAAATCATTAAAAACTAAGCATTTACATATTAAAGAAGTCTATGATAAACTACATTACTACTTTCAAAGAGTATGTGATGATAATGTTATTACGTTAGATGAGATTGAAAAATTTGATCAAATAGCTAATAAAGCTAATAAAACGCCATTTCATTTAAAGTCCGAAAAAGTTGATGATAAGAATAAACAGGATGGCAAAATTTCTAGTGATGGCAAAATTTCTAATGAAGAAAATTACAAAATTTTTTTAGAAGAGCTAAAAACTTTAAGCGAAAATTTAAGCAAAACTTTATTAAACAAAACTTAAAACGAGAAAACTTTAAACGAAAAGATGTCAAACAACAAAGCAATAAAAAAATAATTTGTTCAGTAAAATGTTTTTGCTGTATTCCAATGTTACCACAAAATTCAAATATTATATTTTAAAAATGGATAAAATTAGAGCTGATAATTTTAAAAGAATAAAACAATTAGAAGAGTTAATAAAACAAAGAAATATTATGAAAGAAAATCATCTTCAACATAGAATGATAAAAGCTGGTATTCAATCTGATATGTTTGAAAAAATGCAGCAAACCGAGCAAGTAAAAACTGATTTTGAAAAAACTATGGAACCATTTAAAACTCTTGAAAAAGAAAGTACAAATAATGATAAACAAATTGATATAACAGATCCAGAGCACAAAACTATATTAGATGACTATGGATTACTAGAATCAAACATTAATAAGAAATTACCAAAATCTATGCAATTTGAACATTCTATTTCATTTATAGATGGAAAAACAATACCTAGATTTTATCTCGGACAAAAAGAAATATTTCCACAACCTTTTCGAGGTTTAATTTTTTCACCAGATAAATCTCCTTTTAATTTAGATAGAAATTTTGTTAATCTTTTAAGAGGAGCAGATTTAAATAATTATGCTGTAGAAGATCTCATAAAATATAAAGCTATGTTAGACAGAGTTGGTGCAGTAAAATCTCTTAGACGTTATAAACAATTAGAAAATTTATTATCAACGGGAGTTAAAGTAGGGAAAGGTTTATCTGAAAAACAGAAAACAGAAACAACCATATTTTTACCAGATGATCCACAAGAATTACTAAATAGATTAAATATTTTAATATCTGCAATAAAAGAAGGACATAATTCTAGTTTCAATGAAATTCATGCTATATTGAAAAGACTGTTAGAAAAGAAGATTCTAAATGAAGAGGATTATAAAAGTATAACGAACCGAATGATCTAGGGCTTCGCCCGAACCGGACATCTCTGATGTCCTCCAGGGCTTCGCCCGTAGCTGTAATATGTTGTTGTTTTTAATTTTTTATAAAAAAAAATATTTCATAAAAAAATATTTATTTAATTTTTTAGTTTAAAAATGTGTTCAGCAGATTTAGACAAAATTAATAATCATTTAGAAAATTTGATAGAGATTTTGGGTTCATCAAAATTTAGTACGACGTTAAAAATTATAACAACTACTTCATCACACACTTGTAATTTAGAACCCATTCTACATTTGGAACAAAATAAAAATTATCAAATTGCATTGACTAGTTTCTCTACATTTAACACTATTCAAAACGTTATCAAAGATGTGAATGATCAATTTAGATATTCTACTGATAAAGGCAAAACGTGGAAAGTACTAACTTTTCTTCCTGGTTCTTACGAAGTTGAATCAATATCAAATGAAATTAAGAGACATTTAGGTATACCATTTAAAGATAAGAAACAATTACATTTTGCAGTTGAACCGGCAGTTAATAAATTTTCTCTTACTTTAGACGAAAATCATCAAGTTGATTTTAATCATGATAGATCATTGTCAAAGCTACTAGGATTTAATAAACAAACCTATAGTCAAGGTTATCATTTAGGTGAGAAGATTCCAAAAATAACTGAAATAAATTCGATTGTTGTACATTGTGACATTATTGAAGGAGGATATATAAATGGTAAATTATCAAATTTAATATTCAGTTTTCCAGCTTTTACTGTACCCATTGGTTATAGATTAAATGTAATTCCACAAACATTAATATATTTTCCTATTACAAGAAAAACTATTAACAACATTGGCATTAGAATCACTGATGAGAAAGGACAAGAAATAAATTTTGGAGGCGAAGAGATTATGATAGATCTTTTGGTTCGGGAGGTATAAACTCCCGTTCGAGAGGTATAAACTCCCGTTCGAGAGGTATAAACTCCCACGCGAAGCTAGAGAAGTTTAATTTTCTTCTTCTTTAGAAACAAAAAAAATAAAAATAAAAATAAAATTTTTTATTAAAAAATGAGTGAACTACCTCCATTAAATAAAAAAAAACTTCAATTTAATCATCATCCAAATTTATCTAATAAAGTTTTGTCAGTTATTTGTGGAAGATCAGGATGTGGAAAAACATATCTATTATTTAAAATTTTAACGACTCCAAATTTTTTGGATTATAACAATCTTATAATTTATACAACAACGACAGAACAACCCGTCTATCAATTTTTAAAATATGGATTTGAAAATAATCTTAAAAAAACAGCAATTGCTTCATTATTCAAAGAATATGAAAAATCTGAAGATGAAGAAGAAATAAGTTCGTGGTGTGAAGAAGCAACAAAAAATAGTCAGTTAGTAGAATCTAATAAAAGTAACCATATAAAGATACAATTAATAGATGATAGTGGTAATATGCAAGATCCTAGTAAACTAGATAAAACAATGAAACATTGTGTAATTTTTGATGATTGTGTTAATGATAGAAATCAGTCAGTTCAGAGAAATTATTTCACAAGAGGTAGACATAATAACTGTAGTGTATTTTATTTAACACAAAGTATGTATTCATTAGACGGAAGTGTTATTAGAAAGAATGCAAATATATTTATACTATTTGAAATAAATGAAAGAAACTTAAGTGATTTGTTAAGAGATTTATGCGTAAGAAATAAAGATGAATTTAAACAATCGTGTAATAATGCTTGGTCAAAAGATTATGGCTTCATTACAATTAATATTGATAAAAAAAATTCATGAAAGAGTTATCGAAAATATTTTCGCGGAGTGATAAAAATATACAAATATAGTGTTATAATATTTTTTTATTTTATGTATATATCAAATTTGTCTATCTTAGAAATTAGAAAATTAAAAAGGTTCAGTAGTTATTCCATCAGGTAAAATTTTTCTTTTATCATCAAATGGATCTAATGCTAATTTATGTTCTTCTTTTAAATACATGTTATGTTTTTTTGAATTAAGTCTATAATTACATGCTGTTTTTATTTCATTATTAAATAATACATTTTTATAATCTTGAAATGTTATTTGATTAGCCACTGATGCCTTTGAAATTCCTTTTAATGTTTTATGTGTTTTAACGGGCGAAGCCCTGGAAGACATCTCCGATGTCCTAATATTATTAGTTGTATCATAACAGTAACATTTAGATTTTAAAAATATAGCTTCTGTTATGAAATCTTCATTTCCTTCTAATTCATCTTTTACTTTACATAAATCAGAAGGATGAATGATATCTTTTATTTTATCTATTTCTTCATCAAGTGTAGAATTATACGGTATTGTTAATTCTAAGAAAACAGAATCGGTATCTGTAAAGTGTAATTTATAGTTTTTGCCATAAGCAGGTGCTAAATAATCATATATAAATCTATACATAAATAGTTTAGCTAATTCTAATATAGTGAAACCAATAAAATTAAACTTATCATGTTTTACGCTAATTCGACGTAAATGTACAGCACATAGTTCATCACTAAATCTAGTAGTTCTTTTATATGTAGGTTTCCTTGTTAAATTTTGAAATCTATCTTTATCATAAACTATTTCAATATTTTGTCTATTACGCACATTTTCTAAAGTCTTACCATTAAATGCATTATTCATTAATTTGAAGAACACGTTTCCAAAATCATCTTTATTTCTTTTAGCTATTTTACGTTTTTCAATATTGAACTCTATATAATTTTTTAACCACCTAGATTTTCTATACTCTAGTTTTCGATGTATTTTGGTGAGAATCATTCCATGATCTAAATACCAATCTAGCATTCTTCCTTCAACAACATACTTTCCTTTATTGCTTTGTGTTAACATAAGTTTTTTTGTTGGTCTATATTTCTTAGGAATTAAAGATTTTTGATAATCTGAAAAATCTTCTATATTAGGAATTTTGTTTTCGGGACAGAAAGGAAAATATTTTGTTTTATCTTTTATATAATCAGGGTATACTAAATCAACTTCATATACATAACCAAAATTATTTTCACCATCATATGTTCTTTGATAATCTAGAACGGGCGAAGCCCTAGTAGACATCTCTGATGTCGTACGAATATTACACGATGACATTTCACCTGTTGGTAATTCTTGTATCATGCAAGAAGAATATAAGCTATTAAAATCATAATATAACAAATAGTTTTCTCTCATGAATTCATCAATTGCTTTTTCACGTTCTACTCCTTCTCGTTTTGTTCGAAAAATTTCTAATATTTTTTCTTTTTCTTCTGGAGATAAAGGTTTCATTATTCCATATTCTTGTGGATTTACTTTCTTATTATAACATTTAACATATCTATTACCTAAAACTGATGAAACTCCACCTCTAATTCCAGATTCAAAAAATAATAATTTATCATATGTATTTTCTTTATAATGTTTAAGTTTAACATTTGTATGTTTTAATCCTGCTAGCCATGTTAAACCTGGTGTAGAATAACAATAACATGGATCTATTCCGTAATATTCTAAACACATATCACGAAAGTTTTCAAAAAGATCAGCAAGGATTAATACATCTATCTGTAGATATTTCATTGTATAATCATACATTGTTTTACAATTTAACTCTCTCCAATTCTTTTCAGCTTCTGCATAGTCTTCGTCAGATAATTTTGATTGTTTTAATGTTGATTTAAATTTATTTATTGGAGGAAGTTGTTTTTCTTCCATAATTTTATTCACAGAATTAAAATCAGTCTTCGACTGTGAACCACAGGTTTTATCTCCAGTTATATCAGTCTTCGACTGTGAGCCGCAGGCTATATACTCATACGGAAATATTCCTTTTAAAGGTTTTAAATTATATTTATTTAATATTTTACATTGTTCAGATTTCAAAGTTTTTCCCATAACATCTAATGAATAAGGAGTAAAAAATCTAAATGCATCTAAAATTCTAATGCAACCTAATTGCATTGAAAAATATTCTTCTTCTGTTTTACATAGTACATTTATTTGTTGTTGTTGTAATTTTTCAGATGAAAATAAATCTTTCATTACTAGATGGAAATCATATTTAGAACCATTGTAGAAATATAGAGGAACAAAGTTATATTTAAATTTATTAGCATTAAGATTACAAGAATTATGTGCTGCACCTCTATATAATCCATTTAGATGATCATGATCTTTTACCTTGACGGCAGAGCCGTCGCTTCGCTTGTCAAGATATCTACCTTTGCCATTTTTATAATTTTTTGTAAATTCTCTTCCACAGTAATAACATTTTGTTTCATTAATAAAATTTAATTTTTCTTTTTCTGTTAATGGCATCATTGGAATATTTGTTTCAAGCAATTGTGAAAAACGTCCTTGTAATTCTTCTACTTTCTTTGTAAACATTTCTGAACTATCTTCACCATAGTATTGTAATTATTCTGATTTAAATAATTCAGGATAATTTGAATGAATGTACATTCCCCAACATAATGGTTTTTGTTCAAATAAATATTTTTCTTTACTTTGTTCAGCTGAACTTTTTCCAGGTGCACTTTTTTCAGAATTACAAACCGAAGGTTCTAGGGCTTGGCCCGTACAATTTTCAGAATCGGGTGAAGCCCTGGAACTTTCCGTTCGATTTTGTGTCATATTAACATTATATGCTTCAAAATCACAATAAATAGTAAAGGGTACTTTATTTTTAAAATACCATTTATTATATTCTAAATAATCATCTTTAGGAAAAGTATTTTGAACTGCTTCATTTTGTTGGCAATTCTCCAAATGTCTATTCATTTCTTCTAAAGTTCTAAAACTTGTCATACATTGAAGACAAGGAAAATTTTTATTATCTGAAGTTTTTGTAAATATAGAAACATCTTTACACAATATAAAATGACCCTGATAATATAATATATTCGCTTGAGCTGGTTGTTTTGACTGTTCTAGTTTTTCAAATTTATCTTGATATATTTCATGTGTTTCATTAATTTCTTTTGTAATATTAAATGTATTTTGATGATAATTTTGATTTAATATTTGTAGCTGATAAATATATTCTTTATCATATTGTTCTTTATATTGTTGTAGACATTTTTTTAAACATTCATTTAATCGGAGCGAAGCTCCTCTGGCTTTAGCCGATTCTTTATTTTCTTCATTATTTAATCGGAGCGAAGCTATTCTGGCTTTAGCCGATTCTTTATTATTTTCTTCATTTAATTTTTGAATTGTTTCTATCTCATTTTGATATTTATGGTGATATTCTTGTAGCAACATTTTTATTTGTTGTTCATAATCTATTTTACATTTTTGTAAACTTTTATTTAAATTTTCTAATTTTTGTTGATATTCTGAAGATAAAGATGAATATTTGTAATTATAATCATCAGTACGTCCTTTATAATTATTATGATTAATCATTATTGGTGATAGTGTTTTAACAAGTTCAAATTTTTCAGTACATATTATTTTTCCTTGGTAAAAAATATTATGATGCATGTAATTTCCTCTATCATTATATACTATTTCTGATTGACATAAATTTTTATTATTCAAATAAAATTTTTTTGAATCTGAGTAAAGTGGAATAATTTTACCAATAGAAACATAATTCACATTTAATTCAAAAACATTTACTTCTATTAAATTTTTATTCTTTTTATGAAACTTTTTTAACCTATTATAATCATATGGAAATTCATCTAAGCCATCAGAAAGATCAAATTCATTTATGTATTCTTCTTTATTATAATGACTTAGTCTTTCTTTATGATATTCTGCAGGATGTAAATTTGCTATAATACTCCACAGAAAACAATAATCATCTTCATTTTTTATGTTGATTATTTGTGGTGAACTGAAAGGTAAAGAAACATAACTACCACCAGTATTATTTTTATATTTATCAATTACTATTTTCTTAGATAGTATTTTAACAAATCTCCAACCAGATTCACGTAACTGGGCTTCAATTATACAAATTTCTAATTTAAGTATCATCGATTCAAATATGGGTTGTATATCATTTACATTATGAATTTCTTGTGAATTTGTAAAATGTCCTTGTATTATTTCTTCAGGAATTCCATCAGGTCCATTTTTTGTATAAAGTACTTCTACATTCATATAACATTTGAAAGATTTCTTAAATATATTAGAAAAGTTGGTTAGAATATCAGAAAAAGTTTTATCGGTTTCATTATATTCAACGGGCGAAGCCCTGGAAGACATCTCCGATGTCCCATGTATGGTCTCATCTTCACTATTAAAAACTTTTTTATATTCCGAATGTGAATAATCATCAAACATTTTTTTAACTTTTATATCAGTAGGCAATGTTTCTAGATAGTTTTTATAACTATTTAATTTTAATATATTTCCTTCATCAACTCGTTCTACATTTTGTAAATGCAATTTACTATTTAAATGAGATTGATAACTTCTTTTTGTTTGCAACTTTTTTTTACATAAGACACAATAAAACTTGGTATTTTCCATTTTTTTTATTTTTTTAGAGAAAATTTAAGGAAAAATTTGTGTTTTAATTTTAGATATAAACATTCTAATATCAAGGACTTGAGTGTTATTTTATATTATTATATATTTCACGTTCTTTAGTTATTTTTTTCTTTATCACATTAAGTTTTATCACATTAAGTTTCATCACATTAAGTTTTATCTTATTAAGTTTCATCATATAATGTTTTATCAAAAGATAATTTAAATTTTTTTTCACTAACTATTGATTCATCATCATCATCATAAATTGTTTCTTCATCATCATAAATTACACTTTTTGGGATTGGATGCCCTTCCATGATAGGATACCATTCTCTTATTGGAATATCTAATTCTAAATTACATCTTTTATCTGATAATAATATAATAGAGAAAAATATTGGTCTTTGATCTCTTTTGGAAAATTTAATAACACCACCATAATTTGAATCACTTTTAGTTTTAGTTAAAGATGATAAAATTTTAAATTGATTAGATGTAAATCCTAATTTAAATTTTGTAGACCCCACACATAGTTGTCTAACAGTATCTTCAACTATGCCATCATTATTATTTTCAATTGTAAGAAAATGAAATTTAGATAAATTTTTATAATTACTAATATTTTTATAATCTTTTTTACCATTTACACCATTTTCAGATGTTTCTGAATCATCATCTATATTATCATCATCCATATTATTATCATTATTATCATAAGATTCTTTAAGATCGGGCAAAGCCCTAGAATCTTCGGTTCGTTTATTATGAATATGATTATGGTCATTGTTAATAGTATAAGGTGTAGACCACATATAAATTTTCTCTTGTTGAGCTAAGCCATTTATGTAAGATTTTAACAAATTAATATTTAAGTTTGAATATAATCCTATATACGTATCATCATCATATCTTTGCGGCATTTCTAATGTTTCTTGTTTATAAATTGTGTCTCTATAATAAACTTGACATAATAATTCTTCATTATGTTTTTTACTCTCTATGTGAATGTTATATTGATTTTGATCGTCAACAAATAATCTAATTTTTTCTTTCGAAAAAGATTTTAATTTTTTAACTAATTCTTTAATATTGATATAATTAATAATTTTAGTTTCTATCCAATCAGTATTACTAATTGGTAACACTGCTCTAATAAATCCATAAACATTATTATGACCTATTATAACCATATTTTCTTTATTTAATTCCACATAAGCTACATCATTATATTTACTAACAATATCCATAAATTTAATAAATGGATCCCCCGGAAATAAACAATAATTAGTTTCTATAGAAGGTAAACCTTTAGTCTGTTCTCTAAATATTTCGGCTTGTAATTGAAATAAAATATTAACATCTATACATGGATTATTATTATTATTATTATCAAAACATTTATTTTCAAATCCCGTTGATCTCGTCGAATAAGAAGAACAGGATGATGCGGACGAATATAATTTTTTTAAATTTGGGGTTTCCATTTTTTTATTTTTATTAGAAAAAATTTTATTTTTTTATTGTTAAAAAATGATGTTACCAAATGTTGGTGGAGGTGCATATATCCCGAATAATCGTGAATTAGAAATAGAGATAGAAAATTATATTATGAAAACTGGAGACGTTTTATCTGGTCCATTGCATCTTTCTATTCTTCCACAACAAAATACAGAGTTAACAAATAAACAATATGTTGATACACAAATCAATGACTTAAAGGAAAAATATATAAACGATGTTTTGGTTCCACTGATGAACGAATTAAAGTTGCTTAAACTTAATGACAAATCATTAAATGAAAAATTATTAAAACTTGATAAAAAGGATAGAGAGCTAGAAGCAGATATAGCAAAACTTTTTAAAAAGATTTCTGAACAATCAAAAATTTTAATATTACCTTCTTTAAATTTAAAATCTGCAGTCATTAAAAATAAACATCAGATAAAAATGTTAAAAGAACAATTAGAAGATGAAATAGAAAAACTACCTGAAAGAATTAAAAAAAATTTAAAGCAGTTACAAACTACATTCCAAAAAAGTGTTGATGAATTGAGTTCTAAAATTACTCAACAAATGAAAAAGATGAATAGAATAATAAATGAAGTAAACTCACTTAATGAAAAAGTTGATAAAATGAAAAATCTGAAAATCAATTTAGAAAATGAATTAAAGAAAAATTTACAAGAAAACTCTAAAGAAAATAAAGAACAGTTAGATTCTGTTAAAAGACAATTAGATGTTCTTAAAATTAAGTTAAATGCTCTTAAAACGGCATTGAAGATTAATCAGCAGAAAATGCAAGTTAATAGAAAAGAAATTAAAGTACATCACACGCTGCTTGACGCAATAGATAAAGTGCAACAGTCAATTAATAAAGTTATCTCGAAGTTGTTGTCCATTCACAAACGTAAATCTTAACACGTAGATATTTTTCCCAAAAGTCAAATTTAATCCTAAAAAATGCCTATAATTTATAAACACAATCTTAAACATTTTGCTTCAAATCAAAAAATTGCTCATGAACCACGTATGAATCCTGTTTATCATTATGATAATAGAGAAACAGTCGGAACACAAAAGTTCCTAGAAAAGACGTTTCAAAAAGAAGGGGCTGGCATCTTTTCTGGTATTGGAAGTATCGTTAACTTAATTAAAAATAATAAAGATTTGATTACATCTGCTGCAAAAGGAGCAGCTGCTATAGGTAGTACAGCTAGTGCAATATCAAATGCTGTTAAGTCTCAAAACGAATTAAAACAGCTAGAAGCTATTCGTAAACTTAGGAATGATTCTGAAGAACTAAAAAATTTAAAAAAACTTTCAGAGGAAACAAAAAACAAAATTGCTAACATAGCTGTTGATGGTGATAGTAAACATAATGAAAATAAAAATAATAAAAAAACAATTGAAGAAATAAGAGGTAATGGTCTAGCAAAATTCTAAAATATATTTTTTAGTAAAATTTTTTTAGTAAAATTTTTTTTAGTGAAATTATTTAAGTAAAATTATTTTAGCAGAATTTTTTCTGTCTGTGAGAAAAAACAAAAAGTCAAATTATTTTTTATAAAAATGTCTTCGCTTATCGAAAATAAATTTAGATTAGACGATCCTCCGTTCGTCAGTTATAATCAAAAAAAGAATGACTATATAAGAATTGCTATGAATCCCGGATCTTCCAGTAGAGTAAATACTGGAGGAGATTTAATTTTTGAAGTTGATAATCAGCAGAGTTATTTATATCTACCTGATTCATTTTTACACTGTGAATATTCTTTGTATAGTGATGCCAATTTTACAACACCATTACCAGAAACCGATAATATTGCACTAGAGAATAATTTCTTTCCAAGATTATTTACACAAATGCGTTTAGATGTTGCAACTCAAAATATAGAAACAATAAGTGATTCTCCAGGTGTAATTGATACAATGCTTAGATTTGTAACAATTGGTGAAAATAATAAAAAGTATGAAATCGAAGGTTGGTTTCCTGATACTAATGATGGTATAATTGTTGATGATTTAACTCACGCTGGAACAGATGCCGCAGGAATTGCGAAAGATGTAGAAAATATTGCAAAACATTTAAATAAAACAAATAATGATGCATATAAAGAAAGACGTGAATTTAACAAAAAAAGTAAACAGACAGTAAATTGGTCATTGTCTCCATTATTCGGATATTTAGATTATGATAAAATATCATATCAATTAAAATTTAAATTAATAATTCATCGTACAGCAAATAATGAATTAATCTTTTTTGGTAAGACTGGGAAAAAAGCATATTTAAAAGTTGATAGACTTGAATGGTGGATTAAGCATATTACTCCTAGTTTAGAGGTTGAAACAGCTATTGCAAAAAGATTAAATACTAACAAACCAATTCCAGTAAATTTTCTAAAGCGTACTGCTAGTTCAGTAACTTTTTCCGAACAAAGATTTAACTGGCATTTTACTAGAACTGCGAATACTCCAAGATATTTATTACTAACATTTCAAAGAAATAATTCTCCAAGTTTTGATAAGAACAACAATATTTTTCATATTAATACAATTCGAAGTTTACAAGTTTCATTAAATCAAACCCGATATCCAATTGATCCATTAAGATTCGATGATAGCAATAATCAATTTATGGAAGGATATGATTGTTATCGAAATCTTTGTACAGAATTTGGAGTTGAACCACAATTAACTCCTGGAGATTGGAGACATTTATATCCAATTTTCTGTTTCGATTTAAGTGCACAATCTGAAGATATTATTAAAAATGGTTGTGATGTAACAATTAATATTGAAAAGAAAGATTCCACAACTTCATTGATGGCTTATGGTTTATTGCTAGAAGATGTAAAATATTCTATTGAAATTCTTAATGGAAAGATGGTAAGGATCGGTTAGTAACCTTAGGACCTTTGGTCCGATAGGCTAAAGCCAGAGGAGCTTCGCTCCGATAAGTTAATTAAAATTTTTTTCATAACTAGAATAGATTAAAAATTCTTAACTTAAAATTTTTTCATAACTAGAATAGATTAAAATTTTTTCATAACTAAAATAGATTAAAATTTTTTCATAACTAGAATAGATTTAAATTTTTGATGACTTAAAATTTTTTATTAAAAATGTCGCAAGCGAAAAGTAATAATAATAATAAAACTGTTGAATTAAATATACGTAATATTGTTGACAAAAATACACCTAAAACTATTACGATTAACAAAAAAAAGTATTACATAAGTAAACCAATGATAGAGAATATTCAATTACAAGAAGAAAAGAATGGCGGGATTCTCCCATTAATTCCACTAATAATAGGTGGCATAGCAGCTGCAGGAAGTGTTGCAGGTGGGACAGCTGGTATTGTCCAAGCAGTAAATAAAAATAAATCAGAGAAGGCAGCATTAGAAGAACAAAAACGTCATAATAGAGAGTTAGAGAAAGTTGCTAGGGGTGAAGGAGTAGTAGATAATTTTATTAGTAAATTAAAATTAGTTGATGAAGGAAAACGAGTTCTTAAAAATATTCTCCACAATGTTGATGATTTAATTGAAATTAAAGAAACTAAAGATGGTTCTGGAATATATCTAAGTCCTAGTATGATTCGGTAATAACCTCAGAACGTTTGGTCCGATCGGTTAAAACCTCAGGACCTTTGGTCCGATCGGTTAAAACCTCAGGACCTTTGGTCTGATTAGGTAAAACTTTTATTTTATCTTTTAAAATGAATTCTACAAATTCCGAAAATTTAACTAAATTAAAAATTTCTAATTTAGATTTATTGAATTATCTATTAAACAAAAATAAAAACTCAAATTGTAAAATTTATGAAGGTAACGACAACAAACAAAGTTTGACTACTACCTACGGTGGTGACATACAAAAAACATTAGAAAACTTTCCTGGATTTATTTGGAGTAAGTATTCGAAAGAAAAACATCTTCCTGGTCATTCATATACCGGTCCAGGAACTCGATTAGATATAAGACTAGATGAGAATAATAATCCGAAACCAGGTGAAGAACCGATAAATAGAGTAGACGCCGCCGCTTACAGGCATGATTTAGCTTATCGAAATCATGATCTAAGTTCTCGACATGCAGCTGATAAGAAGATGATTCAAGAATTAGATAGTATTCAGAATCCTACATTTAGAGAAAGAATTGAACGAATGTTTGTTAAAAAAGCTTTACAAGCTAAAATATTATTCGGTCAGGGTTTAAATGAAAATCATAATTTAGACGTTTATGCGTCTGAAATCCACAAGGAATATAGAAGACCTAAATATTTATTGAAAGTAAAAGTATTTAATAAAGATGATATTTGGAGTGCTGATCTTATTCATATGCCGAATGAAAGGGACTACAAATACGCATTGACCGTTATAGATTTATATACACGATACGCTTGGGTAAAGCCTTTAATAAATAAAAGTGGTCTATCAGTTAAATATGCGTTTGAAGAAATCTTTAAAGAAAGTAATAGAAAGCCAAGGAAATTGTTTTTTGATAAAGGGTCGGAATTTTATAACCGAAACGTTCAGCCACTATTTGAAACTGTTTATTCAACTGAAAACGCTGGAAAAGCTGTAGTGATAGAAAGATTCAATCGGACGTTAAAAAATAAATTATTCAAGAAATTTACTGAGCAAAGAAATCAGAAATGGTTGAAGATATTACCAGGAATTGTAGAAGAGTACAATAATAAAGTTCATTCTGGTATTGAAGAAACTCCAAAGAATGCTTCTGACGACCCTGATTTGATACGAAAGAAAATATTCGAGAATAATAATTTGAATGAGAGTAATCCGAATTTGCAGAAACTTAAGCCGAAATTTAAAATTGGAGATAGAGTTAGAATATTTAAATATAAGAATAAATTTGAAAAAGGCTTTGTTGGCTATTGGACTAAAGAAATATTTGAAGTTTCTAAAATAAATCAAAGTTATCCGATTACTTATGAAATTAAAGATTTAGATAATGAGGATATCAGAGGCCGTTTTTATCAAAATGAATTACAACGAACTGAGCTTTAACCTTTAGGTGGCGCTTTAGCTAGCTTCGCTTGAGTTATAGATTGTTTAACTCTAACATTATATCTAGAAATGGTACTCCTTTTTGTAATTTGTACAAAACGTATAAACATAATTGTCCACAATAGGTAGTGCCTGGTGTTTGAATTTGAAACGTATTGTATGTTCCCGTTCCAAGTAATTCTTTTACTTCATTTGTAGGGGGCAAACCGTATGAATCGAACCAATAGTTCTCAGCCTCCGGGCGATCAAAATAATAGTTCTGCTGATGATTTTTAACGCCTGCTGACCAATGTACGCCTTTTTGGTCTGAAGTGTGAAGATTGGTTACGAAATTTACAGTTAATGATGGAACTTTGTTCCGGGAACTGAAGGTTCCTGTTGGCTTATTTTTTAGGAATTGTAATTCGTCTCTCATTAGAACATGAAAATTCTTTATTCCTAATTCATTTGCGATTTTCTTTAGGTCGAAATTTGTCGTAGTTTGCGTTCCATATAATTTAAAAAACTTATTTATGTTGCTCATTTTATAATAAAAAAATTTCTTAAGGGACCCCTAGAAGACAGAAGGGAGGGGGTAGCAGAACTACGTTCATATGATATTGAAGGATATATTCTTGCTGTTTCTTCCACTTTTAAAGAAATATTTTTAGACACATGATATATTTTAAAAACCTGAAAGATGGATAAAATTCATGAATTTGAAATTCTCAACTTTTATGATTTTTGGTGTCCTTGAACGGTCATGATTTAAGCAATGAAAATCGAACCGAAGGTTCTAGGGCTTCGCCCGATTGTAATTCTCAAATTTTGAGATTCTTAACTTTTATGATTTTTTCGGTGTCCTTGAACGGTCATGATTTTCAAAGTAAAAAAATGATCTTAATCTCAAATTTGAGATTCTTAACTTTTATGATTTTTTCGGTGTCCTTGAACGGTCATGATTTTGGGGGTGAAAATCGAACCGAAGGTTCTAGGGCTTCGCCCGATTGTAATTCTCAAATTTGAGATTTTGAAAAATTTGAAAATTGGGTATTTTAAAAAACGCCCAAATTCATGAATTTATGTCGTTTTTAAAAATGTCATTTTTTGAAAAAATGGTACTTTTTGAATGGACTAAATTCATGTATTTAGGTCTTAAAAACCTGAAAAAAGGACTAAATTCATGAATTTATGTCGTTTTTAAAGATACTATTTTTTTGAATTTTATGGTGTCCTGGAACGGTCTTTTGCCCATTACTGTCTGCTAGCAAAGATACCAAACCTGTCTCGTTTCTACCAGACGTTTCATTTTCTTCTGATCGCATAAATGTGCCAAAAGTTACATGTTGCCTTTTACTGTGTTATAAGTAGTCATACATAAACATTTAAAGATCGAACTTACAATATTAAATTCGATTCTATTACACGTAAGTCAAAATTTATTATTCGTAAGTAACAGGTTCACATAAATAAACAATATACATTAAGTAATAAGACTTAGGTAGACAAGGGATCAGGTTGGAATATTTGAGTAGTGACTTCGGTGTCACCTGACACAGAAATAAATGTGCATCTCATGTAAAATAACTCAGAATAGCACATGAATGCTGCGCAGAAATATTTATTAAGTCTACTACTGCTCATTACAATTATAAGTAGTACTCAAAAACTTTATATGACAAGTTCCAGCAAAATTTAAGACTATGGCTGCCAAATTATTCAGGCGGTCGCTACAAGTGAACGCGGTCTGATTGCCATGAAAGCCAAACCATCAAGAAATGTTAGTTACTTTTGATGAGTAGGTTTGGCAGCGAAATCTATCTCATTTGGTAACTCACGTTTTAGAGTGTATGCAATCAACGAAATTCAGTGATCACATTCAGATATCAATTTTACTTGCTTCATCAAAATTTACTGCATTGCACATTTTGAACTAAATGGTACTACATATCTGTCATAGTAGCACCATGCTGTCAAGATTCAGAACAAACAGCGGATATTAATTCCAGCAGCAAACAAAACACGACATCACCAGTGGCGGACGCAGAAATTTCTGGTAGGGGGGGATGATTGGTGTTGTACTCAAGCAGTCAAACAGGTGCCTCAATGCTCTAGTTGAATAAATCCGTAGATTCAAATTCAGGCACGGCATTATGCTTTACAATTCAACAGTCATAAGTTACATCTTCTTTTCAAACAAGCTCATTAGTTGACAACAATTTGTTATAGCATTGATAGTCTTTGGTTATCAGCAATCATTTCAGCCTATTTTCCTAGAATCACTGAGAAATCTCATTAAGGCAAGAAATTTGACTCCACTATTCATGGGGCCTAAGGCTAAATTTGTAATTGTGTAGTCTTTATAAATCCATTCCTTTAAAATGCAATATAAGTTAGTGATAACGCAATAATGTTTTCATATGACGATTACTTGTGGCTTATTAAAGCAGCTATAGCTTACATGTATATGCATACTATGATCAGTGCAGTAGGCTCTTTGAAGGCCTAAACGATTGAATTCTATTTGATAAATGATCATCGTTTTATTTATAAAAATGATTCATTTTAGATTGCCAAAAATCCGTGTACATGTAGTTGCATTTTGAAATCAAAACAGGGAATTCATGAAAGAATAAAGTCAGTTCGCCTTTTATACTTGTTGGCGAACACATCTATCACATGCTCAATGTCAATTTTAATTTCTGGGTGGATGTACATTAAGGCAAGTCCAGTCAAATGTTCATCTGACATTCTTGATCGCAGATAATCCTTCAGCAATTTCATGGCACTAAAGGCCCTTTCTGCAGAGCAGGTTGTTACCGGAATCGTGCAAAATATCTGGAGCATGTTCTTGATAGTGGGCATCCTGAAATGAATTCAAAAAATGTGCTGATGTTTGTGTTAAATATATTCAAATCATGAATCATAAATTATTCCATGAATTATTAATTATTGTCCTGTAATTATTAATCCTGAATTATTAGTCCTGTCCTGTAATGAGTCATTTTGTAAATTCCATTGTGAAATTAACATAGCATTTTAAACAGAAATGAAAGCAAGTCTGACAAGTAGGGTCTAGACCTAGGACCTTTACTGTCAATATTTTCAATTGCAATAGGGCCTACTAGGTATGTAGCCTACTAAAAGTACATTGAATGCGGAAATTATTGGAAGATCCTACTATATCACAGTGAATCGCTAACTGAAGGGAACTGAATTGTATTTTCTAGCTTTTTAGTCATACACTTCTATGTGATTACTTACCTTTCGGGCACTAAATCAAGAGCTTCCAAAGGTGTAATTGGGGTGTGATTTCCACTTCGGCAGAATCGCAGCCAATTGAGGAATTCAATCCGCACCTCCTCTTCATTTGGTGAGCCCAAAATTGTCTTGTACATTTCGAAGGCTGGGAGGAGATCATTCCATGTACTCGAGTTGAAGTTGGACGGAATCAGGGCAGTCATCTTTGATACCAGTGTGAAATGGGATGAAAAGCGAGATCGAAAAGATTCAAGTATGGTATCGAGATACGGAAACCAAATAGCTCTCCTGAAGTATTGGTCTTCATTGTCAGAAGGCACATTGGTTCGATGCGTTTGCCGGAGTGCAAGGTGTGGTACATGGATAGTAGCTCCCACAGAGCTTGCTAACCTCTTAGCTGCTTCGAAGGGTCCATGGGCTTCATCTGTCCATTCCGCATCATCCTTGCGCCATGTTTCCAAAGTAGATATGACGAAATCGACGTTTTCCACCGCGTTAACCAAGTCTTGGTTGACAGTTTGCAGATATCTTGAGACGGATGCGGTCAGAGCCATAACCTTCTGGGCACAAGAGAGAGCTACGATGAATGTGGGCTCGGTGATTGAACGCAGGCAGGATCTTAAGTGTCAGCAGTTTTACGGTCAGTGGAAGACAGGAGTCGTTCGAGACATTCAACTATGTGCCTATAATTGCTGCAGAAAGTGAGCAGTGCATCATGCCGTTGGATAAATCATGTTTCACAAAATCCTTTCAGACTTTCCATTGAGCTGCCAGCTTCTGAGAGAATTTCCCGGAGAGTTTCTCTTCTTTTGCCGGAGTCATTGAAGAAGTTAGTGGCGTCTTTCACTGATTGAAACATCTCGAATTTCTGGGACCTCATTTGACGAGTTTAGGACTAAATTCAACACATGACTGCTGCAATGAACATAGATCGCAGAGGAACACATTTCCTGGATCCGCTGTTGAACCCCGCTCACATGGCCTGACATGGTTGATGCTCCATCATATCCCTGACCTACCAAATAATCCAGATCAAAGTTTTTGGATTTCAAATTGTCCATTATTTCATTTGCAAGATTCTCCGCAGAAAGATCGATCACGCTTTTGAACTTCATAAATTCCTCTCTTATTCTATTGATTCCATTTTCTCGGCTTACAAATCTGACGCATAGGCAGAGCTGTTCTTTGTGAGAAGAGTCTGTGGTCTCGTCTGCAATTATGGAGAAATATCGGGATTCATCAATATCATTCTTTATGCTTCTGAATACAGAGTCTCCACATATTTCAATCAATTCATTTTGCGTCGTCTTTGATATGTAAGTCGCATTCTTGTTTGCCTTTTCTAGATGTTCTTTGAGGACATTATCTCCCGCGTCGACCCGATATGCCAGCAGAGCTCTAAAGTTGCCCTCTTCCTTTTCTATTTCTTTACTCAGATCCAGCTGTCCATGATCGCGATGTCCGCGGAGTGCTATTCCGATCCTTCCGCACAGAATTATTGTTTTGATGATGGGTATCAGGCGATTTCTTGAGTCTTTGACATTCTGTCTGTGCTGGCTATCTGAGAATAGACATCCATCGATGGTTTGTTCAAGATTTGCAGGAACAGGTCAGCGAATTCTTGTGAGGCTTTGTGATACTCCGTAGATAGATGGCACGAAAGATATCCTCCTGCTCCAGTGAGATGGCTGTATTTGTTGAGGGGAGATGCTACTAGCTGACCAGGTTCTGTTAATTTTCCTCTGTTGTTCTTGCTGTTTTCACCTCCAAACAGCACACATGGAACGCACAATAATCCTTGCACACTTGGTGAGTATTTGAAACAATCATAGATTCCTGACATGTGCTGAATTCCCAAGTAGACTCTTTGTAGACGCTTGCCACCTTTCTGCGTGAAAGGAAAATCGAATTCCTTTGTTGGCATCCAATGCTCAGTTAGTAGACTCTGCTTGGTAGATTTATCCAATCTTGTCACCATACTTGAATCTTTTTGACTTTTCTTAAAGACACAGCCTATATCATTGTCTGAGCACAATGTCATATGCTCGCTTGAAGATGGAGGTGTTGATATGGAAGAAGTGACACAAGTAATGGGCCTGTTGCATGGAGCGTCATCCTATGATGTTGTCACACTGATGCTGTTGTCCACAGTGGATGTATTGGGTTTGGATGATAGGCCTACTCCCTTTGAGAAGAAGTCGGAAATTAATCGCATTTTCTTCTTTGGCACCTCGCCAGACATACTTGCTGTAAATGAAATGAAACTTAGGCCTAGTTAGCTTATGAAAGAATAAAGACTAGTTCCCAAACAAAACACATGTAGTCTTCAGCCTACATGTACATGTACAATGTTGTACATGTAATGTACAATTGTATATGCATGTCCATGGATAATGGATAACATAGGCCTACAGTAGCTACTAGTTTCAAATAAATGGCATATTGTATTATAAGCTTACACATGTATTAGCTGGTAATACAAATACTATGTATTTGCCAGGTTGTCGTCTGTTTTTGCAATCTGCTTTGTTCTAAAGAATTTGCCTTCGTTCTTATGCCTTATTACAAGAAACAGTCTCATAGGTCTCATAGCTAACTTTTGTCCAAAATTTGATTTTTACTGATTTTTCTTTGGAATTTTATAAATCTGATGTGAAGAGCAAATTACTCGTCATTTTTTGTGTATTCTTGTGGAAAATAAACGCTGAACAAAATAGTTAAAAAAATTGGCTGTGAGACTTGCTGCTAATGTACGTGTAACCTCAGCGACTTCTAAAAAGTAACTGGAAATACAAGTTCAAATTTTACCCCTAACTTAACTACTTCCGAGATGAGACGCGCTACTGACTCATGACCGGAGCTGCTGGCGAATCGATCGCAACTTTAAACTTCCGTCTCCACTCTCAGGTCGGTCCTTCTCAGATGGCATCTGATCAGGGTACCTGCTAGCTTCTCAGACTGTCAAAGTTGTTGCTTTCGACACTACACCCAGACAGGTCATCCGGACGAAGTAGGGGAGGAGTTCTAAATTTGCTATTAAAACATACAGTAAGTGGTGGCCAGCCGTCACTGGGGTCATCCTACTTCTCATGGCCAAGTCGGTGGTACACTTAGCCCTTGAGTTATTCTTCCTCCGGCGAAGCTTCGATAGCGGAGCTCTTCCGCTTTGCCACCAAAGAGGAACACCCAGGCAGTTACCCGGGGCCGAGGTCCCTCACGCTGGAGTTAGTCGAATCTGCTGTCAGAAACGACGCAGCGACAGGGCTTCTGGTGCCGCTGAGGGGGTTACCCCATACCGTATTGTACCACCGACCTTGAATGTGAATGCATCATTTCATCATTTTCATCTTCAAAATTTGAAAACTTACTTCTTTAAATCAAAATAACCAATGATGAAGGATAGATAGGGATGAAAGTTTGCACGAAAAGTAGCAGCAGCAATTCAACTTGGCTCTCCTCTCAGTTGACATCGTTTATAAAGCTATCAAGAACGAATAATGCGAGAATGTGCAAATCATGCGTTTTCATTGGAAATTCAGGAACAAGTGGATAGCTTACTCGTCACTCGCCGCTCGCGCAATTCGGTCGGTCGTCAGGTCCAGAATCACTTATTCAACCTAAACGAAATCTTGCCGGAGTTGATAGGAATAACATCTGCAAATTACATAATTCAAGTGGAACTTCTAAAATCGGCATTAAACAGCAGGTCACCTGCGCCTCGTGCGACAGAGATGCTACAGTTGAATGTAAGCAAACTTCTGCAGAGACCTCTTCATTCCTTGGTTAGAGGTTCTCGCCTTTCCTTAATTCATGTCTCCATGCTGATAAGAAATCCAGATGTTTATTATATAATAACAAGAGAAATTGGGCCAAATATGTTTCAGACTACGATCATTATTTGTACTTTTAAAGAACAAATTGCCAAAATGTATTGCCTGCATTTACAATCCACAATCAAGTTTGAGCTGGTGGGGGGGATGCATCCCGGCATCCCCCCCTTGGGTCCGCCACTGCATCATTGAAGAAAGATTTAATATAATGTTTGAAATGAGGGGGCAGGATCAATGAGATGCAAATCGAAGTACAACTTAAGTCAAAAACCCCTTCAACAAGTTCTCGTAGAACAGCTACTTCTCGGGCATTCGGGCATCACTGGATATTGGAGATGCACGACTTTTGATTTTTAACCTTTACATTGATATTTCAGCACCTAGATGAACACGAAACTGAAAACTTCTGAATGCTTTGTTATCTATGCAAAAATTGGAACTATAGGTAAAAGTTGTGAGTAATAAAGATTATTTTAAACGATCGCTTCACATATTTCCAAGATGTAAAATCAGAGAAATTTGTTCAATTTTCATTTCAATTCAATAACAATTTTCTCTGATTGTAGCAATTGTAGTTGATCAAGATCAAGACTACTAAGATTGCTATTTAAAATTGCCAATAAATTTAAGCAAAAATGGATAAAATACATGATTAAAAAAAGCATTTGAAGTTTTTTGGTCCTCAGCCTTGCACTTGTTTCCCAGAAACTGTCGGTGTAAATACCGCTTCATATTTACAGGAATAAAAAGATTCGTACTAGGCTTTTTGATTAGAGGGATATCTAACTTCCTTTGATATTATGAATTTCTTCCATATTGATTGCGATCGTAGCACATATTTTATTGTTGAAATAATTTACTAACGAGCCCTTTTAGGGCGGCAATGTCTTCAGCTACCAGGGAATTTCTGTGTCCAAAGTGTTTAAGTCTTAGAGCATCATTTCATTAAAGTAAACAATAATGGTAATAGGATTGGTAAGTAAGGGAATGTATTTTATATCTTCTTTATACATACAAAATTCCATTCAGACTGAACAAGTAGGCCTACTTGTAGAATAAGAGGCGTTAGTATGAAGTGAAAAAGTGCTTTCTCCTCGTCAGAGATAGTCCGACTGAGGTGATCTAGTTCGACTAGATCAGGGGTTCCAAACCTGGGGTACGCGTACCCCTTGGTGGTACGCGAAGGAATTTTGAAGGGTACGCAGAATATGGGAGATCTATTATAATTCAATTTTAATTTCATTACTTTCCTAATCATGGGTCAGTTGAACTGTTATACTTAGTGCGCATTCCGCATTGGATTGTCATCATCTGGCCTTGAAGCAACCATTGCTAATTAGCGACTGCCAACTCGACACCAACCACATACTTATATGAATCCGGATTTTCCACCATAGTAGTGATTAAAAGCAAACAAAGAGCTTGTTTGATGTTGAAGCATGGCTTTCGCTGCGCTTGTGTTGTTACACATTTTTGTGTTATTCAATTGCGAATTTCCTATATTTCCTCTAATTTTAGTATGACTGAATTCTTGCTAATTTTCATATTTTAGGTGAGCATACGCGAAATAATGAAAAATTCTATGATTTTCTACTTTGGGGTACGCAACATCAAAAGGTTGGGAACCCCTGGACTAGATGACTTCCAAGATGACATTTGCTTAGCATGATCTCAGCAACAGCGCTCTTGATGGTGAAAGCATGCTGTCTTAACATATAGGAAGTCATGCTTTTGATCCATTGACATAATCTGCGCTTCACAATAGCACTTCTTATTCACGAAGTACTTTACCGACCAATTTGAATGAAAATCTGCATATGGATAGAAAATACATTAATCTTTGTGCATCTGCAGCAGGCTTCAAATTTCAAAACGGGGTGTGGGAGGGGAAGAAAGGCAAAATAATCTGTAAACATTTTGGGATGTTGGAATATATACATATTGTACATCTTGCACCGTTGCTGTGACTAATTTGCACGAACGTATATCAGGCCTATGTAATGATGCGATTAGTCATATTGAAATTTAGAATTTTGAATCACAACTTAGAAGCTGTCACTGGCATTCATGGAAATCGATTGAGATATGAAGAGCGTCAATGTGAGCCATGCAATGATTCACGGGTAGAAAATCTGCATCATTTAATAAACGTTAAATAAACGTTTATTGAATTAGTTAATAGGATCAACTATAACTTGAGTAATGGTCTCCGTGGCACAGTGACTGAGTGCTTGGCCTAGCGATCTTTCGGTCCAGAGGTCGAGTCCCGAAAGTGTCATTGGAAGTAGACAGGAAGGGAATCCGGACTAAAAGTACTGCAACGCTCCAGAAAAGTCTGACTATGTCAGAACCGTCCAAGCCCCCGTCTGCGGAAATAGTGAAGCTAAAGCTTCATTATAGCTTGAGGAGAGAGACCTTGGTTGAAAAATAACTCAAAATTGTTAAGGCACAGCCAACGTCAGCAACACACTTGTTAAGATGGCCATTCCTGAGAAATAATTCATTTCAAAAATTGTTTCTGGCTTCACAGGAATTTCTTTTATTGCAATTAGAATATTGTTTCTAATAACAATATAAACAATTCTTGAAAAGCCAGAGGCAACTTTTGAATCTGCTGTTGATCAGAACGTGGTAATGATTTCTCATCTATCAAAGATGATCTGCCTGCTGCAGGAAAATGAGTAACATTCAGATCTCTTCAAAATTATACTAATCAATAATTAAACATGACTTCTCCTTGACATATGAGAGGATGATACAATTTCTGCGTTGAGTCATTCTTGGATGTCAAATGATGGACGTAAGTGTATGGATGAAAAATTAATGAAATCAACAGCAAACTTTAAGGTATGATTTGACATTAATCAATTTTGGATGTCATTTTCTCCTCATCTGATTCACAGGCTTCCTGACTTAAATTGACTAAGATTATCACAAAACTTAAATTCTAGGCAAGGGTTGAAACCGGTCAGTGCTGTTGGCATGCGCGTTAGAACAAAGAGTTTTTAAACAACGTTAAAAATGAAAGTAGATTTAAGTCATGTTAACTTGACTTTCTAGCTTTGTACAATGCCATCCGATCATAGCAACATCCTCTTCTTGACCTTCAGCATTATTAACACGTAAAACCGTCTTTTCAGATATACAAAATATTCACGATCACAAACAATCTGATAGAACCATCGATTTTTGGGACCTTTGTGAAATAGTCAGTGATAAGGCGCACGTGTGAAAATTTGCGTGCTATAATAACTCGAACCAATGTCCAGCCAAGTGAGAAATATGCTTCAACATGCATTTTCTCAATCCTTGAAGAAATGTGACCCGCTGCACAATTTGCTTCAAAAAAGAGAGTATGGACCGCTTCATGTATTTCAAGACGATTGAAGTCAATAGTGTAGAAAAGTCAGAGCACTAGGCCTTTCGGGCGCTCTAAGTCATGTGTTGACTCGGAACCGGTGTTAATCACATGAACATAATAGCTTAATTGCGTGCAATGTGTGATAAAGGCATAACACGGACAGACAGCAGCAGTGATGTTACCATGGCAACCAAGCATCAACAGCGAACTGCTTCAGGACGCTCAGATCAGGGGCAATCGCTGGTACACGAAGTACACTTCGGACTTATGATCTGCACATAATGACAAAAGGGTCTCTGATACCTGTGTAGCCACATAAGTTGGCTTGGTATCTTATAAATGCCGTATTTCCTCTTATAAATGACGCCCTCTACAAAACGCCGCACCTCTAATATCAAGAAAACTGGAAAATATTGATTTATTGCTGTAGTACATATATCATCTACTGAGTTAAAAGACAAACGACTTAATTATCAAACGACACTGGAATGCATGATGATATTTTCAGGTGGTACAGTCATATTATGATAGAATAAGTCACATAATGAAAGCATCACATTCAACCGTCTCAAAAAAATAGCCCAGCCTACAAGTTGTTGCCTAATGGCGGTTGTCAGAGTCCGGAGAGGTGCTCCTGTTTCTGACTGTTGCTATGCCGTACCGTCCAACAGCCCTGACTTCAAGTGACCATGAAGGGAGACCGCAAACACAGGTACATGTAATTTTAAGAAATTAGTCGAATGCCACCACGCCGTGTCGACAATAAATAAAACTTAATGCAGCAAGAACGTTGCTAGATGAGTTTTCATTACCATGAAACATTGAATAGAATGTTCATGAGATAAAGTTTAAATTATGCGTTCCATATTCGTAATACATAAAAACATGCTGATGAAGTGATATGAAATCCTAGGATTTAGCTGTCGCCAATTGCAGCTGTCACTCTGGTTCTCAGTTGTTATTACCTTTTTTTACAAAATATCATTACGTAATATCAATGCATGATTACAAGTATCTAGAATATCGGCAAAACAATCTGAGACTGAGCATAGAGAAATGTGTACTCTTTCTCAAGACATGATAACTGCAACTGAAATTCTAAAGTTTACATTTCCCATGATTGTCAATCAAAAAAAAACAATTTCAACAACGATAAACAAATGTATTTAATTAAAAGAAAGGAATGACAACAAACTTGCATTTATTTGTGTTTATTTAACTAATATGTGCATATCCAACTATTATAGACTTATTAAGAATTACAGCTATTGTTCATTAAGTATAAGGTAGTCGGATCAATATCATATGCTTGGAGAAGCACAATGGATCTTTTTTATGTTATTAGCTTTGAAAGTCATGGATGTCCATTCATTTCTTGGTGTGGATTAGTAAAGCGGGTGCAGTGTTCACAAGTCTGCAACGGTAACATGACAATTAGAATGAACAAAGCATGAAAACTTCATCCTTTTTGCACATTAATAGATGGTCATTCAATACCGAGCTACATTATTAGATAAAACATTTCTATTAAGATTTATATTCGCAGTCTTGGCTGCCACTCCCAACTCTAAGTGAGTAACGAGAAAAACAAGTTCTATAGCTTTTATAACTTCTATCGAGCTTCTAAACGCTCTTCGCTGGATCCGGGATCCGGGTGGATCTCACACCGAATCCCGGATCCGGATCTTGACCCGGTGCAATCCGTGCCAGTAATTATTACCAGTATTACCAAATTATTGCCAGTATCAATTTGGAAAAATGCCATGTGGAAAATCATGTATTTCATAAACGCCTCACTTTAAAGTTGGCGATTGTAAATAAACGACAAGACAGTTATCAGAGGAAATCCGATAATATATTTTCAATGGTAAATGTAAAAATGCACACAATAGCAAAAAGAGTCTCTGACACCTGTGAAGCCACATCCGTTGGCTTAATATCTGAATATAATATCCTTTAAATAGAAATTGTAATGCTGCACGCAATGGAAATGTCCAGAGCGGTTACTATGCTCGTTGAAACATCCTAAATATTATTGATGATTCATTCGGAATAGAAAACTTTTAAGTGCAACTGCTCTCTGTTGATGCACTGAATATCAAGAAAAACTTATCGCATTCTTAAATCAGACACAATCACTTGACCTTTCCTTCCACTCCAAGTGAGAACCGCAAGCGCATGACACTGTACATGATTAACAACACTCAAAGATTTCCCTCTATGATACGGATAATTTGCATTTAGAACAGCAATGATTTAATATCACATGTCTCGGCAACAAATCAAAACCAGTGATAACCTCTGAAAGACATCCGCAATTTACAATCATTTGACATAAAAGGTCAGATGGTCAATTCTGCTTGATTTTTATTATTTGTTTATTGCTCTTCATAAAACACAAAATTGATCCAGCAGAGGAGTGCAAAATATTGTATAGGTTATAAAAATGGTCTGACAATTTCAAAAATGCTCATGTGACTTTGATATTTCTAAGTGGTCTGCTCGACTTCAATGCTCCACGGCACCCTGGCCTTTAACTTTATTGAAAGCATTATTGTCTGTGTGCCTTGTGTGTACATGCAAATTAATGTGCACCATTTACGGAAATATCAAAATATCAAATCGTTTACTTTTCAAAAAAGAGAACACGAGGATGGAATGATACGTGACAATGGCTTTTACGAAGTAGATGATATTCTTAATCTACGTAATACGATGATATATATGCACATGAAATAATGCGGTGAGATGTAAAGACGACAAGAGATGATAATATGATAATTGAGACACTGGAAGGAGAGGATATTTAGAATTTAAAAAGATCTGGCGTTTGCATTAATGAAAACAATAGTCAAGAATTGTTTAAATGCAATAGGATCTGGAACATGTAAAGGGCCTGATATCAAATCATCAAAATCATACTTTGCGCCTTTATGTTTAAACCTAATTATTAACGAGGTACGGAACGAGATTTTAATAATTTAATCATTCAATTAATTAATAATTCAATTTAATAATTTTGATGTCATAGGAATTCTGATAAATAACTCGAGTCCCACTAACCTATTGAAATTGAATTAACTTAAATGATTGAAGGATTTTTCAATCTAAAAACATTGCAATTTGACTGACAAAAGTTGTAGTATGGTCTATGGATTTCATGGTGATCGCTCGCTCATACGCGTAATGATGTGATCTATCTAGTATTTGAGAATCATAGGCCAACGTCATGTCAAAACCAGGAATAAAACCATTTTGATGAATAGTTCTAACTCTACTGATTTGCCGTGACAAACTTCGAATTCAAAGAAGTGCCTTTAGTAAAGAAAACATTCTTCAAAAATCGAGTTCTAGCTTCGCAGAGCACGCATGACATGATTTTCATAAGGACCGAAACGCTAGTGAATGATGGTCAAGATAGAGGTGCCGGTACCAAAGCTACTCAGTGTCTGTCTGGACAGCTACCGATACCGAATGCTATTTATACACTTTATGATCGTTTTCCGATGTAAAATCAGGTCAAATTCAAGGTAAATCATGTTCTTCTCGCTTTGTGTCACTAACACGATTTCTTTGCATCCATGATTTCCAAATCAGCATGAACAAAAGTTCCTTATAATGAGATCAACAACATTTGAAATATATCATTTCACAGCACAACTGAGACTTTTTGGTAAGTAAGAACGAGAAGAAAAACCGCGTAAGCTTGAGGGAACGAGACTGAAAATGAGACTTTCACAGAATGATATACAACATATGCCTAGTGCGAATCTGCGCGTCTGCTGAGTTCTAGTTGGTACATCTTTTTGTCAGACAGGATCAAAGAAAACACATGTTAATTCAATCGGACGCACATTGCAGCTTTTGACAAATATGAAATCTTCTACGTTTTCTCTACGGCCTGATATGTTTTCAGGCTATTTCCTGTCATGTGTATGTAATATTATCATGTTTCTAATCGGCAATGTATGCGAGAATGTGGTTAAATGTGGATAAAGTGACCCAACATGTTGGTGTTTGTCGATATTTGGAGATATGCCAAATATAAATGTGTGTAGCTTCATAGATAGATGTTCATGAACATGATAAGAAATGACCTTATGACATTCCATGTCAAAAATTATGACTGGACTAAATACTCTTCAGCTGATAAGAAGAAGACAATTTTGCCTAAAACAGGGATGGGCCGCCACATTTGGATCTGTGACACATTTTGTCACACATCGATGGGCGCTAATATCACATTTTGTCACATGCCCATTGACATAAATGTCACATTTCGTGACATGCTGATGGAAACACATGTACAAATTTTGACACATGATGATGTGCAGGAAATTGGCAGCTTTCGAAATTGCCTTTTTTTGCTGCCCTATCGATGAATGTATATCAAGCGCGTTATAATGGGACAAGATCGAGAAACCTTTAATTTATTACTACTACTTCTTGTCATTTAAGGAGCTTCATATAAATTGCCATTGAAGATATCTAACCATTTTCCCGACATTTGTGGCAACAGCGAAACAAACCATGGGTAAGACCGTGACACCTTTATTTTTGCTTTAAGTGAAAATTACACTCAAACGTTGTTGTCTTATTGCAATTATGACAACATGTACTTTTAATGTCTTGAATTCATTTTGATGGCAGACAATAAGCACGCAGTCAGAGTAAATTCAACAAAATGAATTCACAGACAATATAAATTCGTGCAAAAAGAGCACTTTTACTCGTAATTCTGTTTTCAGTGAAGAAATATCATTCAGTTTTCCTACAATTGCTATTATTCCTTGGATTGTGTGCATTCTCGGAACTAAATATTCGCAAGTACTCCTGCGATCTGGGAATGACAATCGAAAAACGTATGACCACATGGTATTAATGTTGCAATTGGGCCATCAAGCTCAAAGTCAATTTTAAGCAAGCGAACTAGTAGCATCACGATTTACCTGGCGGAAGTGCAAGTCGCCAGTGGGAGAACGGAGAAACATATCTATCATACATTTTGCGAGTCAAATCAAAATCAAATAACAAAGTTGTCGTTATTTCACTCACACGAGTTTATGCTCCTCTGTGACATTAAACCTCATTATGCTATGTCATACTGCCGTAAAAACATTACTTCTGTCAAATTATTTTCTGCTTATGTGACTTTGTCACATCTTGTCACATCAACAATGAAAAATACACATTATGTCACATTTCATTTTGAGATGAAAAAATGTCACATACTGTCACATCGACCCACCCTTGCTAAGATGTAAATCTGCGTCCCATTGTGTTCTTCTATGATTCTATCTGATAAGAAGAGGAACTAACTAGAACTCGACAGACGCGTTGATTCGTAGCAAGCACAAAGTGCACATCACTCTATGAAAGTCTCATTTTCGGTCTCGTTCCCTACAGAAACTCGCTCTGGCGGCCGGACTATTAATGCTGATACAATGCATATTGCGCGAATGAAATTGAGGTGTTCATAAAAGATGGGATCCTAATTTATTGTATAAAGTGGTCCATGCACGCATGAGTCATCAATCCGATGGCCAGGTTAGTCTATAGAGCAAACCAATGGCATAAGGAATAACAATTGATGAAAGTGTAGCTAAACACTTCACCGAACAGTTATGATAGTTCATGGAAGGAAGATATCGCATGAAAAATTGAAACTTACCAGAATCAACAACCTTATCGACTGGAACTCCGCTTGACTTTGCAAATGCGCCAAGATAACTAAAAATGACGAAACCAGCGAAAACAGAAGTTAAACAATTTCCAAATGCAACCACAATGGTGTCTCGGACAACATCGGTGTGATATCTGAAAGAAGAAATGAAAATCGGTTAATGTATTAATTGGAGACATCAATTCTATTCATTTAGAAAATTAGGAATAGGGTCAGAGTGACTTAAACAAGTGGTCTGACAGAATATGTCGCCTACATGAAGTTTTACAGTCAATTGTGAGCCATATCTGTATACAATGCAAGCAACCCTCGTGACAATTGTGGACTCGAATTGTTGTTGTTGATGATGATGATGGTTTTGGCGTCACTATTCCCCTTACTGGGAACTTGGACGGTGCTGAGACGATCAGACTTTAATCTGGAGCGTTGTGATCTTTTAGTTCGGATGCCCATCCTGCCGACTTCCAGTGACACTTTAGGGGCTCGACCTCTGAACCGAAAGATCGTTAGGCCAAGCACTTAACCACTGAGCCACGGAGACCACTGAATTGTTCTCAGTCCTCTTTTCATAGCATGTACGTTGGGAGTCTTTCAAGCACTGTGGCACAACGATAAGATGCCTCAGAGAACCAATCCGCCAATGGCTGCGAAGGTCGGCAAAACCGCTTTACACTTGAGGTGAAGAAAATTCAATAGGATCATCCTATTATTCATAATGCTACTAAGACAAGTCGCCGTCCATGCCAATGCAGAGGTCGACGCTCTTTCCTTCTTGCACAGTACGAGTAATCAGATGAAGTTTCGAATTCTCGTTATGCAGAGGGCGCATGTCTGAGATACAATATTGGGATGCCGCTGCTCATGACAGAAAGTATCTATTCTCAGCATTTGTAAATAGTGATTCAAAATGGTGAATGACACTTTTTCATCAATGGTTCCAAGATATCTGGGTGAATTCATGTGGAGACAGCAGTTCAGCTTGAATGTCGAGTCTGTGTTAGAGAACATTCTATAACATGTAGGTTCGAATCCTACCAGCCGAACATCTTTTGCATGGCAATTTGATCTGTCGTTTATTTAATTTCATTGTTGTTAAATGCAAGTAAGCAATTTAACGTTTGAATAATGAAAGATACATATTGTGTTGCTGCAAAGCCATCTTCTTCCAACAGTGGCCGTTTTTCATTGTGCACATGTGTAATACTGTATTGTGAAACGTGGCTGCAGTAATTACCAAGCTAACCATATCCATCAGGGTTGTCTATAGAGTGCGAATCGCAGACCAAGGATGAGCACGAGACTTTGAGCACAGGATCGAACATCAATGATGAACATATTGACTTGCAATTTTAGGTGACCGCAAAGATTATTAGAATGCAAGGTCTTAGAAATTACTAAAGAATATCTTTATTAGATTTGTTCCGGAAGCAGTGTTCGAAAAATCAGTACTTGCACTAATTAGTGCAAATAGCAGATTAACAATGTGCAAGTTCTATCATTACTCATATAAAGACATATGTTGCGTCCATATGTAGCGACGCCAATACAAAGTCCCCAGCTATGCTAACAATAAAGATAGATTCATTTGCGGAGGGATAGTCTAGAGCGGACATAATCCTACCACACCCATTGTATGAAATGGCCGCAAGCGATATTAGAAACGACAATTTGCTCCGGAGCAATAATTTTGCACTGTAGATTATCTGATTTTTAATAATCCTCAACTCAGAAACGCATTTTCGTAGCTCCGGAGTAAAATCTTCAATTTTGCTCCGGAGCAACGATAATCCGCAATTCAGAAACACCCCGATAGATTCGTCTCTCTTTGGCTTGCGTGATTGGTTAAGCACGCGCATTGCAGAAGTAGTTCGTATCAGCGAACACACTATCCACAACAGTCAGATCGCAGGCAGGTCTGTAAAGTGAAAAATGAATATCTTTGACTCAACTTTCCTCCGTGATAAATTCGTCAAATGGAAATATTATTTGCACCGTTGAAATCCTCACAATCTGTATTTACCGACTGTGTACGTTTAATGTGGCGTCAATGTTCTGGTTCGTCGGAATTCAGGCTTGAATTTGCACAGTGTTCAATAGAAAATTGATCTTTGTGCCTCACAAGACTATTTCAGGTCATGACCATCACTGCTGAAAAATGGTATCTCTAGACCAAACACGCAGACAAGGTGATTCATCTCTTTGATGCTAGCATATCATAGAAATAAACTGTTTATCTGAAGTTCGCTAGAATGGAAATTGACTCAAGGTCGCGGCACATCCGGGGGAACTAAGTTGAGGCATGAATAACCAATGAAAAGCTTCGATTTACTCATGTGACTGATTCTAACCCAATGATACAGACGTTGGCAGGTGCATCTAAGTGAAAATGCGTGCGATTTATGTGCCGTTATTGTGCATTGCATGAAGCTTAATTTCCATTCTAGAGGTTTTATTGTTGTCAATTTCTATGTAGCATATCAAAACATTCACTGCTGAATCACGTAGCGTTGTACATGATTAAGCACGGTGAGCGAAACGTCACACAATAAATCAATCAGCATGGCATCCCAAGACGTTTTTTCTAATTCTTCACTTTGGAAAACTTTCGAAATAGATTCACTTGTTTGCATTAGATAATATTGTAATATAATTTTACTTGGCCTTTCCAAATTATTCAATTGAGAATGATTAACTGTAAACAAGAGTTTGCTTCTTTCAATTATCCACACGAAAGATGTGGTTTAAAGTGATTAAACTGCATAAAATCGTCGGGAAGGATTCCAAATTAACAATTATATGAATCATTCAATTCACCATAAATTCAGTAGTACCTAATTAATTAATTCTAAAAATCTCATTCAAGCACTAACTGATGCATGTTGTAGTATGTTTTATACTCTATATTTCTATATGGGCAATTCCACGTAACTTTGAAAAAATCGCTAAAATTTTAAAACTCTTACTTCGCTTCTTTTTCACTCCCAAGTAAATTTATGTTGTACAGAGTGTTTAAAACCAAATTTGCGAGTCATTTGAACAATTACTGCAGGCGTGACAAATGCATCTCAGTCATGTACTAAACCCTAATATGATTCCGTAAATATCTCTGAAATTAGAAAATTGGTGATCTATGTGTCTTATAATTGCAAAGTAACCGTCATTTCAACAGGTAAATTTTATTTCAGTTACATCAGGCCTAAGTATGATGATGAATTCAGTTTCATGGATAATTATCGTGTCGAAACTATGACTGTAAAACATACTCGGAAAAACTGTCACGTGAGTCACAGATTGAACATCTTAGTTTTCTACTGAAGCAGAAAGGATGATTTTCAACAATAATTATTGATAGGTATAAGGAGTATCACGGTCTCAATACATGACAACAATCTTTTTCTGGTTGCTGCGACTTTCTCTTTGCGAGAAGCTTGCTTATTTTTGTCACGTGAGTCACAAATTCGTGACTCATGTGACATGATAGGTTCACAACCTATGCTATCTTCTATCCGAAGTCAGTATGGGGTGTTTCTATATATTTCTATATAGGCTTACAATTTTCTCCGATAATTTGCTGCTGGAAGAATGAATGTGCGGTACGAGCTGCTGAGATAGATCGGCCATGAAAAGTTAATGTTTTCATTTCATTGCTTGCAGGTCAAGGACACCTAGTTAATCTGAATCTATTGAATGAAATCACTTATGTATGTGTTTCAGGTTAAGCTCAGATTTACTAATATGATGGAAAGACGACATAAAGCAAGCTGGCTTCTATTTTCTCTCTTTAAACCTTTTGGTCCAAAGCCAACTTTGAGATGTGGTATGATTCTTACAGAGGAGCTATAACACTTCCGTTAAGTGGGACTTCAAGTCCTTATCCCTTGATGATTATGTCGTTTGTGGTCAGACTCAAACAATTTATCACCGAACTTAAAAGTCTTGTTATTGATAAATTCATCATTTTCCACTTTTTTGTTTCTTTACTTTTTATGGATCTGAATTTTGAATGAATCCGTTCGAGTCCTACCAGGCGCACTTGTCTTAAATGGCAGTTTGATTTATCGTTTATTCATCTCATGCTATTTTTCTCTGCATGCAGTTATTCATGCAGTAAACTAGCAATCAGTTCACTTTGGTCCAAGCATGGGTAAAAGTGAGAACATTCTCAGTGGAAACGCAACTTCTTTATGTTACATTAGACCAAAATCCATGAATGTAAGTGACTTAGGAGGAAAAGTATCCCCCCATTGCCAAGGTCATTTGTTACATTTGATGTATAACCAAACACAGGCTACAGAAGATTTTGAGTAAAATGTCAAAATTATTTTTTAGCAGCATTATTATCATTACATTTACCAATGTATGAGAAAATGCAAAGATCGACAATGATAAAATGATATCATTCTAATCTGAGGAAAAATGATATCATCAAAAAAATTTTTTACCATTATATTTTCTAATAATAGATTCTTCGCAATTTGTATTGAAGCAAATTTTGTCTCTTTCGTTTGTTCTACCCATGTCCTTCCCCACTGGTTGATTCATGTAGCGAAAAGCAACAGGCTATTGTCTGTCAGCCTGTCTATCACAAATTGTCCAATAACTCATTAATAGCACCGTCTTGATGTTTTGGCCCTACCTAAGTTTTGATTTGCAAGAAGCTTTTATGAATAAATTGCTTTCTTCGGTCTTCCATTATTTGGAATATATCGATGCTGCATGCAATCTAATTTTAATTTCATTGGTAAGAGCAGGGAAAGTAGCAAGGTAGCAGTTTAAATCGAAAAATTCGCATGACTAGATCTATTTACATTGTAAGCCTACGTACATTTCACTAAAAATGGTATATTTTCATTATAAAAATAAAATGATATCATTGCCGATCATAGGTAAAATGGTAAACGTGAAAAACGAAAGAAAGCGAATCCAAGAGATGTGTAGTAGTCCCACAAACCAGCTGAAACATCAACAAGAACTTGACAGAATACTTTCAAACCCTCGTTACTTAAGAAACTTTTTTGAGCGATCAAAACGTAAGAACAATCGACACAGACGTAGAAACAACAACCAAAACTGCATGTATCTGAAACTACCATTATTGTCAGATCAAACGGACAGACGGTTGAAACAAATCTTTCGCCGCGAAGGTATCAGCTTCCGAATCGTCCATCAGACACAAACCCTAAGGAGTCATCTCCGGAAAAATGCTGAACCTGCTCCTTGCGTATTGAATAACTGCTCAATCAACAGCAACAAAATACGCACCAAAAAACACAGTGTATCAGATTCAGTGCTGTAACTGCTTTTCCACATGCATAGGCAGCTCCATCAGACTCCTACACCAGGGGTGCGCAATCTTGTACATTTTTCGGCCGTCATTTCGAAGGTCGAAAGAATCACGGCCGCACTTAATATGCTTGCAAACAACTAGGTCAATAGTCAGTCCATTTCACATTCCACGACTTAAACTAGCTTTCCCTGATGAATGACGCAATGAAAATCGCATAAAGGCCCACTTCGTAAAGAATGAGTTAGCAAGTCAACCCATATACGACCGCCAGTCATTTTTGACATTACATTACCTTTTGAATGTTATCTTTCTATGTCTTCCTAGCTTTTCTCTCCCTTTTGTATCCCTGACGCAGGCTGTGAAGCCGAAATACGGAAATTAAATAGCAAAAAATTGCAGCCTCTGACTTTTTAATCAATTTTGATCATTTTGATAATCATGGAAGATTTTGAGAAATTTCATTGTCAGAACTTCCACTGCTTTGCTGCATCTGACACACAAATTGTAGTGAAAATTGCACCACAAATAATTCTTCTAATACAACCCCCGCGTTCTATTTCATTTTGACTCTCTTCACCTGAGCTCTATTGAAGGCCAGGGTTGTAATAAAAGAACTACGGTAGTGGACATTAGACATACATCATACAAATATAAAATATTCTAAATTTTAAAACCCTTTGTCTAGGCATTGCATGTATTTTACCTTGTAGGCATGTTGTACAATAATTACTAAGCCAGCGTGACACGTGCTCTGAATACTGTGCAAGGTGATAAAAAAACATCGCTCAGTTATTATTAGGAAATTGACTAAAGATCATGTTGGCTTAAGAACATGATGGCGTCGACAGCATCAGCCATTAGTCGAGATCGTAGGTCACTTATTAGAAGCTCTACATCCCAGAACAGATTTTTTCACTTAGAACAGAACTAGTATTTTATCTTTGTATGTGATGTGACTTTTGGTGCGTAGGTGTGATTGAGGCTAAGAAAGCTTACCTTCTCTACTAAATCACCGAGTGAAAAGACAATCCTTTTTTTTCACTGTCACGTTTCATTCCCTCAACAATTACAAGCTTTGCATGCACTGCTGTCTTTGTGCTTTTGTTTGACGGAGAAAGTTGACATCAAGACATTGACAGCTATGCACGAGCATGAATAATTAGTTTGTATTATATTTCGGGTCTAGTTATAGGCCGGAGTCCTATCATTTCATAGGACTCCGAATCCGGCAAAAATGATAGGACTCCGAATCCGCATCCCTGGCTCAAAATAGCCCAGGTAGAGCAAGGTTAACTTCTTTGACGAAGTCCACTTTAGAACCGCAGGATACAGAATTTCATGTGGGTATTTGCAACCAGCTGTGCGTTGCCTATTTCGCATCGCGTGCTTGACTCCTTCTACACCAGAAGTCTATGGTCATCAAAAAATGTTTATCTCTATGTGACTGCAACAATAATGTCTATTCTTTTCAAAGATAAAAAGTTTAGAAAACTTTCAAATGCGCGTACGTCGATAAAAAAAGTAAGGTTTTATTCAAAATGCAATCCTTACGTCAAAGTAGTGAATTAGCGTAAAATATCAGAAAAAGTTAACTTTCAGGGCTTTCATAACAAATTACTTATAACTGTGTCTGACCGTTGCGTCATCCGATAA
Organism: Prostheceraeus crozeri; assembly: GCA_907163375.1. Taxonomy (NCBI): domain Eukaryota; kingdom Metazoa; phylum Platyhelminthes; order Polycladida; family Euryleptidae; genus Prostheceraeus; species Prostheceraeus crozeri. The sequence goes on from CAJQUW010010995.1 coordinate 140,201, forward strand.
CCGTTCCAAGTCTTCTCACGACTAAAGCCAGTGACGCTAGAAAAATAGAGTGAGCCTAACGAAGTTCGGTGTCATAAATATGGAAGCCACTTCAGCGGTGGATTCTCTGTGAACTTAGTGAATATCAGATAAATAACAGCGGTGGTGGTTCCCTAACACGCTTAAGCCACATTTATGCGAGCGCTTGCTGTACTGAATTCGGCTTTATTCTCACACCAAGTGCAATGTGAATAAAGCACGTGGAAACGAGGCATTGATATACGAATAGGGCACAATATGTCTAACTCACCGAACGATAGTCATTGAAGAATTCAAAGTGGCAGTTCACCGAGTAGGTGATAGAAAGATAGTATTCTACTGGTTCGTCGATTATAATTAAAGTTCACAGAGAAAATTTATGTAGAAATTTTGATTTAAAAGGTTCCAATTGAAAATCAAGCCATAAAAGGTTGTACGTGTATTCGTAAGGCATCCACGCATGGACTAGCATGTGTAGCGCTATGTAATCATGTGGCCATGTTTAATGTTAAGTTAACTAGGCTCTAGTTAATGTGTGACAGAATATTCAACGCAAAATGAAAGCATTGAAGATATGTTGTTGTCTGTCACGAAGCGATTTATGATTTTGATAAAATCTTGAAACTCGCAAAAGTCAATAGGCATATTTTGAGAGCGACAAGTCTCAACAGTCTCCAGTCGATTCCGATTTCTCGTTTCAGCTGGTCTGCGTTGACATCACAGGCCGCTTTAGGTTAATTAGACGACGATCACTGTGACATTGTAAACTAGATATTTATCTTTTCGTGTGACACACTTGACAATTTATGAATCAAATGGACAACAATAAATAGGTTCACGCACTTATTTTTGCGAGTTTCATGATAGCAATTTTCTGCATACGTCATATATATCCATCAATGTCTGTCTGTAAGTAAAACGATACAAAATCTACTTCGAAGATGATTTATGTATTGCTAACCTAAATCTTTTTGATGCTTGGGGCGTGCCTAGGCAACCGTGACAATCATTTTTGAGGGTGTAAAACCATTGTATCGGAACGGCTATACCTTAGATTTTAAAGTGCCACAAAGTAATAAAATCCAATAAAATTACAAATAATTATAATCTCTATGAATGAATGTCCGGATCTGACCAAAGACTGAAGAGTCATATAGGTCTCAAATGAACGTCACAAAAAAACAAATTTCTTTAGCTTTCTGGAATAAAAAGTTGATGACAGTGGAAGAAACTCTTCGGTATAGTTAAAGTAGAGAAAAGTCTGACATGCGTTATGATCGGATCTACATAATTCTGTCAAATCAGGAACCCTATGCTGAAAATTGTCACTCCTTTAATTATGCCAATGTGTAACTTAACTTGAATCGCAAATTACGATGAGTTTGGAAGATGACCCATAAATCTATGGAAAAACTGTACAGTAGCCTTGTTGCGAACAGTGACCTTAAAGCAACATATCATGTCATAATGCTACTTTATAATAAAAATCATGATCAAATCAAATCAAATGTCTTCCTCGTTTAACGTTGAAAACAGCTCAATTATGAAGCTCTCTCCTAATGAAGTATACTATGGAGTATATGAAATGATTCACTTGTCGCGCCGAGAATTCTAATCCCTAGTGTACAGGGGTATTACCGGCATCGACTATCGCAAGTGCTGTAACACATTTTCTATTATCTCAATATATTATTTTCCAGTAGGAAGCCCTCTGTAGATTTTTGTAGCAAATAATAAAACGAAACAACTACTTTTCATAATTAACTTAAAGTGAAATCATGTCCAAGGCCTTTCAGTAAGAGCAGCCTGCCGTCATCAGGGAAATAAGCTAGTAACTGAGGATAACTAGTAACATATAACTAGTTAACATGCGCATAAATTTCTACTTAAGATATTCAAAATTATCAAGATATTCTATGGAAATTTAAATCTATGACAAGAAGAGGCTATGATAATAACTCAAAACACATTGACATATGCAGGTGAAGGTAAAAAGGGGATTAGAAAACAGAAGGAAAAAATGAAGAGCTCCACTGGGAAAGTTGCTTACTCAAAAAATATTACTATTTCAAAATTCTTTCCCAGTTGAGATCTTCATTTTTCCTTTCTGTTTTCTAATCATCACAAGTTTCCAACTAGTCTGTCAGCACCATGCACGCCCCAGCGGGAGTAGTGACCTCAAAGTTCTTTTATTCATTTTTCTACTATCTTAATTGAGATTAGATTACCGATATAATGAATATATAAAGAGAATGGCAACTTCTTTCTGAATGTTACTTTTGACCAAATATTTTTAATATAAATAAAGTCATTCATAAATCATTTCAATAAATCAATGATTATTTGGATTAAGAAAACATGGCTATTCAAATGAATCAACGTCATGACATCTCTGCTGAAAAGAAGCGGATAACTCAACAGACATCATTTCAAGTAGTACTCGAAGTGAATGCTGATTTCTATTACTGGAGACATCACATGGCATTTCAATCATTTTATCGATATCCACTATAGAAAATTTGGTCATGCATGGGTGCTCTAAGTAGTCCCATCCTAATTGAGGCGACATATAGGAGCTTTGTACAACACTAATACCAATTAGATTTATCGTTGTACTTAGTAGAAAATTGGAACATCACAAATTTTAATTTCGTTTTACCTGATGTTTAATTGAAATGATGCTATTTTTAGATTATGGACTATGGATAGGCTACACCTTGAATATCAAAATGGATGCCCAGTGAATCGGCAACCTCAACAGCTGCATGAAGTGTGACTAATTTGTAAGTGAGTATGAAGCTTAAGCAGCCGGGGTCCGTTCGAAAAATCCCGATCCCGGCCCACATTATTCGCAATTTTCATGACCACGCCTGGCTCGGCCCGTCCTGCTAGGCCTCCCGACAGCTACTGATATTGGAAAACTGTCAGCTATCGAGGCTTGTTCCCATTATCCCATCTAACAATTCTATTTACAGAGAGTTCTCAAAAGACGCATTTATTGATTATTTCTTAGGTATACTAACTTGCACGGTATGTAAGCAGGGGGCGCGCTGAGGAAGATCAAATGCCGAGAAAATGAAGTAACATGCAAAATGCACATCTCATCATCTCGGTGTGTGGCTGCACATTAAACAGGGACTTTTGTTGATGTTGAGAGATATGAAGTAAGCTCGCTGATGACTCTTGATATTAGATGAAATTGCTATGTGCTGTTAATTACTGTTTACATTTTGGGAAAGAAGGACAACTCAATAGTTGGCATTTCTAATTACCCAGCATCCGAAGTTAAGAAGTTTCTCCACAACTTCACTTAACTTACCTGTTGTAACTAGATAGTGTCATCAAACCACCCCAGGAGACACTGAGTGAGAAGAAGATTTGAACAGCAGCGTCTTTCCAAACTGTAGCTTCTTTCAGCCTCTCAAGATTTGGAGTTATGTAAAATTTGATGCCTTCGAGATAACCATCTTGTAGTAATCCATTGATGAAAAGGATGATGAGAACTACATAGGGAAATAATGCAGTGAAATACACAACCTGGAATGAAATTGAGAATGTCAATCCATGTATCTGAACATTAAAATCTTTTAAAATGATATTTCGGATAAAATAATAGCTCCAAACTCAAATTGAAAGTATATCAGAAAACTCCGTGGCACAGTGATTAAGTGAGACTAGACCTAGAGATCTTTCGGTCCAGAGGTCGAGCCCCGAGAGTGTCAATGGAAGTCATCAGGAAGGGCATCCGGGTTTAAAGATCACAACGCTTCTATTAAAAGTCTGACGATGTCAGCATCGTCGAGGCCCCAGTATGGGGAGTCAGTGACGTCAAACCACCATTAGAAAATTCGATGGCAGCCCAACAGGGTAGAAGAGCAGCAGAAGCTAGGAGCTCTGTCCATATAAAATGGCGGGGTTGGCATGGGGACTGTATTCAAACAGTTACTGACTTTCAACAAAAAGGACCGCGGTCCGGGCGCGCTCAGTTCCCACTCTGGTCCTGATAGCATTAAAGATTGCGTCCCGGTCGGTATATCTTCAAGATTTTCAAACGAAAACTTGCGACACGATCATATTCGCATTACAACTTTGTTTGCTTCTGTAGACGTTTGAAGAAATACTCTCAAAGCACTAGTAGTGGATATTTAATTGCAACCATGGTGCGAGGGCTACTGACGTTTTCATTTTCTTCCTAAATTCGCGCACAAGCTTCTAGATTGTTACTCAACATCAGTAAAACGGCAATTCTGAAGTGACACATCCACTCGTCTTGCAAGTAAGGGAGCGTTGAATCCATCTGTTATGTATCTACAAAAACACCAAATTTGATACACTAAGCAATGAAATGATCCAACATTCATTAATCATCAGATATGTCATCATTAGAATTTTGCTTCCACTGTCAGAGTCGATAAGATATAATTTTGTCAAGCATTCAGCTTTGGTAATTTGTATTTTTTTAGATTAATGAAAGCGTCATGAAAGCAAATTTTATGGATGAAATTAAAGAAGCAGACTTTCCGGCTGGCAACATGGTGTATACAGAATTTCTTTTCGGCATGACACGCTTCAATGATGAACGACTTAAAGGAGCAGATTTTTTATTTTAACTAACAGATAAATCTAGAAAATAAAGTAATTTACGATTACTGCGATGGAAACTGAACTCCAAAGTGCCATCAGTTTCCGTGCCTCCATGTAACCGATTCAATGGAATGTGACTTAAAGGAAGCAAATTAGTTCACATTCATCGCTCTTTAACAACCGTGATTCAATCGGCAAATAATTTGGTTTCCCTAGTATTCACATGACGCCTCTGTTTTTGCATCTTTAACTCAGTAATCATTGAAGCGTGTTATACCGAAAAGAAATTCTGTAAGCAGGAGCGTCTGTTTCTGTAACTTCATCAACAGATTTTGCTGTCATGACCTTTTCATAAACCTAAATTATCAAATCTGAATGCATGACAAAATTAGAATAATTACAAATCTGATGATGACTTATTATTTAAACTTTGGATAAGTGCAGCGTATTCGGCATCATTTGTAGGTCCATAAGCAGATGTGCCACGAGGGTAGCTGATAAATTTTCAATGTTTGAATTAATTAATTACATCATTCAGAAAATTTACGGAAAAGTTACAATTAATTAATTATTTACCGTAAAACCTGTAATAGACTGCTTTGAGGGTCTATTTTTCAACCGTCTCTCTCTCTCTCTGGGGTGACGGTCTATTACAGATGGCATTCTAGTGGAGGGTGGCGGTCTATTTTTCACCTCTCCGAGTCTAAAAGTATAAAGGAATATCGCTTCAAAAAAAGATTGCATTTGCAAGCATGACCAATCTATAAAACTCAAATAGCTAAATGCTTTACTAAATACCCTATACAATGTGAAGCATTTACGTTTCGGCTTATTGGTGTAACATATTATCGTGTGATTGAAGCTGAATACGATAATAAGTGCATATTTTACTGATATCAATATTCAATGAAGTATATTGAATGCAAAGTATATTGAGAGTATTATTGACAACAAAAATTTAGGCATACTACAAATAATAAAAAGCTCAACAATTGGTAAGATGGTATACTATATCTATCTCATTTTGGGCAAGCAAGATCACTACCTACAAAAGAAGCAAGAAGAACTTTACACGAATCGTGAACAACATTACTACAGATACCTAGATTACTTACATGCAATGATTAATTTAAAGGAATTGTTTATAATGAAGAATCATAAGGCAACTTTCATACGAGAAAGTATATTTCATAAAATAAAAAAGTGACAAGGCCTTTCGCCCACGCTCTTCAGGTCTACCGTGGGAAAGTAGTACTGTAGGCTACATTAAAATGATCGTCTTATATATGATGCACCACGCTACTGCCACGCTAACTTAAGCGTGAACAGGAATTCTTTATGCACGCATAGATCGGGTTTGAACTTTAATATGTGCGTACTCTCAATAAGCGGCAACAATAGGCGATGACGTGCACGTGTGACGATCTTGAAGTGATTGATCTTCTCTCGTGATCTGTCAAAGCGGTCGCATTCCATTGCATGGCGCGTCACTGCACTGGATGGTGGCTTGGAAGACCGCGGCCGCGTACTTGAGCCATTCATGAGCCAGCGAGGAAGATGTTCATCAACCCTGCGTTGCAGAGCCCTCTCAGTGCGCCCGAGGTAGCTGCTACCACAGCCACAGTTGAAACTGTATAGAACATTGGATTGAGAGTACGCACATACTAAAGTTCAAACCCGATCTATGCGTGCATAAAGAATTCCTGTTCACGCTTAAGTTAGCGTGGCAGTAGCGTGGTGCATCATATATAAGACGATCATTTTAATGTAGCCTACAGTATTACTTTCCCACGGTAGACCTGAAGAGCGTGGGCGAAAGGCCTTGTCACTTTTTTATTTTATGAAATATACTTTCTCGTATGAAAGTTGCCTTATGTTTCATCTACAAAATAATCCCGACAACAAATTGCTTCAAGTCGTTGATATAATGAAGAAGCCACATACACTTATAGAAAACACGAAGACACTTGAAGCAGATAACACATCACATGTCGGACCGCATTACACAAACAAATATCCTGCTACTCACCACTTATCCTGCCGGAATATAGAAAGTGGCGATCTATTCATTACATGTGGCAGCATATTTCTCAAACACTTCGTCAGGGTGGCGTTCCTGCATCGGCGTCGGTGCGATTACTGACTCACATCGTCGCTTACAAACAAAATTGCTGTTTTCGAGTGGGTGGCTCTAAACATTTGCAACTGACTTTAATACAGGTGGTAGTCTATTACAGGTGGTGCTCTAATACAGGTGGTGGGAAGTGAAGTTACAGGAAGGTTTACAAGGAGATTTAACAGAAAGCTCGGTTGTAATACACAGCATATACATGGCAGTAAAAATTCGTAACAAATTATAGAAAAGTAGCCAAAATTCAGTAGCCTGAATTACCCAGGAATAACGAGTCGATGATTAATAGACCATCACATATTTTGTTGCTGTGTTTCAGCAGGTCAAAGCAACTCTGCATGAAGATGATAAACAATATTTATGTAATTTTTTGATTGTCATTGAAGAGCATTTCATCATTGCTTTATCAAAGACAATGTAGCAAAAGAAAAAGACAAGGTTTCGCATGAACAATACCGTTTGATTGATCAGGTTAACCTGATAATAAAATGATTCGTTCATTTGTGTTGAGGGCACAGAATTGCTGACTTCAGTTACATTGAATAAATGTGATCACTTCGTTTTCTTGAACAATTGAATCTGTCATTATACACATATACCATTCAGCTTGCACACCACTGGACATAACCTAGTACATTTGTGATTGAAGTCACACCGCCGAGGTTGATATCAAAAGAAACGCTTCACTGTTTGTGTCACACCGGTCACGTTTCGGTTGTAAAGCAAATAACCAGACATTTTCACTTTCAGTTGGAAAATTCTTCATGTTTAAGTAGACATTTGTTCGATAAAAATGTGTGGCAATCCTCAGGACGCTTGTGTGGTCAGGCTTGACGGGTAGTATCGTGTCATCACTAAGTCCTTATGACCTCAGGATCACTTCATAATCGCGGTCAATGTAGACCGCTGTACATTGACAGCCGGTGAGAATGTTGAGAGAACCAGGAAGGTATGACGGGACCAAACAGAAAGAATGCACAACTCATGTGCGGACTTTCTATCAGCAGGCCTTATTTTCAGACATGAAAGTTTTTTCGCTGTTGGAGAGCCAGATGTGCATTTATGATGTGCATATTATTTACATTGGCTTTCGCACAAATTTTTCACCACTTTCCAGCTAGCATCTCCAGGAGGTAAAGAATCATCGAATTGAAAACAAATGCCACAGCTATTCGTGTAAAACATTGTGGCTCTATATCTTAAATTCTGTCTACGGGGGTTACTACCTTTGAAACAAAAAAATGCATCATTAGATTTATTATTATCTTCACGAAGATAAAAAAGTCATCTTGTCAGTACGAGGAGCGATATCGTTGTCGAGAGAGCGCAGAGATCGAGACAATGATATCACTCAGACTGCTGAAACGGACTTTTAATCGAATGAAGGTAGTTCATTTCTATGCATGCATCCGCATCTGGAAGATGTTAGATATCTTAGCGTCCTATTTGTTGGCCATACCAGGAACGCCTAGATATCTCATTAAGCTACCTTATAACATTTCTAGGCGTCCCTGGTCACACCATGGACTTCCAGTTATTTTATAGATTGAATTATTGATATATTGAATTATAGATCGAAATATTGAGGTCGGTGCACTTATGTTAGAGGATGGAGGGTGCCATTTAGAAACAACGACCTAGAAAACATTGTCAATGATTTTGGTCTCAACGCTCATTCAGGCGATATTTTTTCTGACCGTATTTTTATAAGCATTTTTTCAAATTTATGTTTTTTGTCTTTCAGTAGGGTAGGGTCAATGGAACATCTATTTGTTTAGAGAAAGAGGGTGTTCATTTAGAGTTCTTTTGTATGATATGGTTTTGGATATTGAAACATAATTATTTAGTCATAGATTTCCATGACCATACCATGACATTAAGAAATCTATGGCCATACTTAGAAATGTGCAATATTTCTATCCATGAACTAGGAATAAATGTACAGTAGCCTACTGTCTACGAGGAGTTACACGGTGAGAATCTCCGAGCCAAAGGCGAGGAGATTTCGGTGTAACTCCTAGTAGACAGCTGTAACCCACGAGAAGATATGAAATATGCCTATGCCCAATCTGAGATCCAATACCATAGATCTATGTTGCGCTCTATAGATCCATTTTTATAACAAACTTAGATATTTCAATGAAACACAAACTTAACAATATCTTAAATATCATAGTGATTTCAGCGGAGAAATACTTGAATTTTAATTGAGCGGAGAAATACTTGATTTTGAATTGAGCGGAGAAATACAAATGGAAGTATATGATAATGGAAATCTAAGAATTCCACAAGATAGCCCGCTGAAAAATTGGCTCGATTTTCACCCGATTTTTCTGGTATCTCAACAATAGTAGAAAAATCGGGTGAAAGACCCGAAAACGTAAACCTTTTTCGGGGTTAAGCCCGAATTTTTTAAAATGGGACCCGATATTACACCCGAATTTTCACCCGATTTCAATAATAAAAACGATAAGTACCATGATATTACACCCGAATTTTTACCCGATTTCAATAATAAAAACGATTAGTACCACGATATTACACCCGAATTTTCACCCGAATTCAATAATAAATACGATTAGTAACGATAGTAACCAAACGAGACACGTATCAAAAGAAGGCTGAATAGGGTTTTTTGCCAGTAATATATGGTGTACAAATGACTAAAATTCATGATGCAAGTAGTGGCAAAAATTTGATATGCAAATTTTATATTTTCAGTTTTGAATCCTCTTAAACGTGCGGCTGCCGAGTTTCTAGATTGATGAAATATTTAACAAGCCCCGCACGTGTAACACATCCACACGTTACATTGCTCCTCTAATTGATGAATAGCTACGCGAACTTGCCGCTGCAAAATGCCAATCATGTAAAGGAAATGTGTTCAATTGTGATTTTTCTTCAGTCAGTCGTATTTTCTGTAAGTACTTTCATAAGACTGAGTGGATTGAAAAAGTTATCACTAAAATTCTCCGTAAAAAATGAACACTATAAATCAAATTTTTACCACTACTTGCTTAATGTATTTTAGTCATTTGTACACTTGACTTCATGCCTATACTTGCACTGGTGAAAACCCCATTCAATCAGCTATGTCTTGATACGTCTCGTTTCATTACTATCAATTCTGACGTAATATCGAAAATCTGGTTTATTGTAGAACTTTATGGACGCCCTGAATATACATTATTAAACAGGTAAGAATTAAATCATAGATGCTATTGAATTGTTGATCAGAAAAGTTCTTTAGTAGTCGTTAAAGCTGATGTGCCAGTGTTATACGAAGAATTCATCAATTCCTTCGAGCAGATCTGTAACAGAAAATTCGAAACTGTTCATCACAATAAATGCTGAAGATCCTGTATAGCTAAATTAACAGATTAATTTATCACAATATGACCGTTCATTCGCTTCAAAAAGAAAAAGACAGCCCTATAATCATAAAGATCCGAATTGTGAAACGATAATTCCGAGTGAATTACCCAAACTGAATAAATCGGCTCAACGACCATGAAATAACAAAATCTGCTGGAATGATAAGCAAAATTTGTTTAGCAAACGAATTTTAGAAATCGGTAACTTCACCCGAAAATTTTACCGATTTTTTCGGGCTTCGAAAATCGGTTCATTTCGGGGGTAAAATCGGGTCAATAACCTGAATTCAGAATCGGACCAATTCCGGAAAAAATCGGGTTGGAAATCGAAGTTATAAAAATCGATAATTTGACCCGAAAATTTTACCGATTTTTTCGTACTTCGAAAAATCGGGTCATTTCGGGCGAGTAATCGGGTCAACAACCCGATAATTCAGTTTCCCCCGATAATTAACAAAATTCGGGCCCGATTTAGTAAAAAATCGGGCCAGAAATCGGGTCAATTTTTCATCGGGAGGTAAAATATATTCTATTCTTTTATGAAATAGGAGAGGAAGAGCACGGTCATCAACTATGCAGTGGTGGACTTTAATGATGAGTTGTTTAACTTTGACATTGAGGAAAAGCAGTAGAAAAAAGGCTACGATCAAATAAGAAAGGAATTGAAAGAATTCCACACTCAATACTAAGACGATGGAAAAGTTGCGCTTTACTTCAACTGATTCAAGCGAAGGCATGACTAATGGAAAGTGGCTCGTGACTACCAGAGGAAGGTATCAAGAGAACTGAATGAGGATTGCCTATCAAAAGATGGAGATGAACTATCTGTTTGACTGCTTCTTCATAGAGCTCAAGAAACAAAATGGCGATCTGTATCCACTTCCTACATGGAAATCTTTCATGTTTTCTATAACAATATTATCTCAACTAAACGAAGGGACGATGACCGAAGGGTTCCATCTTGAATTGACGACCACCTCAACAGCACAAAGTAAGTCTTCATCACATTTATTCTTGCCATTTCAATATCTAAATTCGAAACTACTTAATGGATTAAAATGAACACGAATTGCATTGCTCTAATTTATTTACCTACTCATGCTAGAATTTTTTAACTTGAAAATAGTTGATTTCTTGTGACATTTAGAAATTTATATCTAGGCCTACATAACAAAACACATGCAAAGTCGCATGATAGCTAGAATGTATTTATGATTCAATGAAATCATTGGCTAACGAGCAATAGTGCCTAGTGTATGAGTATCAAGTAGCGAAAATGAAATCAGTCATGTAAATATATAAAGTATGCATGTATATTTTGTATATGCTGCCCACACCGAGAAAATTGCCTCTTTGTATTTATGTTTCTATAATAGTCCATAAGTATTTTTCATTCAACACCAAAAGCTTGAGCTATTAAGTACATATATGGTACAAGTCATTTAAGCAATATAAACTGGTAACGGAACTAAATCAAAAAAGTTATCAGTAAGCCAAGCTGCTGTGTTATTATTCAATCTTACAAATTTTCACCGACATGACGGCCTGTTCACGTAAAAAGGATTTTCAAATTACATCTTGCATAAAAATCAAAATATCAATGTCTGATAAGTTGAACATTCATCTTTGTTATTGAGGCTTGGTTTCATAGATTTCATTAATATGGCCTCTTTGAAACGTAGGTTAATGCTGTTTGTATCAAACGCTATGATTTCGATTGTAAACGGGAAAGCTATGTTAGGAGAGCAACTTAGGTGATGTTTGAGTACACTTGAGTCCTTGTTTGTGGCATGTTCTTTAGTGCGTGTATGGAGTGAACGGACTGTACTCCCGATATAATTGCTTTTACACGTTTTGCATGTTATTTCATGCACTACCATAGCTCTCAAACAGATATTGCTGTCAGCAATAACGCACTGATTCAATTTACACTTATGTTTGGAATGTGATTTTCTCAAAGCCATTCGTAGCGTGTATGACTGATGGAATACGCGCACAGGTAAGTCAAGATTACGAAAAATTCTTAGCACCTTGTTTATCGAAGTAATCAGATATGAAAGGAATTTGCAAATAAAAGAAGTATTTCGCTTTCGTTCTTAACGGGGGCAGATTATGGACGCTTTTCAAATTTTTAGAAAAATGCTCAGGATAATCATTTAAAGTTAGTATCTTATCAAATTCACTTTGGGATTCATTCTTATTATTTTCTGTCGAACACCTTTGGATTCTTCTGTGCTTTTCATTTTTGATGATATTGATTTTCTGTTGAATTGGTAACGCAGACTTGTAATTTATGAAGAGGAATTTTTTAGCTGATTTTTGGTAATAGTTATAAGTTACTTCTCCATTTTATATCGGGAGTACAGTCCGTTCACTCCATACACGCATTAAAGAACATGCCACAAACAAAGACTCAAGTGTACTCAAACATCACCTAAGTTGCTCTCCTAACATAGCTTTCCCGTTTACAATCGAAATCATAGCGTTTGATACAAACAGCATTAACCTACGTTTCAGAGAGGCCATATTAATGAAATCTATGAAACCAAGCCTCAATAACAAAGATGAATGTTCAACTTATCAGACATTGATATTTTGATTTTTATGCAAGATGTAATTTGAAAATCCTTTTTACGTGAACAGGCCGTCATGTCGGTGAAAATTTGTAAGATTGAATAATAACACAGCAGCTTGGCTTACTGATAACTTTTTTAATTCAAATATGCTGCTTAGAGAAAATTATATCTCATGGTAACGGAACGTATTCCATCTTTTATTTATTTGCTTATCATTTCATTCCAAAATACAAATGGTAGGATCAATGGCATCAGATTATGATAGCAAATACTGTAATATACTTCTTGACTTTACTTCATTGACTACAAAATACCATAAATTTCTTGACAATTCTAATTGTTCTAATTCTTATAACTCTGTTTTAATTCCAGTCCCCCTTCGAATGATGGATCAATTGTGATTGCACCACACAGATGCTATCAAATCCAAATTTTCAATGCCGTGGACATGCCACAACTAGCAACAATTCTAAGCAATGAGATCCAAGAGACGTGATGCAGATGACATAGTGCTATGCCTTCTTTCCAATGCTATAAAACATTGCTACTTTGACATATCTATTGTCTTCTCGCCGGAGAAATATATAGTGAGAATTTTAAGTAGATATCAGGGTAATTCATCGTCAGAGTGGGTTACATGCAACCTCTCAACATGTAAGACTTAGGTGATGTTTGAGTACACTTGAGTCTCTGTTTGTGGCATGTTCCTTAATGCGTGTATGGAGTGAACGGACTGTACTCCCGATAAAATTACGGTATAACATGTAACCCACTCTAACGATGAATTACCCTGATATCTACTTAAAATTCTCACTAAATATTTCTCCGGCGAGAAGACAATAGATATGTCAAAGTAGCAATGTATTTCTCCGCTCAATTCAAAATCAAGTATTTCTCCGCTCAATTAAAATTCAAGTATTTCTCCGCTGAAATCACTATGGTATTTAAGATATTGTTAAGTTTGTGTTTCATTGAAATATCTAAGTTTGTTATAAAAATGGATCTATAGAGCGCAACATAGATCTATGGTATTGGATCTCAGATTGGGCATAGGCATATTTCATATCTTCTCGTGGGTTACAGCTGTCTACTCGGAGTTACACCGAAATCTCCTCGCCTTTGGCTCGGAGATTCTCACCGTGTAACTCCTCGTAGACAGTAGGCTACTGTACATATAGACTACGAAACATTGTAACATGATATCTGTGTATTGCATACTCTCTATGTATTATGTAATCCTGACCGCAAATATTTTACCACCGAATCATGCTCACAGTTGCATTGTAGCATGATTCTATGGTAAAATCATTGCGGTCAGGATTACACACGGTATAAAGACGAGGCTGTGTTAGGCCTGGGAGTCCATGGCCTAACGCAGCTTCGTCCTTACATAGCAATTGCTGTCTTCTCAAGCATGCTCGCAGTTATACATTGCAAAAGACTTTTTGAATTCAAATTTGATCAGAATAATTATACTTTAATGACCAGCATTTGTTTTGTTGCATTCTGCTACTTAACCAAATAGCGACTGAAAAATGAAAAGAACCACAGAAACGATAACAATAAAAATAACACCACACGCCCGTAGTAAATGAACACCAAAAAGAAGGAAGAAGACTGATGGAGACAATTTAGCCATCATTGACAGCAATCTGACAGAAAACCAAAATTATCTTAATAATTGTGTTAATAATAATTGTCGTTTACCAATTTGATATTTTTGATTTTACATTGGACCAATGTGATTCAAGTTAGTATTTTGTAATGCTAATATTTTTCAAAGGCTGAATGCAGGCACTTGTCAAGGATATACAACGCAGTTACAATCAACAGAATACAAAGAGAAAACAAATGCATGACGTAAATACACTTAGCAGCATAAAATGTCACCATAAAATGCAACGCATTGAGCGGAAGGATTGCGAAGTTGATCAGGGACTGTAAAGTGCTGACCAAGGTCTGTGAAGTTGAACAGGGAAGTGATGCTCATGCGCTCTGAGGGCTGTGGTAATATCAGCTTTTCAACACATGCATAGAAATAAAATGATATCTACAATGCTGAGATGAGACATAATACAATATAAATGTGCACAGGTTGTATTGGGTTACTATCTTTGCGAGCGGCAATAACTGAGGGACAATGACACATCTAAATCGAGATTTGATGGCGAAACTGTCGGTGAAATTTTCAAGGATTGAACGAACCTGAAGAGCTTGCCGTGCACTGTCTATTTCAAATAGTCTTTGTTCTGTTGATCAATTTGAAATTCATAATGTAAAAACAACCTATCGAAGAAAAAGATAGCTTTAACTACCTCGGAAGCTTGATAACACCACATGTAAAGTATAAGAAGGAGATCAGAAAGCGAATATCTAAGGCGAAGGCAAGGTTTCACGACATGCGCGCTATCTTTCCAACCAAAACCTGCCCATGAAGCTCAAGACTAGGCTACTCAAGTGCTACATATTGTCGATCTTGATGTACGGTTATGAAGCCTGGACAATAACTAGTGAACTTGAACACAACATCGAAGCAACAGAAATATGGTTCCTCAGGCAAATTCTTCGCACATCGCACCTGTTTTGTGTGACCAACAACGACGTCTTAAGAAGAGCTGAAGTAAGAAGGGAGCAGATGGAGGTCATTACGAGAAGACAACTCAGTTTCCTCGGCCACGTCATCAGAAAAAGAAGGTCCGGAGTGCGTTGCGTTACAAGGTCGCGTCGACGGAGGACGAACGAGAGGCAGACAACGTGCTACATATCTCGACCGGATCAAGAAGACAACAAAGACGGAATCAAGCGGCCATCTTCAGCTGTGCTCGTGACCGTCTTCGTTGGAGAACCATGACCGATCAGGCGTGCATCACGCATGGCACCTAGGCAATGCAATGCAAGGCAGGGCAATGCAATGCAATGCAAGGCATGGCAATGCAATGCAATGCAAGGCAGGGCAATGCAATGCAAGGCATGGCAATGCAATGCAAAACAAGGCAAGGCAAGGCAAGGCATGGCATGGCAAGGCAAGGAAAGGCATGGCAAGGCAAGGCAAGGCATGGCAAGGCATGGCAAGGCATGGCAAGGCATGGCAAGGCATGGCAAGGCAAGGCATGGCATGGCATGGCATGGCATGGCAAGACAAGGCAAGGCAAGGTAGGACAAGTTATGCTGTGTGTTAGAAGAGTGCGACAAGCAGAAATACGTGAATTGTCTAGTTCAGTTCTTGTTGATGGATGGATCAAATTTATGTGTAAAAACGTCTCAAGCAAGCGCAGATTAGCATCATCACTGCCATGGACCAGTATTCTTCTGATACAGCCTGAATAGTCGAATATTTAGGAGAATAAGTTCTATCTATTAAAAAGCTGACCGGCTTTCAATTCATTTTTCATCGAGCATCAATTCAACAATCCAGAGGAAAGATGTTATCATTTCGTCGATCAGTTTGCTCATTAGTGTGCAGCAATACTAGTTCAATTGATTGATAAATGAGTGAATACTTCAACCAGAAAAAGTCGGCACTTATACTCCAATTTGATGTATTTGCAAGATCTTGCAGATGAACGCGAGTATTTAGAGACGCTAACGAGAGGGGAGAAGGATGATGACAGATAAAAAGAATATATGAAATGGTAAAATGGAGGATAATTGTCATATGAGAATGGTAGATATTTTGATCTATAGACAGTGTTTGACAATTGAACATCAATTAGTCTCTCAACACATCAGGAAACGTTATCAGTCTGTTCACTGTTCAGTGAATATCAATGATCGTACAACAAAGCATTGTATTCTGCAATTCAACTTTATATCTACTGAACATTTCTAAATTACATTAATATTTGACAATATAATATAATCATTTAAAGTTTGGAATGCTTGAGAGAAAGCAACTTAATTATCACAAAATTTACTGCCGGGCATCGTCACTCACATGGGCTGTACTTCGAATTGCTTCACGGAATTAAATTCAGAAGAGTTCCTCACTCCAGAGGCCATACTTTACCATACAGATCAATCTTACTCCAATTCTTTCGCAACTTTATCTTTTTGATAAAATCATTTTACATTATTTGACATTTGAATTTACTTAAACTAACGTCGACAGAAACAGACAACAAGGTAATGGCCGGATGACCTTGATGATGGCAAATGAGTGTCTCAAATGAACTGCTATAACTTGCTAAGCTTTCAAGGACCTGCGATCACTGGGCAAGCTTCAAGATTAAACAAATTCCTCAATGACTGAGATAGGAAATTTCATAACACAATTGTTTCCGATTCCGGCGCCCTCGATGATAAAAGGCATATAATGTAAGCCCTTTACAATGTCTGTAAACTTTTGACTTTATATGTCTATCAGATTCAATACAAGTCACATGGTAGATTAAATCAATCAAGTCAGATTCCCTACGAAAATCAGAGACATTAAAGTTTTTTTAGTTATTTATGATATTGTTTAACGTAGATTGTCATAACAGTCATGCAAATTGAACAAAACTTTTCTCAAATTTAGTCATCACATATGTAACAAAAGGAAATAAGAATCTGTCGGCGAGAAATATCACCAGCGCAACCTGAGATAACACCTCCGATTGGTTACTGTCTGTTGGACCTTAGAATATCCGAAAGTGCTGTATTGGAAAGAGACAGGATAAGATTACTCGGTTTGTCACGCATGACAAGCTACAGATTCCCAAACTGAAGTCAAAACTAAGGAGGATGACAGTTTTGGTTCGTGGTCCAGAGCAATATAACTTGTGTCCTAGAGGTATTCGAGAATTGAACTCTGTTGCATGCTTTAGACGCCGTTACTTGGCTAACTTTTTTGAAAGCTTTTGACTTTTGACTTTGTAATTGCTTTCTATTGAACCTCCAAACTTGCAATTTCGGTATGAGGACTATCTCATATTAGCTCATGCTACCAATGTCATCCTCAGTAAATAAAGAATTTATTATTATTGTCATTAAATTCATCCACTGAAATCAACAACATCACTCAATACAAGGACACATCCAACAACGATTTCAAAATGATGATTCAAGACAACGAGGAAGAACGCCATTTGTCGAAAGCCCTCAAAGAGTACGAAGAAAAATGTGAAAATCAGAGTAAATGGAGAAAAAGAGCACCTTCGCAACTTGAAAGAAACGAAAGATTTGAAAACATCAATGGAAATGTATGAGAAAGAAATAAGAAAATGCAAAGATACAATGATGGATTTAGAAAAGGAGCGAACAAAACAAAAACAACAAGAATATGAAAGAAAGGTTGAAGGACAACGTATGGAAGAGCCAAAGGAAGTGAAGACGATGCTCACTTGTCCCTCATGCAATCTTGGAAAGACAGAAAATCTATTTCATTTCATCGTTGAATGTCCTCAATATGAATTGATTAAACAGCTGAATATACCTTTCATGACAAACATATCAAAGACTGATTTCCATGCCATTTTGTGTGGCTTAAAGCCAACCCAAATGAAATATTTACAGCTCAGTTTCAACACTGACCAGTGAAAATAGGGACAATCATCAGAATTGATTTGATTACGCTTCGTTTTATGACACTGAACATTTACTGCAAACGGCTAGATAATGCATGTCAATGCTGATTTTGTAAAGTATCAAGTCTGGTCAACAATAAGAAAGTGAAACGTATTCAGATGTTATCTAACCGATCGCCATCGACGCCAGTTGAACTAGCCGAACATACTGAACGGTCTACTGGAAGCATAGAAATTGATAACAATAGAAACTCTAGAATGGAAGTAAAGCTTCATGCAATACACAATAGTGGCACAAAAATCGCACGCATTCTCTCTTAGATACACTTGTCAACGGCTGTGTCATTGGGTTATAATCAGTCACATGCGCAATTCTGAACTTTTCTTTGGTTCCTCATGCCCCGACTTAGTTCCCCCGGATGTGCCGCGACCTTGAGTCAATTTCCATGCTAGTCAACTTCAGATAAACAATCTATTTCTATGACCGGAAGAATTTATCAAATAATTTCTCTCGAGGATCAGCCACAATTTTGGATTTCGCTGTTTCTTTAAGTTCCTGATTCTTAACAGGTGAGATATAAATCATCTGAATTTTTCCTGTTTCTTGTAAATTGGTGTTTATCACTATGCATATTCTTTGGCTGATCCTCAAATTATCATTAATTAATTAAACATCAGGATTGACTGACCTAAAATTAGGATATGTATATAAAATAATAAAAATAGACCTATGTGGTTTGCAATCAATTACAGTGAATCTGCTGGATTGACTGTTTCATTGATTTTGTCAGACTTGTCTACACGGCATATCCTCCTCATTGCAGCTATAATTGTCTTAAATGTTCCTAGCAAATTGTATATAAACATATTGTTCATGCACATTTTTTTGCGAATAGACATCTGATGTTGGATAAGAACGAAAAACACCCCCCTTCTAGTTGACATCATGATGGCATGATGCTCAGGAACACACGCTTCTTGAAGTCTAAACTTGATCATGCTTTCTGCAACCTTTTGAATTCAAAATGATTAATTTCAGTGGCAACTTCAGATAACACAGTATTGTTTGTTGTAAAACTTTTCAATATTCAAGCATTATACAGACCAAATGCTTATTTCTCACCTTTCCAGATGATTTGATGCCTTTGCTCATTGAAAGAAACACTATAAACCATGCAACTAATAAACAGAGTGTCATATCCCATCGCGGCATTCCAAGGTTTTCAAATCCCGGACTCTTCTTCACTTGCAATCCTACGTAGCTGCAAGAATAAATGTTTCAGTCAGAAAGTGAATATTCAAAATATTCAAATGACAACGCAGAAGCATTATACATAAACTTCAAAAATGAAAATATCCTTGACGTTGATGGTTTGCTTTGCTGTCCAAGTATTCGTCTATACAGGCCGCTTAAGAGGCACAAAGGAAACATTTGCAAATACTTGAAATATAAATTAAATTCATGTTAGATAGATGCAAATGCTTCAGTGTTGGAAAAGAGGGGCTAAAAATTGAACGAAAGATTGGAATCATGACAAACAGGTTATTTTATAATATGGAATTAGCGATGTTGTTCATTCTCTTCACATGAATTATGTCTCGGTTGATATTCTTTAGTCCTTATACCACAGGTACTTCCAACTCACATTTGAATATGCAGGGTGATTCAGTTCAGCCTGTCGGTGCTGTTATAAGTGTTAAGTCGATATCTAAGGGTTAGCAATGTTTAATGTTTAACAAGTTCAACTAATTCATCTATGCATTAAGAATTCGATTTTGTATATTGTGGTATTTGTAGTTGTAATTGCCGTTACCATTGCGGACAAATTTGATTTTTGTCGATGTAAGTTGAATTATCCTGACTTCAGTTACGAAGATGTCGCTTATGCTGCATCATGTACTATTGCATTTGACAATTGCGAAGCAACAAGAAGAGCATTCAATGAAAAACACTGAGAAGAGAGAGACATCAACTGTGAGAACCATTCAAGATTAAAGAAGGCGTATTAACCAAACTCAATGTGTTACCGATGAAGCATTCCGTTGGTCCTCTTAAGAGTCAACTTTCGAATGAAAATGAAGCAGAAATCGTAGAGCGCTTGCGGACAATCCATGTAGGCTCCCTACTTCACATCGGAAAGTTGCGGCACAGCTCGACGCGTCGCAAACCTCGATGCAAAGAATATTGTGCAAGGATAAATTACAGCCCTTCACATTTAGTCCAGTGCATGAACTGAAGGAGGTGGTTTTTGAACTTTTTGGTTGAACTTCTTCTGGCTGGTATCGAATGTTTGCTTTTACTGATGCAGCTGATTTCATTTAAATGACCTAGTCAATCTATGCGACGGAAAACTCTCATATGACTTGAACAAAGTCTCTCAAATCTGCAGTTGGCTATCGGGCGATGATTACTTTTGACTATATGGCATTGTGCATGCAGTCATCGATGGGACAGTAACTACTGAAAAATGTGATCCTCTGCAAGAAACAATAACTCATTATTTATTCGGAGAAAACAGACATTGATCTACCAACAAGACGGAGCTCCGGAATAAGAACACGGCTGAACGAAAATCCTCAAGATCACTGGATAGGTAGCGGAATTGGCTATCTCTAAGTCTTGACCTGACGATGAGCCACTACTGCAGGGGTGGGCAACCTTATACATTTTTCGGCCGCCATTTCGAAGGCCGAAAGAATCACGGCCGCACTTAATATGTGTGCAAACAACTAGGGCAATAGCCAGTCCTTTTTACATTCCACCACTAAACTAGCTTTCCCTGATGAATGACGCACTGAAAATCACATACAGGCCTACTTCGTAAAGAATGAGTTAGCAAGTTAACCCATATACGTTCGACCGACGGTCATTTTTGACCCGAAAAGATTTTAGGCTTAAGGTGTCAATAGCACTTGAAAAGATCAAAGCATGTTTTTGTAAGGGCAACCGAAGGAAAAAATACTTTGCCAAGCTACTGTAATAATTCATAAAGGAATCACGAGCCATACAAAATTCATTCAATCATACATCACAAGGCCGGTGATGTAGCAGGCATCCATATTCAGGCCATGGACTTGAAGCTTACGCGCGCGAACAATTCTAGCAAACTACAATTGTCCCTTTTGTTTCTTTTAGCTGATGACGCTAGCCATGAATGAACATGACTGTAACTTCCCTAAAATATTCTATTCATGCGTTATCGAACTGCTTGAACGCCTTCATCGCGCCTGCGGGTGCGCATTTTTCCAAGCAGCATGGGCATAAATGTGTTCGACAGTTACAATGACTAGTATGCCACTATAGTGACGATTGTTTTTCGATTGCCTTGAACTCCAGAAATATTTGCAATATACATGTACAATATAATTTTTCATTTAGGCCTACTTCTCATTGTCACGGCTGCACTTTGCTTCTGCTACGGCCGCAGGTTGCGCACCCCTGCACTACTGGTTATGGGGATGCGCACGGGATCAGATTTACAGATTTCCATGACCAGAATCCACTCATGAGGTTAGAGATAGAATTCATTGTTACAGTGTTGAATTCCATTGACAAGTCTACTACAAGACGTGTGTAACACCAATTTCCTCAAGCGATGTGAAGCATGTGTATCAGCGCACAGGTCTCATTTTGAACAATTGTTGTGACTGGGTTAGTAGAAAACAGCTTTCAATTTTCAATACATTCTCGCAAGATTTTGAAATATAAAATTTGATTCATAACTGATCTTTTAACACCACCTGTTTCATTATCGCGGGCTGAACTGAATCACCCTGTATATATAGAAAAATTTATAAGATAACATAAGCCTGACACTCCATGTGTTTGAAAATTATTTCAAAAAAAGCGTTTGATGGTTGATTTGAATATTTCATTAACATATTATCTACAGAAATGATTTTTGTGCTTTTGGAGCAACATTTTACTACTTTACGTTCTTAAGAGGACCTATGTATTTCTTTGCATAATTGAAAAAGATGTTCCTCTTCAGGCATCTCATTTAACAGCCAATGAAAATATTTTTCTCGACAGTTTCGATCTGCTCATTGAGCCACTATAGAGCATAAATGCAATATACCGGTATATAGAATACAAAAAATGGATTTTGAACATATTCTTCTATTGGCTAAATGTTTGAGCGTAAATGCAGACATCTGACAGGTTTGGCAAATCCTAACATAATGGAAAAAGATCCTGCAGGATTTCGAAGAAAACTTGTAAAATTGTGCTTCTCTGATTACTTTCTTTGCTGAATCTGCGAAAATTTGGCGGGTGATTAGACAGCAAAGCACGCCATCTACACTCTAAAAAAGATTACAGTAGCTGCAGTAAGCAATTGTTGCCGTTGCATGCTATTAGGCCTACATAGTCTGATTTTTCGCCGTGTCTGTGCAAAAGCCCAACCTGCCTCCTAGTGCTAGAGGAGAGTAATTTTTGTATAACATATTATAATAACCTCTTTTGTTGTACAGCCCCAGATACTTTGATTGCCGCTTTGTTGTACAGAAAAGTTGCTCTTCTTGTGGTGTTCTTAGATCAGCACAGTTTTTTTATGTGCAGTCATGCCCTAACAAAATACAAAATTATGTCGAAAAAATGAATTCATTATATTATGATTGATTACACTAACAGTGAAAGGAAATAAACCATAACATCAAGATTTCAGTTTCAATCTCTCAATTACAAATTAAGTTAATTCTCACATGAGCTTTATATTACAAAAAATGCGTGTAAAAAAAATTGTGTGTATCTTTAAATACGATGTAAATATTAACGATTTTCGACTGTATCGAGCTTCGACTGTTATATTTATTAATTTATGACAGTATTTTCCTAATTGACATTATTTTCAACAACAAACAATTTATTAGTTATAGTTTTTTAATTTCCACACACGTTTTGCAGTAAATCGTACTATTTTTCTCTAATCCACTATATGCATCATACTACATCAGTCCTAATTAATATTTTTCTTTCAGAGAATATTTTTTTCCTTTTTTCAGTGGCAACGAGTATTGCATTGCAACGAGTAACGACATTGATTGTTTTTCTGTGTGGTTTGTTGGCGTGCACATTAGTTGTTGGGCGGTGGGCTTATTTCTCCTATCTGTGATTTTACTACATCTCTTGGAAAACTAGGAGAAGGATAGTGAATGTCTAAAATTTTTTGACTAAAGTCATCGCCCCGTCTTTCTTGTATAATATTATGTAAGTAAATGATGAAAAAAAAAAGTTGAATAAAAAGAAAACCATGACTCTTGACGGTTTCGGGGACTGATCGGGAAAAATAGAGTAATGTAAAAGAAAAAAAACTAAATTTCAAACTTCATTTTTTGAGTATTCAGTATTCACAAGATTTTTTTCACAATTTTTCATTCATTTCATATACAGCTTTTTTTATTGTATGATTTTTTTAAATAGCAATTATGTTTTGTTTAAAATATTAGTATGAATATTAGAATGATGTTAGTAAAAAAAATTAATATAATATTTTTAAATATATAATAAATTATTTTTAATGCTATTATTATATATAATTATTATTATAGTAGTATTATTTAGTTATTATATAGAAAGCCATACCCCGTCACACGTCGTTAAACCAAATTGGTGAAAAAGAAATAATGGTTATCCAGAAAACCAAGATTTGAAAGCTGAAAAAAAAAACCGATGACTTTTCTCCAGAAAAAAGATATTTTAACATTTTGTTCTCTGTGAAAACATTATTTGTGAAACCCCCCATTGGTTTTCCAGAAAAAAATTGGTTTTCTGTGTGTATAACAGTAGGGCTATATTCATTCAAAAATGCTGTTCACTCTAAATTATGAATACATACTTGAAATAGTCGTTTGCTGGAGTGACTTTCTTCATTCCATTTTCACCTGCCAACGTTTCATTGTATAAGCCATAAATGGTGTTGGAAGTTTGATTGAAACATGCACCAGTGCCATTGAAAAAAAGATCGGTTGTGTTGCAAGCTTTCATTGTAATACTTTTCAGATTTCCTGAACACACTGGAAAGGAAGCAAGATTAACAGAAAAACAATCAGGGATACGGCTGCTTTCGCTCATTGAAAAGCAGAACATGTGATGACAATCTTTAAATCTAAAATCTTACTTTAGACAGGCTTTGAATTGATGATAACTGTACTTTTAAGATTTTCTACATTTTAAGATAATGTACTTTTAAATAATGTACAGAATTGAAACATATCCGCCATATACCTTTTTAATTTCCTTTATTTGCAATTTCCTTATGGTTTTTTTATTTTTAATTTCGTTGTGGTTTTTACTCACTTATATTCACCTTACATTCTCTTACTTTTATCTTCTCTCATATTCATCTCCAACAAAATGTTCAATCGCACAAACTATGGGCATTACTATCATTGTACTTATTGGTGTTGGCGGCAAATCTTGAAAATGCTTAAAATTCAAAGAAATTAGTTGCTAAGTTTTCGAAGTTAAAAGTTTTGTAAAAGAAACTTGAAAAACTCTTTTTGCTAAAAGGCTAATTTTTAAGCAGAGTTCACAATAGCCTGTTTTCACAATCCTATTTGGCTGAGAAATATTCTGAAATCTATTTTCTGCACAGCATGCGTATATAGAAAATGTTGACATCTGTAAAATGCATGGAAAATCATATAAAATTGATCAAAGAAGCAAAGTCTGCGAGCTCATTTCTTTAAAAGGGGCGCGTGTAGCTGAGTTGAGTTTGCGCCTGGACTTCCAAGACGACAAAAAAGGATTTATGACTCGATAAGCTTTTAGCAGTATTGCAGAAGTTTCAGAGGAGTTTTAGAGGAAGAACAGCCTTGACATGAACCTGACCTTCTGGCGAGTCAAATCAATCCCTTTTTCAGCAGGCAATCTATCAAGTTTATCAAGTTCTTCTCAACATCTGAAAACGTCAGAAAAAGTGTCGCTAAAATGAAAAGTATTGTGCTTTGATATTGGAGCACAATCTCTCAAGTGGACCGGCTCAATAAGGGGACCATTTGTTCTGAGTCCAGATCGATTCCCTGTCTATTTGCTCGAATTTGGATGTGTGGAACAACTCTCTAAGCGGACCTCTTGAAATTCAGTCCCTTAAGCAGGCATGTGATTGACGAATTGAAAATAGTCGGAGATTAGAAAACCAATTTTCCCTACTGCTTAAACTGATGTACGGGTTCTTTGTACCGGTGACAAATGAAAAAGAACAGTCGAACAATGACTAAGCCCTATTACCTGTACTTTATCATACATTTATATGTCATAACAATATAGTTCGTATGCAACTACATACCACAGATCGATAATTGCGATCATGATATCCACAATTAATGCATGGTGGACGATACATAACGTCACGCAAAAGATAGAATTGTTCAAAAATGCCTTTATTAAAGAAACTCAAATACGGCATTAAAGGCAGGGTCAACGGAAAAATAATTTTTTCATCAAAGATACGACATTTGATCGCGAGTAGAACGCACCGGGTTGCACGCTGCATCGTTGTCTCGTTTAGCCACAGGAGCGCTTTTCCCTATGCGTGCTGACGTCATCGCCACCACGCAGCAAGATTCGGCAGTCGAGTCAACGCAGACAATCACTATACATTCTCATAACAACAATTAAGATTTTGTGACCGTCTATTAAAATTGGTAGTTTGCAGTGTATTCGGTTGTACTAACCATAACTCAAAAGCAAAAGATAGATCGTATCATAAATTCCCGAACACAAATTAATTCGACAACAATGGATTCATCGGTGTGATTGAAAGGATATCAACGGAAAGAAATGGGGACCATCGCCATTCAGTGTTATTTGCAGTGACCATTTCACTGAATCTGATTTCGTCAGAGACCTTCGCAGTGAAATACTAAATTCATCAGCTACAACCGTCAACCGCCGCCCCAGACGCCTGAAAGAAAATGCCATTCCCTCTAGAAACCTTCATCGCGAGCGTGCAAATTCTTCGCCTTCGTCATCCGCGATATTGGACAAACTTCACACAGCCCGATATTTGCGAAGTCTCTCTACAAATCGGCCTATGAGCTCTATTGATTTGGATCAATAGCTATGGTCGGAATTTTCAACATGTATGACAGAGAGACTATGTCCTTTAACATCAGGATGAAGAGAAGAAAGACGCTTTAGAGTCAAGTTGTTAAGCGTTAGCTTTTTGCATAAGCATGACCCCGCTGAAACCAAGGCGCAACGAACCTTTGTAAGAAATTGTTCAATAAAAATCGGACTGCAGCTAGTTAACAGAGAACAAATATGTCATTTGGGTGACATTGAACAAATATACGTTTGGGTTCCTACAAATATGTCATTCAAAGATAACAGATGTTGGCTGTCTTGTACATTCAAGTTTGCCAAATCCGACTGCTTTCAGGAATATGTTGCAGTTTCATGAAACAAGCCAAGAATTGCCGAACCAACTTTATTTGCCGATCATGCAGAGTGTGACGAATTGGTTCCTGTATTTTTAGTGCAGTGACACTGCTCAAACAAGGGGAGGACACCTTGGAGGACGTATATCTGCAATCTGGTTTCAGTAGATTGATGAAACAGATAAACCTGCATCTTATGTTTACGAGTGTTACCTTCGTTTGTCATTTTCTTTTTTCGCAATTGTTCTTTGATTTCTCTAATGCGAGATCTGGATTCTGTCGAGCAATTTCGTTGTCGTAATATTTCCACAACACGAGATAAGTAATGCATCTGATCCTCTTTTGAAGAAATAAATGCGAAGTATAAGATTATGTATGCCTCAAAAAGTCTAACGACATCAGCAGTCACGTCATAGATTGAAAGTCAACGTTGCGGAACATATTTGTCCGGCATGGTGAATTTCAACCCAAAATAAGGTCTTAGTCTAGTCTTACCAAGCTTCAATGCTTACGTAACTCAATTCAAAGGAACAAAATCAATCATACCAATGTCTATTTGTATAGACATAACGATATTGGCACCGGTACCTATTTTCAGTGAAATAATCATACGTTTTGAAATAGACATGTAATTCAAAAATTCAAAATGTAAATAACCACATCTTCATGCCCCCCACTCCACACCTATAATTTTTATTCCATTTTTGGACGAATTACGAGAGTGAAGGCTTCAGACCCAAGAAATCACTTGCCTGCTAAAATGGTCCGCTAACCGAAAGTGCACTGTATATGTAGAATTCATCCAATCGGCCACCGGCGCTGTGGCTTTGTGGTAGAGTGTTAGCTCTACGTCCGGGAGACCTTGGTTCAAACCTAAGACTTTTAAAATAGTTACACTCTGCATTCTTACAAAACACTAAGCGCGAAAGACTGAGAGTCGATAAATGACAACTCAGCCACATGGAAGAAAGGCTCCGTTCCTAATGTGCTTCCGAGTATAAACAAGGTTCATTTTATGTGGTCTCTGTGGCACAGTGGTTACGTGCTTGGCCTAGTGATCTTTCGGTCCAGAGATCGAGCCCCGAAAGTGTTATTGGAAGTCGTCAAGATGGGCATTCGGACTAAAAGATCACAACACTCCAGATTAAGGTCTGACTGTCTCATCACCGTCCAAGCCCCCAGTAAGGGGGAGTAGTGATGTTCAACTATTCATTTCATTCAGCCAATCGATAAGAGATGATATTCAAATGAAAGGTCATGACAATGACAAGTTTAAAAAAGGATTAGAAATGTATAGATAACTGCTGTCGACATAGATTCTGGTCAGATGTCTAGAAAATATGAGAATTTGTAGAAGCACTTTCGTTAGCACTATCTGGTCGTCATGGATACAAAAAAGCTTGACATGAGAAAAACATCTTACAGAAATGCAGTCTGGATTGCTGCATTGTCTTATTCCAACTTGAAATTCAAGCATCCAATTTATCATCATCAAAATGAATGCTCTGTGTCGATTGCGCATTTTGGGGATGCGGTCGAATGGCTACGACTTTGGACGAGAGCATTCTTTTTAGACTCCAAGTATTTCACTATTGAAGAGACGTGATTCAACGTGAATAGCATATTAAGTATTACTGTTCATACAATCATGCGGAAAACACGTCGACGATCAAAGATACATTAAATGTTGACAGCTTCTCAGACAAGTTGTCAATTCATTTTTTGTCTTTATGCAATGAACAAAAGTTGGAATTTATTGATCCTTCCATATATGGAAATTCTCCAACGACTGATGATGTAGTTAGCAAAGAAGGATTAGGCGCCGCCTATTAAGCACAAATGTCATGGCTTTATAATAAGAGTAATCACGCAATTGAAGTAACCACATTTATAAGCAATAAGGCCCATGAAATGAGCAAATTAATAAACACTAAGGCCTATGAGTGAGCACATTTACAAGCACTATGGCCCATGAAGTGAGCACATTAACAAGCACTAAGGCCTATGAGTGAGCACATTAATAAACAATAAGGCCCATGAAGTGAGCACATTTACAAGCACTATGGCCAATGAAGTGAGCACATTAACAAGCACTAAGGCCTATGAGTGAGCACATTAATAAACAATAAGGCCCATGAAGTGAGCACATTAATAAGCACTATAGCCCATGAAGTGAGCAAATTAATAAACACTAAGGCCTATGAGTGAGCACATTAATAAGCACTAAGACCCATGAAGTGTGCACATTAATAAGCACTAAGGCCCATGAAGTGAGCACATTTACAAGCACTAAGACCCATGAAGTGAGCACATTAACAAGCACTAAGGCCCATGAAGTGAGCACATTAATAAACACTAAGGCCCATGAAGTGTGCACATTAATAAGCACCAAGGCCCATGAAGTAGTGCACATTAACCCTAGGAAGACTGAACATTTGAAACTACGAGAAAGACTAAGCGGGTCAATGGACCCATTTTGTAATTTCTATTACCATGACTCTGTAGATGTTAGATTAATTTCAATTACATGCAGCCTAACTATTGCTTCCATAAAAAGAATACTTTACAACCGTCGACGAAGAATAGGGAAGTCTATTGTATGACGTCAGACCATAGCGCGAGGCTATAAGCGTGTGTACAACCCATAGAAATGGATTGTATCAGCCGCACGTCGCTATTGTACAACCACTCGAATCAGCGTGCAGAATCAGCAACTGCGTGTATCGTATCAATATGTATACCTGTTCGTGTGTGAGAGAGAAATACTAGCGAGTAGCCTCATTCATAAAGTTTGTTTCATCATGAAAAGACGAAGAATTTCAGCGGAAAAAGCTCTCGAATTGATTTGTTATGATACGGACTCAGATGAAGACTGTGAAGAATCAACTGGTACTGAAAATGTTGATAACATCAATACGGATGCATGTGACACAGAAGAAGAGGGTGACGATCTGACAATCACTGAAGATGTCGATATACAACCGTTACGGAAAAGAGTTAAAGGTTAGTTTTATAAGACATATCAATATTAATCAATATTTAGTAATTCAAACTGTTCTTTCAGGTTTCGATTCTGATGTCGAGCAAGTGATTGCTTCAAATGATGGCCCAACTACATCCACAAGCAGGGACGGCACACAATAGTCTACACTACCGTCAAGATCTCCATGTGGAAGATTATCAGCAGCAAATATACTTCGGGTGAAAGGAGGAGCGTCACGATTCATTCGTTACCGAGTCGAAACTGCTCGCGATGTCTTTATTGAGATATTAGGAACAGGGACGCTTGAAAAGATTCGACAATTAACAATCGCTGAAGTCAGAAGAAAAGGTGATGAACAATTCGATCTCTCGCACGATGAGCTGCAGGGATTTTTTGGACTAATACTCATCCGTGGTGTTCTGAAAGGTGAATATATATACTATCTTAGGGAAAATGATAAGGTTCATATAATAATAAGGCCTCACTTTTTTAGCTTATACATTATTAGACATCAGAATATATCAGTCATAAAGGTATGAAAATTATACAACACCTTTTTAGATGAACATTCTATAACTTCAGAAGTTTGGATATACTATTATTCTAGCTCATGTTCGGCACAATATAGGCCTGGTTCCACATTATCTAATTGCTAATTGCTGTATAGCCTATTGACTGCTATTTTCTTAGAATTTTCAATACATGCCTGATTTTATTGAGACAATTTTACTTGTTATACAAAGAATATAGCTTTTGCTTCAGCTACCGTGTCGTATATAATTTACAAATTGCATACATTCATGATGCCTTTGCTATCATGTTTATGAACACATGTACCCGGTATGTACATGTAGGTATGTGAACGTCTAATTGCATACTACATGTAGATGTTATATACACTTGTACTAGATATAATGTGCCGGTATGTGTATGCATTTAGAGTTTATGAGCAAAAGAGTACATTTATTTTTTAAATATTTATATATACATGTATTTAGAGTCTATTAATACTCTACAGTGCAGAGTGTTTCAGAAACCCTATGTACTCTGCAATTTTCAATCAGTTTCATAAAAGCGTTTCATTGTGATAGGAGCAAGATATTTTTGTATGACTATGATAAATGAAACCACTAGACATTACTGAGAGCAACTCAAGACAAAAGTACTCATGATTAAATTCTCCTGATTACAGTAAATACTTCAAAAAATGTGCTTGTGAATTCTGAAACACTCTGTAAAACGCGCATGTAAAATTGTGTTTTGAACCGGTATGTTGTAAACTTTGACCGGTAAAGTTATAAGTAAAGTTATGATTTTTATAAATAATTCATAGGTTTTATAGCATACAAAACTTGTATTATAGTAGGCTGACATGTACATATACTTTTATATAAATTACTAAAGTGTATGAAGTCGCGTTTGTTCTATTTTCAGGGCGCAATCAGCCTGTTTCGTCATTCTGGAATCAGCAGTATTGTCCCCCGATCTTCACCAAAACTATGTCAAGAAACAAATTCAAACTAATTCTTCGGTACCTTCGCTTTAATGATCGTAATTCAAGACTTCAACGTCGTCAGCTGGATCGTTATGCTCCCATCAGAGAACTCTGGGACACAGTTACAGATAACTGCGCGAAGATGTATGTTCCGAATGCTTCGCTGACCATTGATGAGCAACTTTTTCCCTGTATAAGCAGATGCAGCTTCATCCAATACATGCCGCAAAAGCCAGGAAAATTTGGTTTCAAGTACTGGCTGATTTGTGATGCTGACACCAACTACGTTCTGAACGCAGTTCCGTATATAGGGAAAGACGAGAAGCGGCCTGAAAGTCGTGGTTTGAGCGAACATGTCACCTTATCGCTCGCTGAGCCATATTTTGGAACTGGACGAAATATCACAACAGACAACTTTTTCACCAGTTTGAGTATTGCAAAGGAACTCGAGAAGGAGAAACTGACACTGGTAGGAACTGTTAGAGCCAACAGACGAGAAATTCCCCCAGATTTGAAAGAATGGGCTACAAAAGCAACCCAACATTCATCAAAGTTCTACTTCTCTGACCAAGCCATGTTGGTTTGATACAAAGCTAAAAAGAGCAAGGTGGTGTATCTCCTTTCAACATTGCACACAAGACCTGAAGTACGAGAAACTGACCCTAAACAACGACCAGAAGTAGTATTTGATTACAACAAAGAGAAAGGCGGCGTTGATACGGCGGACCAAATGCTCCGCTGCTATTCAACAAAGTGCGCCTCAAGAAGATGGCCCATGTCAGCCTTCTACAGTCTTGTGGACATAGTTGCTCTAAACAGCTACGTTGTCTGCAAAGATTTGGATATCTGTACAACAAGGAGAATTCTTGATCTCATTGGGTGAAGAACTGTGTCTGTCTTCTATCACTCGTAGAAGACATTCTCTATGTGATCTCTTGATCAATGATAGTATGAATTCTCAAAGTACCCAAGTCCCGAAGAATCGTGTTCGATGCCGGATATGTGCGAAAAATAAGACTCGATCTATTTGTAAGAATTGCACAACAGTCGTCTGTGGCTCATGTTCTGAGTTGATATGCAAAAAGAGTTTTGTATGACTGTTTTCAGGCACCTCAAAAACATGAAATTTGGATAATATGTATCTTTTATTTATGATGGGTCAATTGACCCTATCAGTCCAAGCAGGTAAAACATGCTGAAAAGTACGGAATCATTTCATTTTTTCTGAATCGTTATTGAATATCTAGGCACCTCTACGAAATAATAAAAGTCCCAAGAAAGCAATTCTGCAACATAACTTAAATATGTACGGCTACAAATTGTAAATTGGTAATGGGTCAATTGACCCGCTTCGTCTTTCTAGGATTAATAAACACTAAGGCCCATGAAGTGAGCACATTAATAAACACTAAGGCCTGCGAAGTCAGTGCAAACTGGCATCTAGGAACCGTCTTTCTAATTGCTTCTCCATCTCGAACGCCCACAACAGTTTCCTACTCGGAGTGCGAGAGGCTTTAGAAATAAAATCACGTGACCCAATGTTGTGCCGCCAGATGAGCACGTATTCGCTCTTCAACTGCCTTGGTCATGGACCAATCATCGCAGTCCAACAGTGTATTTCCTTTAGTCTTTCCTGTACATGATTCAATTGCATATGGAGTAGTATACATCTGAACGAGAAGCTCCGAAAGCGCTCACGTGACTTTTCTTTTCTTTCAAGAAAGATGCTATATCAACAATTTGCGGTGTTTTTTATGTAATTTGAGATCACATCATAGACCATCAGAGTAAACAAGGAGTTACCAACCCTGAAGATTGGATGTAGATTCGTCCCGAAATATATCGGAAATATATTTGGAGAAATACATTTTCAAATCGTCGGCCCTACCCCATCAGCAAATAAATTTCTCGCCTAGCAGGATGGCGTATGCTTGCTTTGCCGATTGACTTGCTTTTGTGTATTACTGCTAATTTACTTTCAATATCCTTCTGCTTCCAATAGTCAACATGTTAAGTGTTCATAACTTGCTCAAGACACCTTCTTCGACGCCAAAGTATTCATTATTCATATGTGATCATTCCGCGCTCTTCAACGCTACAGGATTCATTATGGTGTGTTATCTGAAGCAGCTTTCTTTGTTCTTTCTGAACTTGCGACCGCGCCATGAAAATCGCTTGCATCCCGTGACGCGTTAATGAACTCGCTTTTAACGATACATGGACGATAGATAGCAAGCAAGCCTCATCAATGTGCTGTTCCGCATCAACGTTGCAAATCTTGTGCCTCGTATGTTATGTAATTGCGTTCACTGAATGTATGCAAATATCTAATGATTCAATGCCTCCGGCTTTCACGAGGTCGAAATGATATTTCAATGCGCCCTGCTCTTGGCACTACCATGAAAAATGGCTTGCCGGCTGGGAAGCCGTTTTTCATGGTAGTGCCAAGAGCAGGACGCATTGAAATATCATTTCGACCTCGTGAAAGCCGGAGGCATTGAATCATTAGATCGATTGTCCGAGGTCGCCTGGAAGCAGTTGCTATTGTATGCAAATACTTGTGAGTCAAAGAATAAAGGTTATTATTCTTATTATTGGTTATTACTAAATAATGGATGACCAAGGCCCATTCGCAGTCACATCAGTCCGCCAAACATGTCGGATGATTGGAAATTGTCAACTGCTTTCAAGCACCGAATCCCCGGAATTGAATATAGGGGATATTGGTACTTCTGACTTTTGCTTTATTGTTAAAATCAAAATATTTGTTGTAGAAAAGGCAACTCTGAATTCGAAAGTTCGAAGCCAGGACTGATGCCAAAAGTGAAATGTGATGATGGATAGAACCTACATTGTGATGACCAGGATCCACAAGAAGACCACGGTAGAACAGCTGTAAATGAGTTGAAGAGATACCAAATTCCCCATGTAATTATCACATTGTAATAAATTGCAACCATAACGGTGACCACCATCATTCCGACACCAATACCTGAAACAACAGTTACAAAGATAAACACACCTTTTTATGACATAAAATACATTAGTGTTAGAAATTTTGAAATAAAACCTCCCCGCCATCTGTGCACATACCGGGATGTGATCAAAGTGTTTCGGGAAACAGTCCACAAAATACACGGTGGCATCGACTTTGCACTCTCTCTATTTTATGAAGACAATCCGACATTCAAATTTGCAAAAATCGGTGATCAATATTCTAAGATAGATAGAATGGAGTCATTATATCATCGAACAAGAAATTCATTCGTTACATGCGGTTTAAGACGTCGTACAGTGATACGAAATGTTGGTCTCTCAACTATATGATTTAAATGTGAGGACCATTTCATTTTGTTGTTTAAAATGACACCTAACAATTTCATCTCATCTTCAACGAGGATATTCTGAAGGAAATTGAAGGAATAACATGCTCATAGTAGAGATGATGTGATCATATCACAGTATACCGGTATATGGCAATCAGCAGAGTGCCGATAATATGGCTCCATGCAGTGCCAAAGAGGCTGAAGCGTCAATAATATTAACATTACCTTTTCAAAGACTGCAAAATAAATGAGAAAAAAATCAGTTTTTCGGAAGTTGTTTCATGACAATTCTAGAACAAAAGTCAATCCGGGTTGCACTATTGAAAATCTTTTTCAATGCTTGATGATTCAGAAAATCCTATGCTGGAATTCTCAAAAACACTGGAAGCAGCAACTCTTTGGACTGTGGCAAATAGCTCATTAGATCAAAGGATATTTATTGATAGTAATTGAAATCACGATCAATTAGATACCAATTGGGATTTCATTTAATAAATTATACAGTAATTGAGTGACATTATGATCTGAAAATATAAATTTGATGATATACACCACAACTTCAAGAAGTTAAAATTTCATATCTGTTCGCTAACGTAGCAAAATTTGTAAATTAATTTACCATCGAATGAGAAGCTTTGTTTGCAAACACGTGTGACGATTCAAAATATGAGTTTATCGAGATGATGCTGACCAGAGTTTGGAGTCCTGTTATTTGATAGGATTCTGACTCCGACTAAAATGATAGGAATCCGGGACTACGACTTCGCATCCTTGATAGACATCCTCGCTGTTCATTAACCAAAATTCTGCCGGTAGAATATCAAATCGGTTTAATTTTAGGTCGATAAATAAGGGTACCATATATCGCTTGACCTAGAAGCCCGCAAGCATGCTTCACAAATTTCTTCAAAATAGCAATACTGACATGAATTGGCGCCTATCCGAGCGGCTGAAATTACCATTAACAAACAACGCTTTGTCCATTCCAGTCCCAGTAAATTAAGCAAAGCGGAAAGACTGACGTCTATGTCAATAACTAACTTTGTGTAGGCCGAAAGTCATCACACGGATTCCCGCACATATATTTATTTATCAAATACACCAAGAAGTGCAACAGAGCACCAAGGCAGGATGATGAGGATTTACAAAAAGAAATGCAACAGTTAACATTTACATACTTTCAATGAGCTGGACTTCTTGAGGAAGAACGTTCCAGTCATCCAACATTCATTGGGAGAAAAAAAACTGGTGTGCGTGTTGCTTCTGCACGACTGTATGTAAAGCTTCTGACTGTGTCCACGAGCGTTCGACTAATTTCTTAACGTGACACAGTGCGGACGACGGCATATAGAATAAGCCACAAACCATCGTTCGCAAGTCACGATCTTCCATAAGTCCATATTGACAATATTCATGGCAGATAATACAAGCAGGCATTGAAGAAGAAATCATATGAATTTTTTCTACTATTTGTAAGAGCATAAGGCGAGGGCATAAAGAATGACGCGTTATATCACTATGTCGGTTCTATTGAAGATCGTCACCAAAGGGTTCTCAATCGAGTGACGGCTTGTAGTTTATGACCTGTGGCTTATTCTGTATGCCATCTCTCATTGAAACGTATGCACTGAAACTCTATTTGCGGCTTATGACTTAGCGTGTGTGCTCCGATCTAACGGGTCTTACATGACCTCAAATTGTAACTAAATCCTGCCAAGATCCAAGATTTTTGGGATCGGGTTTGATGAGTCAGAGGAGGTACAATTAGTATTGTCACGCCGGCACAAGCGCGAGATTTCGGTATCGGCATCAGAAGACATTAATCACAGTCATATAGCATCCACTGGTATGCTTGATAAGACCAATGTTTATGAATAATGAAAAAACATTATTCTTGGCTCAGATTAGGTACTACATCAGATACTTTTGGTTATTTGCGAATGGATATAATTAATTTGCGCAGCATGATTATGCTTGACCAGTGTTGCCAACGGTTCAAATGAAAAATAAATGCGCAGGCCGATAATTTTTACGCAGTTTACTTGACATCGAGAATCAATCGATTTCATACGGGACTGATTTATGCATTTCATTTTTACTTTCTGATATAAGTCAGACTTTTATGATTTTACATTAACAGTAAAATAGATCGACTGTTCCAAAAAACAACTCTCTGCGGGCATTTTCTTCCTTTTCGGATTTCAGTTTTGCCTTATATGAAGCTGCTGCATCAAATCCAGCAAATATATAGGTTCCATGAAGAGGAAATCATTCACCTGTATTTGAAGTGGCCTTCATGTATCCACTCAAAACAACCCACGAATCAATTGACATTTCCTGCAATCGATTCCGTTTCTTTGTGAGCAAGTCGCGAAGTTCACTAAGCATGCACTCAACAGAGCCGTTGCCACAAGGGCTTCAATATAGTTGTCTAATTGCATGAAAATTTCTAAATGTGATCTGAAAGCAAAAAACTTGGAAAGAAAGTCACGACAGAGATCACGGATGTCTTTGTAGAGATCCTGAACTAAAATTCCGTTTTTCTGGTAGTACCGCTTCTCGAACTTCTCCAAATCCGGTGAAACTGCAGTCAGAAAATTGTAAATCCTTAACAACATCACGTCTTTGTATATCTGATATTATTTCTTGCTCTTTTGGATTCACCAATTCTTCTCTTTTCTCAACTGGGAGAGTATTCAGAAACTGGGAGAGAAATTGTTCTGTAAGACGCGAAACAACCGGAAGAAGTTGAAGCCGTCGTGTTTCAACTCTACGCAATGGTCGATGAGCTCAAGGTCTAGAAGTTTTCGGACAAATTTCGCTTGTCCACCGCGATGTGTAGTTGAAATAACTAATAGCAAAACCTTCGATATAATTGGCATTATAAGAAAAACACATTTTCCCGGGTCACAATTTCTAAATTAAACTATGATAGAGATCGGTTTCAATTTAAACTCCTTTCTTAATTACTGTCGTATCGGAAAATTTCTCGATACGACAGTAATTAAGAAAGAAATTGAAATTGAAACCGATCTCTACATCAAGCCAACTGATACACGACAGTAACTAAATTAAAATATGATCAATTTGTAATAATATTACAATTTTATTTTTAGATAAGTGTGTTTTTTCAGAAAAATGCGCAGAAGTAAAAATATGCACCAGTTTCACGCAAATAACAAAAAATACGCAGTGCGTACTTTACGCAGCTGTTGGCAACACTGTGCTTGACTTAGTGGCATATCGGTATGTGACCACCATGTGCTTCAAGTGAATAGGCTTCCAGTATTTCGGGATTACAAGCTATGTACAATGTACTCAACACGTTCTTGGTTGTGAATTTCCTGGCAGACTTTGAATGCATATGATATTCACGTCCCCCTTTACTAAGTCATGTATGCCATTCATGTGTTTATTGATCGTCGCAACTTAGATTGCTGCTTTGTCTTTCATCTCTGTTTATTTTGTGTAAACTAATTAATGAATTCGCAACATACGGTAGATCCAATGATTGTGCACATTCATAGAAAAGCAAGAAATTCAATTGATTAGAAAATAAACGATTACCTTGAAAAATTGGCGCGTATCTCCAACATGTAGTTGTTCCTTCACTAGAAAACTGACCAACTGATAGTTCAAACAGAAACACAGGAATACCGCACAAAAATAAAAATATGCAATACGGAATGAAGAATGCTCCTGCAAAGAGAAAAGTGGATTTCAGATTGAACGTACAATACGTTTGGAAACAAAGTCTACTTTTAAATATCAATTTAAAGTCATTGTTGCAGAAAATGATTATGCACAAGCCACTGTGTGCCCATAGAAATTATAGTTTGCTAACGCATCAAAGTACGACTCGTAGATTTGAATAATATTTATCAACTGGTGTGCATGATACAGTCTAAGGTGCACGTCAAAGTCTAAAGGTGTTTACAGGTAAAATGGTTGTACTAAGGTTCATGCGAGCAATGTCAAATAATCATATAAATCATTTAATGATGATTATTTTTTTATTCAAGCTTGTGAGGACGAGCATATACCCGAATTTGTGTCGTTCAGAGGATAGTGAAATGAGAATCTCTTGAAATATATCCTTTTTGATCTGTCGTATATGAATTAATGTCTGATGCACTTCTGGAAGTTGCAGATTAAAATTGGTATTCAATGATTGTCTTACTAAATGCACATTTTGAAGCCATTTGTAGCCGCCATTGAAAGAAAAGTAAACGTGTAACTGTTCCAAGTCAGCAAATCTCTGTAAGTACTATTTGCATACAAGTAAATGGACAAAGAGATTCAATAATGAAGCATAGTGTACAAAATGACTACTCTATATCATATGCACGATGTTCCCCATTTCATTTAATCAAAATGAATTCCAACCCCCTATAATTCTTGTGGTTAATTTGAATTACGAAATATTTCGCAAAATTCATTAATACAATTGTATGTGTGACAAAGTCCAAGAAAAGGTGATCCCAACAAACACCCTACCATTACAAATGAATACAACACGACATAGAACAATAAATTATTGAGTAAAAATTATGAGATGAGAATCCATTTTTGTTGTTGCATAACCAAAAATTAAGCACGCAATTGTTCTTGAGTATGTGAAATCGTACATTAATTCGTCTTGGGAATTTATTGCTGCAAAAATAACATTTATAAGACTTTCCCAGTGCCTCAAATCAAAGTGCTAGAATAAAAAGGACATGAAGCCTTGTATGGTATATTTCACTCAAAGATGATTTAGCTTGCACTCACATCGTTTCAGCATATTACCACCGAACGTGTTCGGCATGATGCTTCTATTAATATAAAAGCTTCGCAAATTCTTTCTCTATTTATATTACTGCATGTATTTAGAGAAAATCGTAAATGATTGTGGCGGTGGATAACAGGCAGTTGATAAAATCAATTGACATCAAAATAAGCAAAGTAACAAGTATGTGAAGCAATAAATTTCAATTGTTCGAAATGAATGGAATGATTTGGATCATTCTCAACCAAAATTCACGCTCAGTTCTAGCACAGGACTCTCACATACTTCATGCAAATATTTTCTAATTAAGTCTGAGTTTGCATGGTCTGAGGCATTGCCATGTGAAAATCATCGCATAGGCATGATTTCATTCGATAGATTGAATAAATTGGAAGCTAAATAAATGCATAATTTGCAAGTAAATATCATTAGCATAATTCTCATGAATTCACAAACATTCCGATGACTTTTGATCATTTGAAACGATGTTCGTTTTGTAGTCAACATTTCTATTGCATTTTCACTCAGCAAAATACACGTACACTCCTGATCACTCTGATTGAACCAAACTCTCTGAATAACACTACCTGTTTCCCTGTAAGATTTCACTAATTGAATAAAATTCACTAAATAACACTGACAGTAGAATTCGGTTAACAGACTTTGTATTTATTGTCTACATTGATGGCGCATCAATCTTATGCATGAACACATCTGCATGCACTAACGGCTGGACTTTGTAACCATACAATTAGCGACCAACGTCTGCTGTGTTTTTAATGACCTCTTGCAGCGATATGCAAGGCCGGCAATCTGTTTCGGCACGAAAAATCAGGACGCCGATGATGAATAATCCGGGACACTTACTTTAAACATAATCACTGTCTCGATTACGTCATGTTGAATGTTCCGTCCTTTCACTTCCTCACTATAAATGGACACACTTAAATAGGGCCAAGCTTTTTGAAAAAGAACATTGAAAGGTCGAAACGTACGCTCGTAGTTTAATCCTCCCTCGTAGCAAGACTCCTTCCTTAGAGCATGTAAAGTGTCCGTTTTTTAAAATATATTTTGATAATATCTTTACCAATATTTAAGCATTTATAACATTCGTTTTTGTGCGCTGTAGTACTTTTGGAGAACAAAACAGCAGGGCAGCATGGTGAAGATACAAATCAGTGAACTAGATCAAAACAACACGGGTTTGAACACACTGGAACCTCCCTTGCTGGTCATACAAAGTGAATTGTTAATATCTTGGCTTTTGATGTCTTCTCAGCCATAGGCCTACTCGTGTCTAACATGTCTACAACGAGTAGTACCTACACGCATGTGTTAATTTATGATTGCGATGATAAATGGAATTTTTTATATCAATACATTTAGCACTAATGCTCTTCTATCATGGATAATGCCATTAATCTGAGAACTCTGATGGACTATGAACATTTCT
The DNA here is from genome assembly GCA_907163375.1 of Prostheceraeus crozeri. Classification (NCBI taxonomy): domain Eukaryota; kingdom Metazoa; phylum Platyhelminthes; order Polycladida; family Euryleptidae; genus Prostheceraeus; species Prostheceraeus crozeri. The sequence goes on from CAJQUW010010995.1 coordinate 180,795, forward strand.
TTCAGAAATTAGGTATTCTTTATATCAAACAAAAGCTATGATTTCTGCCAAAACAATCTCAGTCGATGCATTTTGCTGCTTGGTTTACTTTTTTATTAATGAACTGAAGCTTCTGATCTGATGCAAAAGTAGAATAAAGTTGAACAGGAGATCAATAAATTAAGTTGGTTCAATATGCCCCAATGGTGGTTTAATGCACCCCACATAAGGGGAAAATTGAACACTATGGCAAAAAACTTCAAATGAAAATTGTGAGATGTCATAGAAATAAAATGAATAAAATGAAAATGTCATAGAAACGTCCAACACCTCAGAGATTACTGTACAAACCCTCAACTTGTCATCTGAGTTGGATTCTGGTTCATTTGATATTGTCCATCAAACTATCGAGAAAAGGTCAAAAACACGTTCACTGTGCCCCTCCCTCCCTTGTCTAATGAAGCAGAACCTTACCAAATAGGCCAATTGAATTAGATTGATATGCATTATTGTGCATTTTATAATTTTCAAAATTCGAATCTAATTTCATCTTTACATCGGTTTGGAGCCTTAAGCAACAAGATACCTAAAGTTAAAAAGAAATGTTGAAATTGTACTTCCATTAGAAAAATGAAATAAATTATGAACATACATGATGATCATTGAAGAGAGGATGACGTTGATGGCTGAAATATTCAAAAGCTGGAGTAGCCAATGATGAAGCTAGCAAAATCATGATGGAAGGAGAGATATATTTTCTGTTATCAATATTAAATTAAGGCATTTCGAAATCATCATCAATCACGGAGCAAAAGCGGCGTATTTAACAATCCGTGGCTGAATTCTTTCTCGATCTCTATCCTAATGGTACTTATTTATAAATAATGTTATTCACATTTATAATATGAGAGGGTAATACACAATATAATGAGAGGGTCGAAAATGACATGCCAATAAATTTGAAAAACAGATGTCCCTTTAGTAGCTTGAAAATAAAAAATGCCACAAATAGTTTCTTCATTATACTGTACATGTCATTTCCACAGGAAATGAACATGAACATTTGATACACACTGCTATTGACTGTCAGCACGATTCAGTGAAGAAATGCTGCACATAACGTGACACAATTTGTAGACGGAAGGTTGAATAGCTACAATAACTCAAGGTGCATCATGACGAAATAAAGTTTTACAGTGTGAAGTAATTACGACAGGTAGACAACACAAAATCAAATGAAATTATACTAAAAACATTAATAAAATATCTTTTCCATTTCTTAAAAATATAAAATATATTATATATTTTTTATATATAAATATAATAATAATAAATATTATATTGTAAAATGGTATTCTAACATCGCCTTCAAAGTATTAGATCACAATGGAAAACAATTATATAGAAAAACAGAAAGAACTTTACAAAAATGCAATAAATTGATGAACGGCCAACTGTTTAACAACACTTGTAAACAGAACAATATATATATATATATATATATATATGTAAAAAAATTTCAGTCTCTGCAATTGGTTTGATATATTAAAATAATTGAAGTGAAAACACATGGAATGCATAAGCGCTTTCTATATTCTTCAGGTGCAAAGAAAGTGAAACAAAAACCAAGATCATCATAATTTCAAATATACATTCATCATAGATATATGGATGCAAGGTAATTTACATAGTAGGATGCACATGCATAGTAAATAGAAAAATAACTTTGTCATAGTTTATTATGCTAAAATACATCAACGATATCTAATTTATGTATTAGATTGAAACATTGATTTAAGTATAGAAGAACATATATGCGAACTAATATAAAATGCATCTCATATTAAAAGTGAATGAATTTATAAGAAACGTATAAAAGTGATTCATGAATTTAATTTTGGATGAAAGCGATCGATAAAATATTTTTCTTTACATTTGCGTTCAATTTTGTTTTCAGAAAAAAGCTTGTAAAAAGGAAAGATTGACATGTTGCCCCTACCACACGTTTCCAGATGTTCACTTAATTTGTCTATAATTGGCATTCAAAATTTGTTGTTTGTGAACCCTTACTCTGGTTCTTAAGGATGTCCCAGTTTCTCTGATATAATAATTTTGACAACCGGGGCAGGTGATGCCATATACAACATTACTGGTATCACAACTCATATTACAATTTACATGGAAAATGTGTCCATCAAATGTATAAGAAGATCCTTCTTGTAGGATGTTACAAGTACCACATCTCAAGTCATTGCATTTATTTACTTTATGTATTTGATCACTTTCAAATGTGGATTTACAAAGAATTCTTTTCAAATTTCTTGGTTGTCGTTTACTATTAATAAAAGTACAGTCTCCAAAAATTTCTTTAGTTTTATCGTTATTTTTCAATATTGAATTCACATGAGAAATAGCTGGTAAAATGTTCATGTTTCTAGGGTTGTATGTGTGTACAAAAGGTATGACAGAATCAATATTATTTTTCTTGTCACTTGTAAGGAAAAGTGATGAACGGTCAATCTTTAAAGATTTTGAAATGCTATTATCAATTAATGAGTAAGGATAGCCCTGTTGTAATAAGAATTGCCTTAATTCGTCCAGGCGGTTCCTTCGATTGACATCATCACTACAGATCATGCATATACGTCTCGCAAGGTTGTAGGGGATCGCTCTTTTAACATGGCGGGGATGGCAGGAGGAGAAGTTTAGATATTGATGAGTGTCAGTTGTCTTATAGTAAATGTCAGTGTGTATTGTTTCTTCCTCTTTAATCACGAGAATATCAAGAAAAGGATCGCCTTGTCACTTATTTCCATGGTGAATGAAATGTTGATATCAAGATCATTAAGAATATCATGAAATCGGTTTAACTTTTCAACGTCAAATTTCAAAATAATAAAACAGTCATCCAAGTATCTTTTCCAGTTACTCATTACATCATATGTAGTATCACTACCCCACACTTCAATAAGTCGATTTTTCAATTGAATTTCAAGATAGCCAAGTGTTAGGTTTGCTTTGATTTGTTTATAGCAGTTGTTACCAAATTCAAAAGTATTGTTTACCAAAACAGATTTTAAGCATTCTAAAAGAAATGAATGATTGAAGCGACTGTCAATTGCGTTTGGGAATTTCTGAAGCCAAAATTTTACCGCAAATAAACCTAGGTCATGGGGAATGTTTGTATATAAACTAACAACATCAAAAGTCATCAACTTAGCTTTTTTCACCAACATGTCAATCTTTCCTTTTTACAAGCTTTTTTCTGAAAACAAAATTGAACGCAAATGTAAAGAAAAATATTTTATCGATCGCTTTCATCCAAAATTAAATTCATGAATCACTTTTATACGTTTCTCATAAATTCATTCACTTTTAATATGAGATGCATTTTATATTAGTTCGCATATATGTTCTTCTATACTTAAATCGATGTTTCAATCTAATACATAAATTAGATATCGTTGATGTATTTTAGCATAATAAACTATGACAAAGTTATTTTTCTATTTACTATGCATGTGCATGTCCTACTATGTAAATTACCTTGCAACATCCATATCTATGATGAATGTATATTTGAAATTATGATGATCTTGCTTTTTGTTTCACTTTCTTTGCACCTGAAGAAAAGAAATATAGAAAGATATAGAAAGCGCTTGTGCATTCCATGTATTTTCACTTCAATTATTTCAATATTTATTTATATATATATATATTTTATATATAATTATTTATTTATTAATCTTTTAATTTTGCTTTTGTTGCTTTCTATTTGACATGTACATACTGTTGTATACTGTTCCTCCTTAACTCTTTTATTAATGTTTTTAGCATCATTTCAAATGATTTTGCATTGTCTACCTGTCGTAATTACTTCACACTGCAAAACTTTATTTCGTCATGATGCACCTTGAGTTATTGTAGATATCTATTTTACCTTCCGTCTACAAATTGTGTCACGTTGTGTGCAGCATTTCTTCTCTGAACCCTGTTAACAGTGAACAGCAGTGTGTATCAAATGTTCATGTTCATTTCCATTGTATCCACCATGATAACAACTGGACGAAAGATCTCGTGGAAATTACATGTATAATGAAGAAACTATTTGTGGCATTTTTTATTTTTCAAGCTAATGAATCATATTCAAAAGTAGCAAATTAATTCATATTATGGTAAGGACATTATCGCACTTGTAATGTATCAGTGAATTAGCAAAACAATTAGTAAAGCACCAAAAGTGGATCCTCTAGAATGAAAAAATATGTAGCAATTAACTGATCTGACGCTGATCGTTCCTTTTAGCGGATGTGAATAGATCTCGCTTGTCATGTTATAGAGAGAAATTTCTATTGTTTCTATTTTCTCTGCCTCTGTCAAACACTACATTAACCCATTAATGACGAGAGCATCATTAAAAAATTAGAGCATCTTCAAAAAGAAGTTTTTAATGCAATTTGGAGGCGTTGTAGGCATCGTACGAAGTCGGGAGTGGTACCATTAGAGCCGCGCTGATCTCCTCTTCAATCTGGCTACCTATTTGTGCGTCTCTCAACGTTGTCCCACAAAAAAATGCGGGTCGAGATAGAAAAAGCTGCCACTCGGAACTAATCGGCCAGAAACAAGCCTTAACTCTGCATTAAATCAGCTTACAACCGAATCCTATATTAGAGTCCCGGAAGTCAACCTGAAATAGGTCCGAATCCTGCACTAAATCGGCCTAAGTTGGACTTACGAGTATGATGGCCGTCAAGTCTCGGCCGGTTTTCATCTCTGTGGCAACTTATCCTGAAATCGGAAATTGTGGACAATTTCATCAAGAATATAATTATGATTGCAGACAATCATGCAATATTTACGTATTTCAATAGAGAACCTACCTCCTCCATTTTTGTAGCACAGATAAGGAAATCGCCATACATTTCCCAATCCCACCGCATAACCGAGGCAACTCAGGAAAAAATCCAACTTTCCACTCCAGTTACCTCGCTCTACGTTCTCATCACCATCGAAAGAAAAATTAGATCCCTGAAGATGAAAAATGGAAAGTTTGCGAATACTTCGAATTGAAATTGAAATCGCTACTGCAAAACCGAATTACGCACGCAAAATTGGTTTAACCCTTATACTACGGAAACATTTTCACCCATTAACTACGGAAAGGTGCAACTTGTTACCCCAGATTTGTTTTCAGCTTAATTTGTCACAGTTTTCCTACTTTAAACAGAACAGCAATTTCCAGTGATAAACAAAATATTCATTTATTAATTTCAACAAGAATAGTGTGGTCCGTGACGTTTATCATCAACAATTGTGACAATTACAGGAAACAATCCGCTGCTGATCTTTGCAGACAAAGCTGACGTCTAATGAGATGAATAAACAATGAAGAGGAACTGTAGGAAAGAATTTAGTTGATATATTTTAATAAAAACCAATCTCTATCTTTCCCGCCAATTCGAATGCCTTCGTATTTAACCAAAGTCCCCTCGAAGTGTCATTCTTGAAATGCCAGAGCATACTAGATGAAAAACTAGTCTTATACAAGTAAGAATACATATTTTATCATCGAGAGCATCAAACTTTTACGAAAAAACGACGAATTTTAGTTTATTTCACTTTATTCTTTTATGAAAAAATCTCCCGTTATTTACGGAAATAGGTTAAAACTCACCCCAAGATTAAAAAATACTATTCTTCAGATTATACAAAAGACTAGAAATTTATGAAAGGTCGATTATTCAGAGGTATCGTATAAAATATTTAAACACATACGATGGAATGTGTCTGGGGTAATAAGTTACCCCTTTCCGTTGCATAAGGGTTAATATAGAAATTCTGGATATTCTTTCTGAACACTTTGAAGTCAATACTCAGCACAACTGTTGAAGCAATATACGTTGTATATGGTCAGATGTAATACGTGCATTTTCAACACAATACCGTCACCGGACCTGGCGTGCAATGTAATAACTGGATTCGATACCGGGCTTTTCGATGGAGGATATATTTATAAATAATTAATGTTGATATACAAGATTTCGTAGGCTTATGTGACTACCACATCTGTTGACATCATCTATTTTATGCATACTGCAGTACCTCGATACATTTAACCTATGTTAAATAGGTTAATGTTGGCTTCACCTAGCTATGTCAGCATGTACATAATTGATCAATTGAAACAAGCATAAGCAATACAAAAACTCAATGATAGCTTCTACAAATAGGGAAAGTAAGGATGATGTCAAACACATTAAATGCTTATTTCAATCAATCGATTACAGTCATGCTAACATAGCTATACCGGTAGGCGATACCTGCATAGGTTAAATCCATAGATGTACTGCAACATATACAACAATGGATGATATCAACTAATGTGGCAGTTATTTATGACCTTTTTTTAAATTTATTTAAGTACATTGGATGAGGAAATAAAAACTTGATTGGTGACTGGTGAGTATTTAAAAAACTTTTCAGTTACTTTAGTACAGCAATCAATACAAATCGTAAATGCATCTCTTGTTTGTTAGAATATTCTACATGAACTGTTATAAATTATTATGAACAATTCGAACTTATGTAACTGATACCATGTTTTGTAGAGATTTAAAAAGTGCCTTCGTTAAACTAATTGTTTTTATGATAAATTTTTCAATTCAACCAGATTGAACTGATAATAAAGGATAAAGCTGTCTATTGTTGTAGCTCGTTCACCTCAACCTTCCTGTGCCAAGGAACAGCCACCATTGACAAGTCTCTACACACGCTTTGCTGGAAAAATCACTATGATCACTATGATGGCCAAGCATTGAAAGGTGAAAAAGTGCATATTTCTAGAGCAGCTCTCTTCACAATAGTTTAGTAGCCTAAAATCTCACAGTGGATGTCCTCAGCAAAAACAGCCATTTGGGCTAAATTATTTGGAGTTATGCCTGTTTGAGGATATTATTTAGTCATATCTAAATCTTGATATCGATTATAACTATATCAATATCATATTGCAGTTTATAGCATTAAACCACAACGTAGAAGTTGTCACCGGCATTTATGGAAATCGCTTGAGGTATGAAGAACGTCGATGTGAGCTATGCAGTGATTCACGGGTAGAAAATTTGCATCATTTCATGATTGAATGTTCAAGATACCATAAATTACGACAGGAACTAGCACCGATATTGTGCCACTGCGAAAGCACAACCGAGTTTTACAAGTTGATGAACACGCATATTCCAAATAATCGTAAAAGCATTGCTAAATTCCTTCAAAAAGCTTCAGAGTTGCGATTGTCTACTAATGAGAACACAAACTGAATGACATTTAGAAGCAAATTTTTCTCCTCTCCTTCCTGAACACGATTTTTTGTTGTTGAAATTGACCGCACGCTTGAAATGTACGATTTGATGTCTGAGATTTCATAGTTTTGTTTGAAACACGAATGTTTTTGTTCATACGCATGTTCTCCATCTTTTTCCATGTTTTCCAAAGTGTTTGGAAATAAACATTTATTGACTTATTGACTTAAATTAACATATCGACTGCAATACAATTTCCATTTACTATTTTATGGGTCGGTGTGACGAGCGCAATTTCTCATATCAGATCGGAGCGGAATTGCACCGGTATGACCGGTCCAACCTTTCAGACCGGACCGGCACCTCTGTTATGTACGTGTGCCAGTCTTACACACCAACTCCATTCGACTACATCTCAGTTTGAGCAGCTCTAACAGAGGTCATACTTCTCATACTCGCATTATGCACATACGCATTGAAATTGCTAGTCACTCTGGAGTCCAACAGCTAGCATGGCTTCATTTCTATAATTAGTATTAACGCAATCATGATTTGAAAGTGAATGAAACGTGTGTGCATATGCCATAATACATGGCTTACGATCTCAAGTAAAATTCAACATTTAAGAAGTTTTTGATAATTTTGTTTCCGAGATTACAAGCCGTAGCCCAGTTACCACACTAGGCATGCATTATAATAAAACCTCCCGTGCGGAATACTGAGAGTTATTGCCACCAAACTTCAACAAAAACTTGTTCGTTGGTCTTTTCCTTTCTACAATGCGGACGAATAACTGCCGTCAGTAGAAAATGATTGCTCCAAATAGATTCTCTCATTATTCTCCTCATCAACCAATTGAACACCAATGGTATCCAAAAGAAAGAAACATTGAATCTTACCTTTTTCTTCGCCAATTCTTCACATATCTGAAAGGAAACAAAAAATTTCCGATAACTTTCACATAGATGTCTAATTTGTGATGCTTTGGGAATAAAATATTTGTTTATTCAGAAATGATGAAATTATGATTCAAAGTTTTTCGTGTCATCCCTTTCAAACTAAATGTAGACCCTATAGTATTGGTTTGATTAATCAAACTACGTTCGTTCCTCCTCAACTTCGCGCTTTGAATATCATGGTTTTTGAAGTTACTTCTCTTTTGCGATATTTATATTGTCTCGCATTTCTTTCTAAAAAATCAAGCCGTCGATTTATCAATGCCTGCCACTGAGTAGCAGAGGAATTAACTCCCGAACGTCCTGCGAGCATCTTGAAAGCGATCTGAGAAGTGCAGGTGCAGCGCATAGTTGAGAAACATGACCCGCCGACGATGAATGCATTGTCACTATGTAAGTAATGTACTTGGTGGAGCACTGGAATCTTATGGAAATATTCTAGGTAAGTTTCAGTAACGCAATTCCTTTTCACAGATGTGGAATATTATAACAGAGAATGTTAGATAGTTATTTTCCTCATTTTGAATCAGAATAAAAGGAAATGGGGGCAAGTAGTACAATTGTTGCAGGTAGACTGCGTACAGAATGTCAGCAAGATATTGTTATTTGCCTAAATCAATTCGTGCAATGTGAAGAAATTGGCTGAACGTTAACAAGCATACATAGTACATACACGTATACATGTAATTGATTCATCACACCATGAAGAGAAACATAAGATGATAACATCTGCTAAGATTTTACCGACTTTTCCCAACACTCTCCATCTCTCAAGCTAATGATTAGAATAATTGACTTCATCGAAAGAACTTGTGTCTACAAACAAACGATTGATGACTTTTTTATATTAAAGGTCGAAATTCTCTTTCTGAGTTCCTACGTAGCAAATTACAGCTTTCGCTTGCATTCAATTGTATTTATACTAAGCCGACGCGCTAAAACAATATAATTATTTGAAAAGTAGACTTGCACGATCATCACAATACATCGATCAACATGCGCAACTTGTTTGATGCAACTTAAACGGAGAGGTTCTCCGTTTTCTTTTTAAAATTATGTTTCCCGTCCGTTACCGGTAACGTAAAGACACCGTACAACTGAAATTATCATGAAATTATTGATAAAATCAAAACAATAAAAATAAATCACTTCTCTCATTATTTCAACAGTCTTTTCACAAATATTCAAAAGGCATTTTACTTCACCTAAAGAATATATGTTGTCTCCAAAGACATTTAAAAATCTAGACCGAATGCTCATTCAGGTAGGCTATAACAACCGACAAACAGTCGAAATAGAGATAAATCCCAAAAAATGCCGCTTCTCATAGGATGAAGATGTCCAGGTTTGACATTTCACGCATGTTTCGGGAAGAATCAAGTATGTTGATGCTTTGCTCCATCATCAGAGAAGCTAGGTCCGACGATAATTTGTGAGCAAAGATCGAAATATACCGGAAAAAGAAAAAAAATTTTAATCCTCATTTTAATACTAAACTTTCCCCAAAACATACGTTCCTACAGGGTTTCGGAGTCGGAGCCGCCCGAAGGCGTGGTAGCTGAACCACGGCTCCGAAACCTTGCTTTCTTAGTTGAAGTCATGATGATGATTTAGCAAAGCTGTCTCAGTTGGGCAAGTTGTCTACACAGCAAACTCTTAAGTTCGAGACTGCTTTATGCTATGAGATATGCGCAAACCCTCACTCAAAATGACTGTAGCATAGTTCATCGGAAACTACCTTTTCATCACAGCCACAGGCTACCTCATCCCGAAGATTTCGGAGAGGGGTGATAGTGAAGCTAACATTAAGACTTTCAAAAGCTACGAGAATAAATAATTTTATCACAATAAATAAAAAAGAATTTTATTCAAAACTCAACAAAAAGCGACAAAACATTAATTACGAGGAAGTGTGCTTGTACCAAATATATCCTAGTGCTAGCCTGGAGTACTTTCTTTTATCGACACTGAAATAAGAATTTCGTTCCCAATGTCCGACGTTACATTGATTAAAATGTCAAAATTCTACACCCGACCTTTCGTCGTCCTGCCGAGTTGTTCCCTAGAAATAGCCGCCTGTGCACTAAAATCGGCTTTATATTGTACAAATTTTGTAATTTCTAAAGTACTTTCTTTTATGATAGAGAAAGTCCTTGGCATAAATGTATTAATTTGAATACCACTTCTACATTTACCTGAATTTGGTTGTCCTCTATTGCGTCTAGCTGTTTTTCGATACTGCTAAGTCGATGTTGAATATTCCAATCATTTTTCTGTAATTCCATGGCACTTGCCTTCGACCGGTGAATAAAGTGAAGTGCAGATCCACATCTTTCATAAGTATTAAAAGATAACCTCATTGTAATTCGTTGACATCCATAGTCCAAGTGAAAGTGATGTTGCACCAGCAGTCCAATCAGAAGTCGCTGCTTTAAAACAATGCATTCAACAACCATATCAATCGCGACCAAAATATTCACCTGCTGTCTCATCGTATTCTTTCCGATAGCCTAATAATAGCGCGGATGAGGAAACGGAAGCGAGAATACTATACTTGAACATCGTTCGCTTTGTGACATTTTCTGTTGTATTCATGAGGACCTATGACGTCAGGCGAACTGAAATTTATAGTGTTTGCTACAGAATAAATAGACTGCTCATTTATTTGAATTCTATTTTTACCTACGTTCCTTTTAAGCGGTTGGCCGAATGGTGATTCTGATCTTAGGTGCAAACTCGGATTCGATGGCTAAATCGTACCGCGTCCGAGTAGGGCAAATTCCATCTTAATGTTTTTGCCATTGTCGATAACAGGATGATATCTGGCATGATTATGGCTTTCATCAAGTGACAAATGACTGATAATTTTAACAATGAAAGAAAATAAATGAAGAAAGAAAGTAATTTTATGACTATACCCCCAACAATATGCTTTGTTTTGTACTGAAAATCCTATAACTTTTGCACCAGACGTCCGATTATTTTCATCCTTGAGATAAGATGATTCAGGATAAGAGGAACATTTATTCTCTACAAACCATGAACCAAATCTTAACAGGGAAAATGCAGTCAACGCACGAAAATTAGTCCATCAAATTTCACTGATTTTAAGCAGTGACAGAAATTTATCACGCTGGCTAAAACGCGAGATAAAAAATATTCTTTACCCTGAAGCGCTTCCACCAAAAAGACGTCAATCGGGTGTTCGGTTCAAAAGTTATAGGGAGTTAAATGCATGCATATGAAGGAATTTCCGCAAGTTCCGTTAATGCTCTAAACTGTTTTAGAGGCCTCATTAAAAAGTCTGAATTCTGTCAAACGATCAGATGGCATACTGACGCATGCTGAGCATCAACATATCCTTATATTGACTGTAGATATGCGGTTTGTGCTTTACTTCCTCAAGTCAGGATCTACATTTAGTAAGAGCTCCTATCGCTATAGCAACCGCGTGAAGTAGACCTAATAGTTCCTGACGAAAGACACTGCTGTGAAAAGAGCGTCTTGAAATCACTGTAAGACACAAGCTTGCGGGTCATTTACAATTCTTCTTTAAGTCAGTAATTGTGTATCAGTACGGGATTCGGACTTGGTCAGGCAAATCAACCGTCTCCACAGCCCTGATTTTGAAAATACGCGGCTATGTTTTGTGGCCAACTGTGTATACATGCATTTACTATATTTAGCAAAAACTGCGGTTGGTGATGCATTTATATTATACATGTACGTTATCATTCATCTTGCATTCATGTCTAAATTTTGAACAAGAAAATGTCTTGAGGGAATCTTGGAACATGATAATTGATTATAAAAGTATATCCCGGTAATTTACAACTGTAATCAAATGATTTTTAAATAAATTGTCATGGCTATTTCACCTTGTCATGCTTTGAATGGAATTGGAGAGAGACAATATTGAAAAATGGTAAAAAAGGAAGGAAATTAACAGGTCCAGTATAAAACTTACAATTTCCCTTCCTTTAATACTTTATATCAGGGGTGCGCAACCTGCGACGGCCGCAAGCGGCCGTAGCAAAGGCAAAGTGCGGCCGTGACAATGAGCAGCAAATGAAAAAGAATATTGCATATGTGTATTGAAAAATATTTCTTGAGTTCACGGCAATCGAAAAACAATCGTCACTATGGTAGCATACTAGTCACCTTGTAACTGTCGAACACCTTTATGCCCATGCTGCTTGGAAAAATGCGCGCCTGCAGGCGCGATGAAGGTGTTCAATAAAACTCGTTGCCTCGCCGCACCTGATCCAGATAGAAGAGGTTTCATTCGAACTTCAGATGGAAGTGATCGAGTTGAAGGCGAATGATTGTCTTGTGAAACAGTTTGAAAATGATGGTATTTTGTATGAAGTATGGAAATCAGCAGTGAAATATCCAAGATTGCAAGAGTGGGCCCAAAATATTTTAGTTTCAGTATTTGGAAGCACATACGTATGCGAGCCAGCGTTCTCTAAATTGAAATTCATAAAGAACAAGTACCGGACGCGCTTAACAAAAAACAATCTCGAGAATAGTTCATGTTTATTGACATCCTCTCAAGTGCCTGATTTTCGAAGTTTGGTCAACGACGGACAGCAGCAAGTTAGTCATTGAGTCTTACACTGATGCTATAATTTTTTTACGAGATATTATATTTCTACCTATTTAGATTAAGTGTATTTTCATAAATAAAATATGTTAAAATTTCAGTGTTTTTATTTCACATTTATCATTAAATGTAAAGCTCACGTTTTGGGTTGAGAAAGAACTGTATGATTAGTAATGATAAGATGCTTCATGACTTCAATAATAGCGCTAGGTAGGCAGGCTTATATGAGTGAATGCCTAGAATAGAGCGCCTCTGTGATGGATGAATGAATTTTGCGTGGCTCATGATTCCTTTATGAATTATTACAGTAGCTTAGTAAAGCATTTTCTCCTTCGGTTGTCTTTACAAAAACATGCTTTCAACTTTTCAAGTACTAACACCTTAAGCTAACGTCGGTCGCATATGGGTTAACTGGCGAAGTTTTATGCGATTTTCACTGCATCATTCATCAGGGAAAGCTAATTTGAGTGGTGGAATATAATAATTTGAGTGGTGGCTATTGACCTAGTTGTTTGCACACATATCAAGTGCGGCCGTGATTCTTTCGGACTTCGAAATGGCGGCCGAAAAATGTAAAAGGTTGCGCACCCCTGCATTATACTCTTCCTGATAGAAGCGGAGAAAAGATAGTTAACGGATGTTTGCTGAAATTAATTGTAAAAATAACGGTGAAGAAAATAAAATCACCATATTTCAATATAAGCCCTTTCCGATTCCACTCAAAACGATCAAATGATTTCTAACCTAAACTAAAAGTGGCCGCTGGGCGAGCCGAAGATTGAAAAACTGCACCAGTCCTGCCCTTTTGTACCACTAACAGTTTGGAGTCAAAACTGCAGCAATTTTCTTTCAAACTGCCATTTTATTTGAATGGCCGAATATTCAGTCGAAAATGCGACTCAGGTGACAATAATAGAATTGGATAAGCACTAGATCAAATTGCAGGGTTGCCAAACTCGTCCAGAAAAAAATCCGGACGCTCTAATGTTATATCATCAGAGTAAATATAAACATTAATTGCCTTCTATACTTAACTGTGAATGGAAAATAATCATTATGCGTTATGTCATCAATATCATGCGTATCTCTTTTCCTCGTCATTCATAAATGACAGGTGATTTTGAATGAAAAATCGCAGCTTTTATGAACCCGCAATACATTCAATTAACAAATACATCAATAAATATCAGAAGCCTTGAGAATATTTCACAAATCCTTTTAACAAATATAGGCAGTACAAAGCTATATAAAAATTGATCAGCGCGTCTATGATTTCGTTAAATGATTGAATCAACAAATCTATAAAAATATACATTAGTGCGCCTATGATTGTGTTAAGAATCAACAAATCTATAAAGAATACAGCGGTGTATCTATGATTGCGCTACCAGAAAAACAAATCTTTATAAAAGTACATCAGTGCGCCTATGATTGCGCTACCAGAAAAACAAATCTATATACAAATACATCAGTGCACCAGCGGCCACTCTGATCATAGGCGACTTTAACTGTCACAACTCCAACTGGCTAGAGACCGAAATCACTGACAGGAACGGCCAGATCATGGAGTCATTCTGCGTAGAGCTAGGACTTTCGCAATTGGTAAAATCAATAACCCGTACTCCTGATAACAATTCATCCAGCCCGTCTCTTCTGGACCTCGTTCTATCTCCTGATACTGACCTCATCGAATCTGTCGACGTTTTACCCCCTATTGGCTCGGCCGATCACAGCCTAATCAAGATCTCAATTCCTGAAACTCAAATGAACGCTCCAAACGATGACCGCGCAAGAACTGTCTACGATTTCAACATGATCAAAGATTGGAGTGCTATCCAAAACTTTATACTTCTTACTGATTGGTCACCCTTGTTTGAATCAACATCCATAGATGATGCCTGGAAGTTCTTCAGTAAAACAGTCCAAGAAATTCTGTTTAGCCATGTCCCGATAAAATCTGTTCAAAAGCATCAATACAATCTACCTTTCATTACTGATGACTTTCGACGTTTCTATATCCAAAAGAAGCAGTACTGGAATCGATATAAGGGCACTAATTCTGAATTTGACCTACTTCAATATCGCTCCAATCGAAACGCATTGAGCTCTGAAATCCATAGGATCCGTCTCGAAGGATACCGAAAGAAGATTGACTCACTTCTAGCTGCTCCTTCTACTAGACGATACTGGAAACTAGCTGGACAACTCTATAAATTTTCTGGTGCACCTCCGAATCTACCGGATCTCCGCTACAATAACGACTATTACCGCTCCAACAAAGACAAAGCAGAACTTTTCAATAAAATATTTTCCGACGCACAACAAGGTGACGAAACACGTATCTTCCATACCGAAGATTGCACCCCAATATATCTGACGATGTTGTTTTCAAAAAACTTTCGACACTTAACACTTCCAAATCCCCTGGGCCGGACAGACTGAGCAACCTTTTTCTTACCCAATGTGCTACAGAGCTAACTCCGATTTTGTCCCACCTATATCGCGTATCCTTAGAAAACTGCAAACTACCTGATGAGTGGAAAATGGCCACAGTGGTGCCAGTATACAAGCGAAAAGGAGATCATGCCAACCCTGACAATTATCGTCCCATCTCCCTGACGTCATCTATTGTGAAAGTTATGGAAGATATCATAAACAACCAACTATCCAACTTCCTCTGTCACAACAAAATTTTGCACGAACATCAGTTTGGTTTTCTCAAAGGTCATTCTGCAGCAGAGCAAGTTGCGCTTCTTCAACAAAAATGGACTACAGCCATGGAGAAAAATCAGACAACAGCGATTGCCTTTCTGGATTTATCAAATGCCTTTGGTACAGTTCCACACGAGGCCTTGCGTCACAGACTACTGGCCTCAGGTATTCGTGGTAACATCTATGGATGGATTTCCAACTACCTCACAAATCGTCAACAACAGACCAGAGTAGGGAACTCTTTCTCGTCATGGAAGCCTCTATCCGCGGGTGTTCCTCAGGGCAGTGTTCTTGCACCCACCCTCTTTACCCTCTTCATTAACTCTCTCATAAAGGCCGTTAATTACAAACCCTTCGAAAACTATCCGCCTGTTGAGTGTATGGCATACGCGGATGATTCATTAATATATGCTTCCCATACTGATCCTGTCATGGCAGTTGCGTACGTCAACAAATCTCTTCAAGACATTCTTGCATGGTCCAAAACATGGGGTATGAAGTTCAACACCACAAAAACTGTATCTATGCTAATCTCCAAGTCCAAGAAAAGACCCGCTCCGAAAGGAATAACCTTCGAAAACAAACTCATTTCTTTCTCTCAAATCCACATGCATCTTGGTATTGTTCTTACAAATAACCTGAAGTATGAAAATCACGTCAAACATATATGCTCCAAAATAAACAGAGAACTCTACGCGTTTCGTATTTTGTGCTCCAACATTCCCTACTGTAAAGATCTCCTCATTCAACTATACAAGACATACATTCGGCCACACCTGGAATATGGATCCCTCGCCTTCGCTGGAATTGGCAAAGTACTGTCCGACAGGCTTGAATCTCTACAAAACAGAGCCATCAGATATATTTTGCGCTTGCCTCTCCGTACCCATCTCGGTCGGACTCATTATGATGAGGTTAAGCTCGAGCTGCTGTCTGTTCGCCGTGCTCGTATCATTGCAAGCGCAGCCTATAAAATGATTAACGATACTTGTCCCCGTGCTTTTCTCTTATATAAACCCTTACAACGTCAGCTCAATTACAACCTCAGACAAACCTACTATGAGCTGCCTAAAAATATGCAGCCCACTAATCCGCCATCCGAGCGCTTTCGGCGGGCACCTTTATCCCTCACAAGTGGCATTATAAACATTCTTCCTCACTCATCCCTACAATCATGTTCCCTGTCAGCTTTTCAAACACACCTGAAATCCCTTGCCTCACATGTTTTGTGTAATTTTCCGAATCAGTCTTAACTCTGTGTGTGTATCCACTGTCTTTGCTCAATAATGTAATGTGTGAACCTTATAGTCTTTGTATGTTGATAAGTACTTCCTATCGGTACTATTTTCAACATTATTTAGCACGTGCATTCGCGCTGTGCTAGTGTATCCAAGCAGTCTTGTAGTTGTACATCTTTCCAACGGCATATATTTGCCATGGCTAATAAAATGTTGATGATGATGATGATGACCTATGATTGCGCGACCAGAAAAAACAAATCTTCATAAAAGTACATCAGTGCACCTATGGTTGGGTTATGAATCAACAAATCTATAAAGAATAAAACGGTGCGTCTATAATTGCGTTGCCAGAAAAACAAATCTTCATAAAAGTACATCAGTGCACCTATGGTTGGGTTAAGAATCAACAAATCTATAAAGAATACAACAATGCGCCTATGGTTGCGCTACCAGAAAAACAAATCTTCATAAAAATATACATCAGTGCGCCTATGGTTGGGTTATGAATCAACAAATCTATAAAGAATAAAACGGTGCGCCTATAATTGCGTTGCCAGAAAAACAAATCTTCATAAAAGTACATCAGTGCACCTATGGTTGGGTTCTGAATCAACAAATCTATAAAGAATAAAACGGTGCGCCTATAATTGCGTTGCCAGAAAAACAAATCTTCATAAAAGTACATCAGTGCACCTATGGTTGGGTTCTGAATCAACAAATCTATAAAGAATGCAACAATGCGCCTATGGTTGCGCTACCAGAAAAACAAATTTTCATAAAATATACATCAGTGCGCCTATGGTTGGGTTATGAATCAACAAATCTATAAAGAATACAACGCTGCATCTGTGATTGCGTTACCAGAAAACAAGTCTATATAATAACACATCACTGATAGACAAATGATCACTATAAATAAAAACACGTCAAGTATAAACAATCTAGCTCACTGAAATCTGTCCATAAAAACAATCCGATAAAAAATTCTTCTTTGGCAAAAACAATTCTTTAAATAGTCTAAAAATTTACGTTCATGATTCTTCATCATCGCTAGCACTATCGTGCTTATATGATTGGAAGTATCGCCGGGATGAGCTTCGAGCTAAGTCGATGAGGGACTGAGTTACTGAAAAATGTTGTAATCCATCGATATTTTTCAAGTGAGATCGCACTCGCCGGATACCGTGCAGAGTTTCGGGTTGGAGACGATTTCTCTCCTTTGTGACTACAGCTGCATTTACACTAAATCCTCTTTCCTCAGCAGCATTGTGTGGCTGAATACAAAGCAATGCCTGCACAAGAACTTTGATCAGCGGATATTTGTGCTTTTCGAATATCTTGCTCCAATAAGCATCTAGCCGTTCTTCTTTGAGTGGCTGAATATCATTGTTGATTGCCAGCTGTTTCCATTCCTCGATTAATGGTTGCATGTCATCAACTTTTATTGTGGGAATGAGACCTGCAAGAAACGTCAAGTTTTTCAATTTTGTTGTCTTGTCCTTATCCGACTGAAACGTGCGGTTTTGTGGACACAGCAATGTCAACTTTCGCCACAAACGCATGTGTTCTTTTTGATCAAGTTTGAGATTGCTCATGGTTGCGTGGAAAGCCTCCAAATAAGAAGCCTTCGCTTCGAGTTTGAAATGGGTCATTTCGGCAGACTGCAAATTTTTCAGACATAAACGTTCGGTTCGGTGGCCAATGTCAACGTCTGATGAGAGATTTTCAGGGACCGTGCTTGATGTTGAAATCTTCGACACGACGATGTCTTCACAGACAGAAGGCAGCAAAAATCGTCCGCCTAGAGAAGCCATCATGCCACAAATTCTATACACATACTCCGGCCCAATGGGATCGTCTCTCTGTAAAAATAATTGCATTTCTTGAAATAGGGGAAGTGCTTCGATAGAAAAAGGAGGTAGATGTCTGTCTTCTTTGATGCAAATGCGCTGCGAAGTCGCTCATACCGATCATTCTTTACCAAATCAGCCAATCCTTTTTTGGGCAAATAGTGGACGAAATAGGTTCGAAGCGCATCAAGCAGCGTGAGAACTCGATTCACAAAATGAAGTAAGATTAAAAACCTCGTCCCACTATGATCAATTAGTTTCAAGTTCGGTAAATCCAGCTCGTCTTGCAGAGCAGCGAATTCTTCGGATCTGAGAGCTCGCGCTTTGAAGAAATACTTCATGTCGAGTGCAAATTGAAGCACTTTGAATTTCAGTTTGCCCATAGCTTTTTCCACGCAGTTGTGCAATGCATGTAGTTTGCAAGAACCAAAGTCTATAACATCCGGATTAGAAGATGTGAACAGTTTTATGAAGGCTGTCATAACATGCGGCCCGTCGCGGTTGATGGCAAGTACGTTTTTGGCTGAGATGTTCACGATTTTCAGAAAATTCATTACTTCAGCATGAATTATCTCAGCACTACAAAGTTTGGGAGGCGCTCGGTTTCCTGCAAGAGCCTCAATCACATCTTTCCGGTCTATTTTCATGTAAATCGAGGTCAGGAATTCTACACGGATTCTTTGCTGATTGAAGCACCAGAAAATAGCAGTCAAATCGAGCTGCTTGTACCTAGATGAATTGTTCGTCTCATATAGGCAAAGTGTGAACAAACCACACCTTAAGGCGGCATAAAGTTCCTCCGACAGATATGGGCCTACTGTCTTTGTGATGAGGTAGGTTGCTTTCGTTTTCCCACACGAGAAATTTGATGCTAACACATCATTAGGAAACATTTTCCTGCACTGTACATAAGCACTGTTCGTCTTCGCTGCATCAGTTTCTGAGGCAAACACCCTCTTCTTAATTCACGTTTATATGGCGACAAACTGGTTCTTCCATTTTTTCCACAGCAACAATACCTTGAGTACAGATCAATCCATTAATGGTGGTCGTCACGTCGAGAAATGATAACGATTAGCGAAATCGAGAAATTCTTTAGATTTGGCGTTATACTCTTATAAGATCAAAATTTTCTGAAAAATGAAGAATATGTTTATATACATGTATTTCAAAACATGGAAATTCATGCAAATCCGAACTTCATTGTTCTGGCCGCGCTGCCTCTGAAGAACAGTTACGGTAGAATGAATTCTTCTATACAATACAATTTGCAAACACATTGAGAAGTCAAAATATATTTGTGCAAATCCAAGAAGTAATCTGTTATGACAACAGCATAGTGCATGTATAAAATTACCCAAATTGGACCCTAGTAGTCTGTGAAAAAAGCAGTTTGCAAAATTGATACGGATGAATCAGCTTTAGTCCAAAGCAAGTAGTTGAATGATTTTAAACGGGTAAAGAAATAACTGACGAACATTAGTATGGATTCGATAAAAATCCGGAAATTTGGAAATCCGGTTTTGACAAAAAATCCGGACTTCAGCAGATTCTGTCAAAAAATCCGGACGTATGGCAACACTGAAATTGCCATGGGATCAAGTCCAACCGCTACGCATCAGCTGTCAAAACGATCACAATCAAAGATGAATAGGCCTACTTATGATATCATCATCATGAGCTTGCGATATTGTTTTCTGATAAGTGACAATGTTTTTGGATCAATTGAATATTTGCCTCCCACCTGCTTAAGAAATTGAAAATTGAAACAGAAGATTTCGCCAATGATATTTACGCAGGGTTGCTGTGGAAATAATTATTTCCATTCCATTTTCCTGGAAATTACTTAAACAGGGTGGAAATTTCCACAAAAGCTTTTCTTGTGTTTGAGAAAGTTAAATTGCCATCTTTCGCTTTATAACGCCTCCAGCCGCACATCTTTTGCATGGCAATTTGATCTATCGTTTATTTCATTTCGTTGTTATAAATTGCATTCACAACATGGCTTAAGATGTTTTGGTGGACAATCGATCCCCGCTACTTGCCTTAATGTCGGCGGTCACAATTCTGACGTGTTATTTATTCATTGATTATTATTGCCTTGACAACTGATGTGTGCTGGTGAGGGTTTGATCCTGCCAATTGACAGAGTCGCGTAAGGGACTCGTAACTCAGTTGGTTAGAGCACAGGTCTAGTTAACCTTGGTCGTAGGTTCGAATCCTACCAGCCGCACATCTTTTGCATGGCAATTTGATCAATCGTTTATTTAATTTCATTGCTGTTAACTCAATTCAACGTAAGGCACGTCGCACAGGCTGTATGGACCGACCATTTCAAATTCTTTATCAGTTTAGATAATTAAGTAAAACATTTTACATTATCAGTTGCAAAACGCAAAATATCAAGAACACACAAATGAAACGTCAAATGACTTTCAATAAAAATAACTTGCTGGACACCTCTGTAGTCTGTGCCGATGTCACATGCAGTGAAAGGCTGCCACCCACAGAATTAGACAGGTCGTCTCTTCCTCTGTTTGACTAGAAAGGAAACATTGGAACATGTAACGTTAATGAAATGGCACAATCTGCTGACTAAACACCATAGCAATCGAACAATGAGCAGCAAGTTCAACATTAAACACGCCAAATTGTGCAAAGTTTCAATGACTGTTATCAACCGAATCACACAGCAAAGAGACACAGTCGATGTCAAGTTCTACAGAGAAGTCTGTGAACGTTTTTTCGTGCGCCTGCTAACTTTTTTAATAATCATCGGAGGGCCCAACATCATCGAGAAAACTTTTGCGCAATGATCTGAATTCTTCGAATCTGAAGGAATCGTGGCAATCGGAGCATTTTGAAGGAATTCACGGCAATCCGCAAGCGACGCACGACTATTTTTCCTATCTCTGCAAGGTATTAGGAAATTCTTTTTGCCCACTTAATAAGTTCCTGCATGTGCCGTTGTTTTGAATCAGTTTGCACTTCTAGCAAAGTGATGCGGTTAAACAATCTAATTCTGTGCTGCCACCTCACATACAGTGGCGATTTCAGAGATCAAGCCCCTCATGTTCAGCACGACAAAGTATTTAGTCTCATTCTGGGAGCCACACCAAATCTAAAACATAAGAAATTTAACTTTCTGATTAAAGAAACCAAACATTATTGTAGAATTTTTCAAACCTTCATTGCATTCAATTACTCTGATCATATTACTATAATATCAAGGACATGTCAATTAGGATTAGTAGCCAAAATCTTCCGGAACATTGATTGGCAGAAAGAAGGAATCAGCATTAATGGCGAACGCTTGTCGAATCTTTGTTTTGCGGATGATATCGTCTTGCTAGTTGCTAACAACGTCTGGGAACGCTCTCGAGAGAATGCTGCAAGACCTGGCAACGGAAAACAGACGGCACGGTCTAATAATGAACAAAAAGAAAACAAAAGTAATGTTCGGAGCGGGATGTCAACAGCAACTAATAAGAATAGATAATGAAATAATCAATGAGTGCGAAGTAAAACTATCTGGGACAATAATTTTCCCTAGATAAGATGCATATGTTTACACAGGATATGTGTGGAACCACGACGTAAATCTTTAACAAAATAACCTCTCTTAACAAGAATATTTACAATCTTTTGTGCCCTTTCAACAACAAATTGAAAATGCGTGCAAATACGTAAAATTCTAATTATTTGGCTCGAGAAGACTTATTAGAAGAGAAGACATTTTCATCTTTTGAACAGTTGCGATTGTACATCCGCAAAGTACTACTGTCTTTATATACAATACAGTATTATCCTGCTTACACCTTAATACATTCACAGGGATCAACAAAGTCATTTCTCGACAACTCGTGAAGCGATGATGACCGGACCACATGTGCTTCTTAAATAGGTGTGGCAAAGTAGTGGTCGCGGGAAAATTTCAAATGGCAGTGGATGAGACGAAGAGGGAGAGAGAACAATACACACACGAGTAGCAGCAGTGATGCGTCGAACAGGCGAAGTCAGATCAAGCTGTTGACATCGCTACACTTCACGTCATCGTCTTTAATGCAAGAAGTACTTGTCTGATCTGCATAAAATTTTGTTTGTAGGTAGAAAATATGCTTGAGTACATGTACTCGAAGTTTGGTGACGATTGATTCATTTTGCAGATTTTAGACAAATTTGAAAACCTGGGGGGGGAAATAACCCACAAGTACCGGATTCGGATTCTGCCGTAGCACCCGTATCCATTGCGATCAGTTCATTTCATGCCACTGATTTGTTTCATCCATGGACTATATTACTTATATTTAGAAGTCCATGGTTTCATCCTATTTCTAGAGCCTATTTCTATCTTTTCTATCCTAAGACGTTTTCAAAAACCTAAGGATCGGTCTTCTGAGGCCATCAAACAGTCTCATCACTGAAAATTTCACGAGCTGCGAATACAATTGTCTCATCGGCGGGGGGTACGTCACACAGATGGTATGAGAGTTGACTTGGATCGCCGTAAAGAACAAAGTAATCGCGCAATTGAAATGCCAATCACATACCGATATTCTGTTAACTTTTAAAGTGAATTATGACATTCTGATACTTCTATATAAATAATGACTTCTCAATGACATTCTGACAATAAGCAAAATAGAATGTATGAAATTAAGAAATCCTTACGCTCATCAAATTCATTATATAACTGCGATTTATGTGCATTATAGATCACATGAATCGGTTCGGTAGATCGAGTACAATCGTAAATAATGACTTTGATAATAAGCGTTTGTTAGCTGTCGCCCCGCACACTTGAAAGCATGAGGTTTGTCATCAAATGATTTCTTTGATCCAGTTTTCTCAATACTTGACCAAAATTACCTAAACGGACTTGTATTCGATCGAAATTTTATGGAGAATGCGATGATATTATCTATTTTGCAATTAGAATAAAAAACTTTTTTTCTAAAATGAAAAAACCGCAGTTGAAATGGGTTCAGACCCATTTGAGAGCTCGGCAACCGAGCTGTGTGTGAACACTATCTGCGGTTTTTTTTACTGAGTTTAGCGATAGAAATCACGACTTTCTTAATATGCGAATATGCTTAATTGAATACAAAATTAGGTAAGTTGATAACCTTCTTTGGTAAGATGATTGCGCAACCCAAGATTCCGTTAAGATGAATGCGAATCCCGGTAAATTGACTGCAAACTGGTAAATTGAATATAATTCCTGGTAAACTAGAAGCGCAATAACCATGTGTGTTGAATAGTTTGCAAATCCCGGTAACTTGATTCCACTTTCTGGCAACGAGAACGGGAAAAGCTATATTTAGTTACATGATAATATGCACTCTTTGAAACACAAATCTGTGCTTTGAAAATGCTTGTATGGCTCAAAACCTTTTATCTATTTTAAGCACTGTAGATTGCTGCCTCCTGATGACACAAAAAATGATAAGCATGACCTAACAGAAAATCATGGGGCCGCCACTGCATATACTATCACACTAAATCAAAACACAGCTTCATATTTGGGTTTCATGACATTGCGGTCAAAATTTGCCTAAAATCACTTTTCTACATTATCATTCACATGCCTTCATGGTAAATATTGACTGCAGGCTACACTGGGTGACATTGCCACGCGTAATTACGGAACACCGCAAACATCCGTGGTTAAGGGCAGTTTATGCTTCAAAGCTCGTATACATACGCGCTGCACTAAGAGTCAGAAATCACTTGATCTGATGCTGTTAAAATATGGGGAATGTTTATGAATACGCGCGGGCGAGCGTTTATTGTTTGCGCGTCGTCTATGGTTGTCTGCGTTGCCGCTTGAACCACGGATGAGCCGCTAAGCATGTTCTCTCTTCCCTGAGCATGAAATTGAGGTCCTATCACATTGTTTAGCCTCTGATACATGTAGACACGTGAGAAGCAAAGTCTATATAACAGGACTGCCGACAGATGTTGCAGCAATGTAACGCATAGCCACGGATGTTTAGGGTCATGCGTAATTACGCGTGAATTACGCGTAATTGAGCGTCGCATGCCACCTAGTGTACATCTGCTGTATTTAAATAAATTGTTGGTACCGGTACTTTTTTCTCATGAATATGGTCAATCGATTCCAAGAATAAATTTTTGTGCTACAGACTGAATTATAGATTTGAGGACCATAAATCATTTCACCCAATGGCCACAAAAATAAAAATCATGATGCAGTGAACCCAAACAAATGTCATCGTTGAAAAAGACAAACTGGCTCCCTTCATTCAATGCAAAAAACTTATAATAAGTAACTTTTTACCTTTTGATCAACAAGTAGCTTGCTGCACGACTTGCACTACGTGTACATGTACATTTTTGAAAAAATGTACCGCACCATTAACAAAGAAATCACAAAAAATTAGCATTTTTTTGAACATCAAACTTCATTATTTTCATGATGAGCAAGAAGATTGATAAATGCAACAGACTTGTCATACAACTAGATAAGAAATCACCATTCTGGGCTTAAAAATGGTGGAAAAGTTCATTACAAATTGCTCTTGTGCAAAATTTCAAAATTCAAATATTTGTTAAAATGATGTTTATATTCGATTCTTCCATAGGCCCTACCCCTATTTCTGCAACTTCAATGCTTCTTGGAATGATAATGTGGGATGGCTTAAGTAATGGGCAAAAGACCGTTCCAGGCCACCATAAAATTCAAAAAAATAGTATCTTTAAAAACGACAAATTCATGAATTTGAACCCTTTTTCAGGTTATTAAGACCTAAATACATGAATTTAGTCCATTCAAAAAGTACCATTTTTGAAAAAATGGTACTTTTTAAAAACGACATAAATTCATGAATTTGAACCCTTTTTCAGGTTATGAAGACCTAAATTCACAAATTTGGGCGTTTTTAAAAATACCCAATTTTCAAATTTTTCAAAATCTCAAATTTGAGAATTACAATTTTCATTGCTTAAATCATGACCGTTCAAGGACACCAAAAATCATAAAAGTTGAGAATTTCAAATTCATGAGTTTAGACGTTTTTTAGGTTTTTAAAATATATCATGTGTCTAAAAATATTTCTTTAAAAGTGGAAGAAACAAAAGTGGAAGAAACAGCAAGAATATATCCTTCAATATCATATGAACGTAGTTCTGCTACCCCCTCCCTTCTGTCTTCTAGGGGTCCCTTAAGAAATTTTTTTATTATAAAATGAGCAACATAAATAAGTTTTTTAAATTATATGGAACGCAAACTACGACAAATTTCGACCTAAAGAAAATCGCAAATGAATTAGGAATAAAGAATTTTCATGTTCTAATGAGAGACGAATTACAATTCCTAAAAAATAAGCCAACAGGAACCTTCAGTTCCCGGAACAAAGTTCCATCAATAACTGTAAATTTCGTAACCAATCTCCATACGTCAGATGAAAAAGGCATACATTGGTCAGCAGGTATGTCTAATAAAAATGGAGATAATTACTATTTTGACTCATACGGTCTTCCACCTACAAACGAAGTTAAAAAATTACTTGAAAATGGAACTTATAATACATTTCAAATTCAAAAACCGGGAACTACTTACTGGGGTCAATTATGTCTTTATGTTTTATTTAAATTACAAAAAGGAGTATCATTTCTTGATATTAGGTTAGAATTGAATAATAATAATAATAATAATAATAATAATGATAATTAAAAAGCTAAAGCTCAGTTCGTTGTAATTCATTTTGATAAAAACGGCCTCTGATATCCTCATTATCTAAATCTTTAATTTCATAAGTAAACGGATAAGTTGGATTTATTTTACAAATTTCAAATATTTCTTTAGTCCAATAGCCAACAAAGCCTTTTTCAAATTTATTCTTATATTTAAATATTCTAACTCTATCTCCAATTTTAAATTTCGGCTTAAGTTTCTGCAAATTCGGATTACTCTCATTCAAATTATTATTCTCGAATATTTTCTTTCGTATCAAATCAGGGTCGTCAGAAGCATTCTTTGGAGTTTCTTCAATACCAGAATGAACTTTATTATTGTACTCTTCTACAATTCCTGGTAATATCTTCAACCATTTCTGATTTCTTTGCTCAGTACATTTCTTGAATAATTTATTTTTTAACGTCCGATTGAATCTTTCTATCACTACAGCTTTTCCAGCGTTTTCAGTTGAATAAACTGAGCCTTGGCGATGACTTTCGTCTGTTTCAAATAGTGGCTGAACGTTTCGGTTATAAAATTCCGACCCTTTATCAATAAACAATTTTTTTGGCTTTCTTTTACTTTCTTTAAAGATTTCTTGAAACGCATATTTAACTGATAGACCACTTTTGTTTTTTAAAGGCTTTACCCAAGCGTATCGTGTATATAAATCTATAACGGTCAATGCGTATTTGTAGTCCCTTTCATTCGGCATATGAATAAGATCAGCACTCCAAATATCATCTTTATTAAATACTTTTACTTTCAATAAATATTTCGGCTTTCTGTATTCCCTATGAATTTCAGACGCGTAGGTTCGAGCGTTGCTCTCAGACAGCTTTGCTGTCGTTTCATTTAAACCCTGACCGAATAATATTTTAGCTTGTAAAGCTTTCTTAACAAACATTCTTTCAATTTTTTCTCTAAATGTAGGATTTTGAATACTATCTAATTCTTGAATCATCTTCTTATCAGCTGCATGTCGAGAACTTAGATCATGATTTCGATAAGCTAAATCATGCCTGTAAGCGGCGGCATCTACTCTGTTTATAGGTTCTTCACCTGGTTTCGGATTATTATTCTCATCTAGTCTTATATCTAATCGAGTTCCTGGACCGGTATATGAATGACCAGGAAGATGTTTTTCTTTCGAATATTTACTCCAAATAAATCCAGGAAAGTTTTCTAATGTTTTTTGTATGTCGTTACCTTCATAAATTTTACAATTTGAGTTTTTATTTTTGTTTAATAGATAATTCAATAAATCTAAATTAGAAATTTTTAATTTAATTAAATTTTCGGAATTTTTAGAATTCATTTTAAAAGATAAAAAAAGTTTAAAAGATAAAATAAAATAATTGTTTTACCGAAAAGAACCAAAGGTTCTGAGGTTATTACTTTATCATACTAGGACTTAGATATATTCCAGAACCATCTTTAGTTTCTTTAATTTCAATTAAATCATCAACATTGTGGAGAATATTTTTAAGAACTCGTTTTCCTTCATCAACTAATTTTAATTTACTAATAAAATTATCTACTATTCCTTCTCCCCTAGCAACTTTCTCTAACTCTCTATTATGTCGTTTTTGTTCTTCTAATGCTGCCTTCTCTGATTTATTTTTATTTACTGCTTGGACAATACCAGCTGTCCCACCTGCAACACTTCCTGCTGCAGCTATGCCTCCTATTATTAGTGGAATTAATGGGAGAATCCCGCCATTCTTTTCTTCTTGTAATTGAATATTCTCTATCATTGGTTTACTTATGTAATACTTTTTTTTATTAATCGTAATAGTTTTAGGGGTATTTTTGTCAACAATATTACGTAATTTTAATTCAATAGTTTTATTATTATTACTTTTCGCTTGCGACATTTTTAATAAAAAAATTTTAAGTTACCAAAAAATTTTAATCTATTCTAGTTATTAAAAAATTTCAAGTTACCAAAAAATATATTACTAATTACTAAAAAAATTTTAATCTAAGAATTTAATTAACTTATCGAAGCGAAGCTCCTCGAGGCTTTAGCCTATCGGACCAAAGGTCCTAAGGTTACTAACCTATAGAACTTTGTTCAGAGGCTTTAACCGATCCTAGTCATCTTCCCATTAAGAATTTCAATAGAATATTTTACATCTTCTAGCAATAAACCATAAGCCATCAATGAAGTTGTGGAATCTTTTTTTTCAATATTAATTGTTACATCACAGCCAGTCTTGATAATATCTTCAGATTGTGCACTTAAATCGAAACAGAAAATTGGATATAAATGTCTCCAATCTCCAGGAGATAATTGTGGTTCAACTCCAAATTCTATACAAAGATTTTCGATAACAATCATATCCTTCCATAAATTGATTATTGGTATCATCGAATCTTAATGGATCAATTGGATATCGGGTTTGATTTAATGAAACTTGTAAACTTCGAATTGTATTAATATGAAAAATATTGTTGTTCTTATCAAAACTTGGAGAATTATTTCTTTGAAATGTTAGTAATAAATATCTTGGAGTATTCGCAGTTCTAGTAAAATGCCAGTTAAATCTTTGTTCGGAAAAAGTTACTGAACTAGCAGTACGCTTTAGAAAATTTACTGGAATTGGTTTGTTAGTATTTAATCTTTTTGCAATAGCTGTTTCAACCTCTAAACTAGGAGTAATATGCTTAATCCACCATTCAAGTCTATCAATTTTTAAATATGCTTTTTTCCCAGTCTTACCAAAAAAGATTAATTCATTATTTGCTGTACGATGAATTATTAACTTAAATTTTAATTGATATGATATTTTATCATAATCTAAATATCCGAATAATGGAGACAATGACCAATTAACTGTCTGTTTACTTTTCTTGTTAAATTCACGTCTTTCTTTATATGCTTCATTATTTGTTTTATTTAAATGTTTTGCAATATTTTCTACATCTTTCGCAATTCCTGCTGCATCTGTTCCAGCGTGAGTTAAATCATCAACAATTATACCATCATTAGTATCAGGAAACCAACCTTCGATTTCATACTTTTTATTATTTTCACCAATTGTTATAAATCTAAGCATTGTATCAATTACACCTGGAGAATCACTTATTGTTTCTATATTTTGAGTTGCAACATCTAAACGCATTTGTGTAAATAATCTTGGAAAGAAATTATTCTCTAGTGCAATATTATCGGTTTCTGGTAATGGTGTTGTAAAATTGGCATCACTATACAAAGAATATTCACAGTGTAAAAATGAATCAGGTAGATATAAATAACTCTGCTGATTATCAACTTCAAAAATTAAATCACCTCCAGTATTTACTCTACTGGAAGATCCGGGATTCATAGCAATTCTTATATAGTCATTCTTTTTTTGATTATAACTGACGAACGGAGGATCGTCTAATCTAAATTTATTTTCGATAGGCGAAGACATTTTTATAAAAAATAATTTGACTTTTTGTTTTTCTCACAGACAGAAAAAAATTTTACTAAAAAAATTACTAAAAAATTTTACTAAAATATAATTTTAGAATTTTGCTAGCCCATTACCTCTTATTTCTTCAATTGTTTTTTCATTATGTTTACTATCAGACGGAGCTCTGCTCCTCAAGGGTTCCCCAACAGCAATGTTAGCAATTTTATTTTTTGTTTCCTCTGAAAGTTTTTTTAAATTTTTAGTTCTTCGGAATCATTCCTAAGTTTACGAATAGCTTCTAGTTGTTTTAATTCGTTTTGAGACTTAACAGCATTTGATATTGCACTAGCTGTACTACCTATAGCAGCTGCTCCTTTTGCAGCAGATGTAATCAAATCTTTATTATTTTTAATTAAGTTAACGATACTACCAATACCAGAGAAGATCCCAGCTCCTTCCGTGTGAACGCCACCTGCGGTGCCTAGGAACTTTTCTGTTCCGACAGTTTCTACACTATCATAATGGTACACAGGTTTCTGAGATGGTTCATGAGCAATTTTATTATTTGATGCAAAATGTTTAAGATTGTGTTTATAAATTATAGGCATTTTTTAGGATTAAATTTGACTTTTGAGAAAAAATATTTACGTGTTAAGATTTACGTTTGTGAATGGACAACAACTTCGAGATAACTTTATTAATTGACTGTTGTACTTTATCTATTGCGTCAAGCAGCGTGTGATGTACTTTAATTTCTTTTCTATTAACTTGCATTTTCTCCTGATTCATCTTCAACGCCGTTTTAAGTGCATTTAACTTAATTTTAAGAACATCTAATTGTCTTTTAACAGAATCTAACTGTTCTTTATTTTCTTTAGATTTTTCTTGTAAATTTTTCTTTAATTCATTTTCTAAATTGATTTTCAGATTTTTCATTTTATCAACTTTTTCATTAAGTGAGTTTACTTCATTTATTATTCTATTCATCTTTTTCATTTGTTGAGTAATTTTAGAACTTAATTCATCAACACTTTTTTGGAATGTAGTTTGTAACTGCTTTAAATTTTTTTTAATTCTTTCAGGTAGTTTTTCTATTTCATCTTCTAATTGTTCTTTTAACATTTTTATCTGATGTTTATTTTTAATTACAGCAGATTTTAAATTTAAAGAAAGTAATATTAAAATTTTTGATTGTTCAGAAATCTTTTTAAAAAGTTTTGCTATATCTGCTTCTAGCTCTCTATCCTTTTTATCAAGTTTTAATAATTTTTCGTTTAATGATTTGTCATTAAGTTTAAGCAACTTTAATTCGTTCATCAGTGGAACCAAAACATCGTTTATATATTTTTCCTTTAAGTCATTGATTTGTGTATCAACATATTGTTTATTTGTTAACTCTGTATTTTGTTGCGGAAGAATAGAAAGATGCAATGGACCAGATAAAACGTCTCCAGTTTTCATGATATAATTTTCTATCTCTATTTCTAATTCACGATTATTCGGGATATATGCACCTCCACCAACATTTGGTAACATCATTTTTAAAACAATAAAAAAGTAAAATTTTTTCTAATAAAAATAAAAAAATAAAATTTTTTCTAATAAAAATAAAAAAATAAAATTTTTTCTAATAAAAATAAAAAATAAAATTTTTTCTAATAAAAATAAAAAAATGGAAAATCCAAATTTAAAAAAATTATATTCGCCCGCATCATCCTGTTCTTCTTATTCGACGAGATCAACGGGATTTGAAAATAAATGTTTTGATAATAATAATAATAATAATAATCCATGTATAGATGTTAATATTTTATTTCAATTACAAACCGAAATATTTAGAGAACAAACAAAAGGTTTACCTTCCATAGAAACTAATTATTGTTTATTTCCAGGTGAACCATTTATAAATTTATGGAGATTGTAAGTAAATATAATGATGTAGCTTATGTTGAATTAAATAGGCCATAATAATGTTTATGGATTTATTAGAGCAGTGTTACCAATTAGTAATACTGATTGGATAGAAACTAAAATTATCAATTATATCAATATTAAAGAATTAGTTAAAAAATTAAAATCTTTTTCGAAAGAAAAAATTAGATTATTTGTTGACAAACAAAATCAATATAACATTCACATAGAGAGTAAAAAACATAATGAAGAATTATTATGTCAAGTTTATTATAGAGACACAATTTATAAACAAGAAACATTAGAAATGCCGCAAAGATATGATGATGATACGTATATAGGATTATATTCAAACTTAAATATTAATTTGTTAAAATCTTACATAAATGGCTTAGCTCAACAAGAAAAAATTTATATGTGGACAACACCTTATACTATTAACAATGACCATAATCATAATAAACGAACCGAAGGTTCTAGGGCTTTGCCCGATCTTAAAGAATCTTATGATAATAATGATGATTCTGTAACATCTGAAAAAGGTGTAAATGGTAAAAAAGATTATAAAAATATTAGTAATTATAAAAATTTATCTAAATTTCATTTTCTTACAATTGAAAATAATAATGATGGCATAGTTGAAGATACTGTTAGACAACTATGTGTCGGGTCTACAAAATTTAAATTAGGATTTACATCTAATCAATTTAAAATTTTATCATCTTTAATAAAAACTAAAAGTGATTCAGATTATGGTGGTGTTATTAAATTTTCCAAAAGAGATCAAAGACCAATATTTTTCTCTATTATATTATTATCAGATAAAAGATGTAATTTAGAATTAGATATTCCAATAAGAGAATGGTATCCTATCATGGAAGGGCATCCTATACCAAAAAGTGTAATTTATGATGATGAAGAAACAATTTATGATGATGATGAAGAATCAATTGATGATGATGATGAAGAATCAATAGTTAGTGAAAAAAAATTTAAATTATCTTTTGATAAAACATTATATGATGAAACTTAATATGTTAAAACTTAATATGATAAAACTTATTGTGATAAAGAAAAAAATAACTAAAGAACGTGAAATATATAATAATATAAAATAACACTCAAGTCCTAAATATTAGAATGTTTATATCTAAAATTAAAACACAAAATTTTCCTTAAAAAATAAAAAAATGGAAAATACCAAGTTTTATTGTAACTTATGTAAAAAAAAGTTGCAATCAAAAAGAAGTTATCAATCTCATTTAAATAGTAAATTGCATTTACAAAATGTAGAACGAGTTGATGAAGGAAATATATTAAAATTAAATAGTTATAAAAACTATCTAGAAACATTGCCTACTGATATAAAAGTTAAAAAAATGTTTGATGATTATTCACATTCGGAATATAAAAAAGTTTTTAATAGTGAAGATGAGACCATACAAACCGAAGGTTCTAGGGCTTCGCCCGTACCAGATGGAAGATATTTATTTGGCGATACTGATGAATTTGATGAAGCTGAACGAAACGATGAAGCCTTAGCAAATATAAAATATTTATTTAATCAGTCTTTTGAATATAATGAAACCGATAAAACTTTTTCTGATATTCTAACCAACTTTTATAATATATTTAAGAAATCTTTCAAATGTTATATGAATGTAGAAGTACTTTATACAAAAAATGGACCTGATGGAATTCCTGAAGAAATAATACAAGGACATTTTACAAATTCACAAGAAATTCATAATGTAAATGATATACAACCCATATTTGAATCGATGATACTTAAATTAGAAAATTGTATAATTGAAGCCCAGTTACGTGAATCTGGTTGGAGATTTGTTAAAATACTATCTAAGAAAATAGTAATTGATAAATATAAAAATAATACTGGTGGTAGTTATGTTCCTTTACCTTTCAGTTCACCACAAATAATCAACATAAAAAATGAAGATGATTATTGTTTTCTGTGGAGTATTATAGCACATTTACATCCTGCAAAATATCACAAAGAAAGACTAAGTCATTACAATAAAGAAGAATACATAAATGAATTTGATCTTTCTGATGGCTTAGATGAATTTCCATATGATTATAATAGGTTAAAAAAGTTTCATAAAAAGAATAAAAATTTAATAGAAGTAAATGTTTTTGAATTAAATGTGAATTATGTTTCTATTGGTAAAATTACTCCACTTTACTCAGATTCAAAAAAATTTTATTTGAATAATAAAAATTTATGTCAATCAGAAATAGTATATAATGATAGAGGAAATTACATGCATCATAATATTTTTTACCAACGAAATATAATATGTACTGAAAAATTTGAACTTGTTAAAACACTATCACCAATAATGATTAGTCATAATAATTATAAAGGACGTAATTATAATTATGATTATGATTCCGATTATTCATCTTTATCTTTAAAATATCAACATAAATTACAAAATTTAAATGAAAGTTTACAAAAATGTAAAACAGATTATCAACAACAAACAAAAATATTAGTACAAGAATATGGCCATAAATATGAAAATAAGATAGAAACGATTCAAAAATTAAATGATGACAATAAAGAATTAAATAATGAAGAAAATGAAACCAATCAAAAAATAAAAGAATCTTTAAAAAAATGTCTACAACAATATAAAGAACAATATGATAAAGAATATAGTTATCAGCTACAAATATTAAATCAAAATTATTATCAAAATACATTTAATATTACAAAAGAAATTAATGAAACACATGAAATATATAAAGATGAATTTGAAAAACTAGAACAGTCAAAACAACCAGCACAAGCGAATATATTATATTATCAGGGTCATTTTATATTGTGTAAAGATGTTTCTATATTCACAAAAACTTCAGATAATACAAATTTTCCTTGTCTTCAATGTATGACAAGTTTTAGAACTAAAGAAGAAATGAATAGACATTTGGAGAATTGTCAACAAAATGAAGCAGTCAGAAACACATTTCCAAAAGATGATTATTTAGAATATAATAAATGGTATTTTAAAAATAAAGTACCCTTTACTATTTATTGTGATTTTGAAGCTTATAATGTTAATATGACACAAAATCGAACGGAAAGTTCCAGGGCTTCACCCGATTCTGAAAATTATAATTCTGAAAAAAGTGCACCTGGAAAAAGTTCAGCTGAACAAAGTAAAGAAAAATATTTATTTGAACAAAAACCATTATGTTGGGGAATGTACATTCATTCAAATTATCCTGAATTATTTAAATCAGAATATTTTCAATACTATGGTGAAGATAGTTCAGAAATGTTTACAAAGAAAGTAGAAGAATTACAAAATTATTTTTCACAATTGCTTGAAACAAATATACCGATGATGCCATTAACAGAAAAAGAAAAATTAAATTTTATTAATGAAACAAAATGTTATTACTGTGGAAGAGAATTTACAAAAAATTATAAAAATGGCAAAGGTAGATATCTTGATAAGGTAAAAGATCATGATCATCTAAATGGATTATATAGAGGTGCAGCACATAATTCTTGTAATCTTAATGCTAATAAATTTAAATATAACTTTGTTCCTTTATATTTCTATAATGGTTCTAAATATGATTTCCATCTAGTAATGAAAGATTTATTTTCATCTGAAAAATTACAACAACAACAAATAAATGTACTATGTAAAACAGAGGAAGAATATTTTTCAATGCAATTAGGTTGCATTAGAATTTTAGATGCATTTAGATTTTTTACTCCTTATTCATTAGATGTTATGGGAAAAACTTTGAAATCTGAACAATGTAAAATATTAAATAAATATAATTTAAAACCTTTAAAAGGCATATTTCCGTATGAGTACATAACTGGAGATTTTAATTCTGTGAATAAAATTATGGAAGAAGAACAACTTCCTCCAATAAATAAATTTAAATCAACATTAAAACAATCAAAATTATCTGACGAAGACTATGCAGAAGCTGAAAAAAATTGGAGAGAGTTAAACTGTAAAACAATGTATGATTATACAATGAAATATCTACAGATAGATGTATTAATACTAGCTGATCTTTTTGAAAACTTTCGTGATATGTGTTTAGAATATTACGGAATAGATCCATGTTATTGTTATTCTACACCAGGTTTAACATGGTTAGCAGGATTAAAACATACAAATGTTAAACTTAAACATTATAAAGAAAATACATATGATAAATTATTATTTTTTGAATCTGGAATTAGAGGTGGAGTTTCATCAGTTTTAGGTAATAGATATGTTAAATGTTATAATAAGAAAGTAAATCCACAAGAATATGGAATAATGAAACCTCTATCTCCAGAAGAAAAAGAAAAAATATTAGAAATTTTTCGAACGAAACGAGAAGGAGTAGAACGTGAAAAAGCAATTGATGAATTCATGAGAGAAAACTATTTGTTATATTATGATTTTAATAGCTTATATTCTTCTTGCATGATACAAGAATTACCAACAGGTGAAATGTCATGGTGTAATAATCTAGATTATCAAAGAACATATGATGGTGAAAATAATTTTGGTTATATATATGAAGTTGATTTAGTATACCCTGATGAAATAAAAGATAAAACAAAATATTTTCCTTTCTGTCCCGAAAACAAAATTCCTAATATAGAAGATTTTTCAGATTATCAAAATCTATAATTCCTAAGAAATACAGACCAACAAAAAAACTTATGTTAACACAAAGCAATAAAGGAAAGTATGTTGTTGAAGGAAGAATGCTAGATTGGTATTTAGATCATGGAATGATTCTCACCAAAATACATCGAAAACTATTTTATCAAAAATCTAGGTGGTTAAAAAATTATATAGAGTTCAATATTGAAAAACGTAAAATAGCTAAAAGAAATAAAGATGATTTTGGAAACGTGTTCTTCAAATTAATGAATAATGCATTTTATGGTAAGACTTTAAAAAATGTGCGTAATAGACAAAATATTGAAATAGTTTATGATAAAGATAGGTTTCAAAATTTAACAAGGAAACCTACATATAAAAGAACTACTAGATTTAGTGATGAACTATGTGCTGTACATTTACGTCGAATCAGCGTAAAACATGATAAGTTTAATTTCATTGGTTTCACTATATTAGAATTAGCTAAACTATTTATGTATAGATTTATATATGATTATTTAGCACCTGCTTATGGCAAAAACTATAAATTACACTTTACAGATACCGATTCTGTTTTCTTAGAATTAACAATACCGTATAATTCTACACTTGATGAAGAAATAGATAAAATAAAAGATATCATTCATCCTTCTGATTTATGTAAAGTAAAAGATGAATTAGAAGGAAATGAAGATTTCATAACAGAAGCTATATTTTTAAAATCTAAATGTTACTGTTATGATACAACTAATAATATTAAAACACATAAAACATTAAAAGGAATTTCAAAGGCATCAGTGGCTAATCAAATAACATTTCAAGATTATAAAAATGCATTATTTAATAATGAAATAAAAACAGCATGTAATTATAGACTTAATTCAAAAAAACATAACATGTATTTAAAAGAAGAACATAAATTATCATTAGATCCATTTGATGATAAAAGAAAAATTTTACCTGATGGAATAACTACTGAACCTTTTTAATTTTCTAATTTCTAAGATAGACAAATTTCATATATACATAAAATAAAAAATATTAAAACACTATATTTGTATATTTTTTATCACTCCGCGAAAATATTTTCTATCGACTTTCAGTCGGGGCGAAGCCCCTCGAGGCGAAGCCTAGTCAGAGAACAATTGTTCGATAACTCTTTCATGAATTTTTTTATCAATATTAATTGTAATGAAGCCATAATCTTTTGACCAAGCATTGTTACACGATTGTTTAAATTCATCTTTATTTCTTACACATAAATCTCTTAACAAATCACTTAAGTTTCTTGCATTTATTTCAAATAGTATAAATATATTTGCATTCTTTCTAATAACACTTCCGTCTAATGAATACATACTTTGTGTTAAATAAAATACACTACAGTTATTATGTCTACCTCTTATGAAATAATTTCTCTGAACTGACTGATTTCTATCATTAACACAATCATCAAAAATTACACAATGTTTCATTGTTTTATCTAGTTCACTAGGATCTTGCATATTACCACTATCATCTATTAGTTGTATCTTTATATGCTTATTTTTATTGGTTTCAACTAACTGATTATTTTTTGTTGCTTCTTCACACCACGAACTTATTTCTTCTTCATCTTCAGATTTTTCATATTCTTTGAATAATGAAGCAATTGCTGTTTTTTTAAGATTATTTTCAAATCCATATTTTAAAAATTGATAGACGGGTTGTTCTGCCGTTGTTGTATAAATTATAAGATTGTTATAATCCAAAAAATTTGGAGTCGTTAAAATTTTAAATAATAGATACGTTTTTCGGCAACCTGATCTTCCACAAATAACTGACAAAACTTTATTAGATAAATTTGGATGATGATTAAATTTAAGTTTTTTTTTATTTAATGGTAGCACTTCACTCATTTTTTAATAAAAAAATTTATTTTTATTTTTTTTATTTTTTGTTTTTAAAGAAGAAGAAGAAAATTAAACTTCTCTAGCTTCGCGTGGGAGTTTATACCTCTCGAACCAAAAGATCTATCATAATCTCTTCACCTCCAAAATTTATTTCTTGTCCTTTTTCATCAGTGATTCTCATGTTAATGTTGTTAATAGTTTTTCTTGTAATAGGGAAATATATTAATGTTTGTGGAATTACATTTAGTCTATAACCAATGGGTACAGTAAAAGCTGGAAAACTGAATATTAAATTTGATAATTTACCATTTATATATCCTCCTTCAATAATGTCACAATGTACAACAATTGAATTTATTTCAGTTATTTTTGGAATCTTCTCACCTAAATGATAACCTTGACTATAGGTTTGTTTATTAAATCCTAATAGCTTTGACAATGATCTATCATGATTAAAATCAACTTGATGATTTTCGTCTAAAGTAAGAGAAAATTTATTAACTGCCGGTTCAACTGCAAAATGTAATTGTTTCTTATCTTTAAATGGTATACCTAAATGTCTCTTAATTTCATTTGATATTGATTCAACTTCGTAAGAACCAGGAAGAAAAGTTAGTATTTTCCACGTTTTACCTTTATCAGTAGAATATCTAAATTGATCATTCGCATCTTTGATAACGTTTTGTATAGTGTTAAATGTAGAGAAACTAGTCAATGCAATTTGATAATTTTTATTTTGTTCTAAATGTAGAATGGGTTCTAAATTACAAGTGTGTGATGAAGTAGTTGTTATAATTTTTAACGTCGTACTAAATTTTGATGAACCCAAAATCTCTGTCAATTTTTCTAAATGATTATTAATTTTGTCTAAATCTGCTGAACACATTTTTAAACTAAAAAAATTAAATAAATATTATAGATAAAAATCGTAGATAAAAATCATAGATAAAAATCATAGATAAAAATCATAAATAAAAATCATAGATAAAAATTAGAAACAACATATTTCGGCTATTTTTTATAATCCTCTTCATTTAGAATTTTCTTTTCTAACAGTCTTTTCAATATAGCATGAATTTCATTGAAACTAGAATTATGTCCTTCTTTTATTGCAGATATTAAAATATTTAATCTATTTAGTAATTCTTGTGGATCATCTGGTAAAATATGGTTGTTTCTGTTTTCTGTTTTTCAGATAAACCTTTTCCTACTTTAACTCCCGTTGATAATAAATTTTCTAATTGTTTATAACGTCTAAGAGATTTTACTGCACCAACTCTGTCTAACATAGCTTTATATTTTATGAGATCTTCTACAGCATAATTATTTAAATCTGCTCCTCTTAAAAGATTAACAAAATTTCTATCTAAATTAAAAGGAGATTTATCTGGTGAAAAAATTAAACCTCGAAAAGGTTGTGGAAATATTTCTTTTTGTCCGAGATAAAATCTAGGTATTGTTTTTCCATCTATAAATGAAATAGAATGTTCAAATTGCATAGATTTTGGTAATTTCTTATTAATGTTTGATTCTAGTAATCCATAGTCATCTAATATAGTTTTGTGCTCTGGATCTGTTATATCAATTTGTTTATCATTATTTGTACTTTCTTTTTCAAGAGTTTTAAATGGTTTCATAGTTTTCTCAAAATCAGTTTTTACTTGCTCGGTTTGCTGCATTTGTTCAAACATATCAGATTGAATACCAGCTTTTATCATTCTATGTTGAAGATGATTTTCTTTCATAATATTTCTTTGTTTTATTAACTCTTCTAATTGTTTTATTCTTTTAAAATTATCAGCTCTAATTTTATCCATTTTTAAAATATAATATTTGAATTTTGTGGTAACATTGGAATACAGCAAAAACATTTTACTGAACAAATTACATTTTTATTGCTTTGTTGTTTGACATCTTTTCGTTTAAAGTTTTCTCGTTTTAAGTTTTGTTTAATAAAGTTTTGCTTAAATTTTCGCTTAAAGTTTTTAGCTCTTCTAAAAAAATTTTGTCATTTTCTTCATTAGAAATTTTACCATCACTAGAAATTTTGCCATCCTGTCTATTCTTATCATCAACTTTTTCGGACTGTAATTGAAAGGTTTGATTTACTTCATTAGCTATTAGATCAAATTTTTCAATCTCATCTAACGTAATAACATTATCATCACATACTCTTTGAAAGTAGTAATGTAGTTTATCATAGACTTCTTTAATATGTAAATGCTTAGTTTTTAATGATTTTCGTTTCTTAGTTATTAAAGATTTATCTAACATTGTAACAAGTGAAGTTGCAAAAACACCCGTACCTGTTAAAGCTGTAGCAACTACTGGAATTACTAAAACACCAGAAGATATAACAATAGTGAGAGCGCCTAAACTTATTGTTAAGAATATGCCAATTCCTTGTGTTACATTCTTAACTTTAGTCCATCTCTTTCTTAATTTTTTATAATGCTCTAATCTTAATAATAATTGAGATTCCTTATCTTTCATATAGCGTACTCTATCTTTGTGTTTTTCAATGTTCATTTTTTCAATGTTAATCTTTTCAATGTCCATTAAAGTAGAACTACGTTCATATGATAACGAAGGATATATTCTTGCGGTTTCTTCCATTTTTGTTTCTTCCATTTTTTAAAGAAATATTTTGAATAAATATTTTGAAAACAATCTTCTGAAATGCTATTTAAATCGAAATACGTAGTTGTTTGTTTGTCGTATATTTCTAAGAACTCAGTCATGTTATTAACCTGAGGTAATATATCACCTATATTACTCAGTATAACTGTCGGATTTTCATCATTCATTTTAAATGAAATAAATTCCAATAACTGTAATAATGTCTACTTCTTGTACAGGAAAATGAAAACAACGGCAGTGTATTTTGCATCAAATATAATAATACAACAATTAATCTTATCACACAATTGTACAATAGCAGTCTACTACCATGAGACTGGAGAACAAAAGAAAATTTAATTACATTTCAAAATAATCCAAAATGCAATACTACTAAGTTCCATGAATCATTCTTAAATACCAAATATAATAATACAACAATCAATCTTATCACACAATTGTACAATGTCAGTCTACTACCATGAGACTGGAGAACAAAAGAAAATTTAATTACATTTCAAAATAATCCAAAATGCAATACTACTAAGTTCCATGAATCATTCTTAAATACCAAACATTATGTTACATACTGAAATATAGATCTATACAATAGCAGTCTCATGGTAGTAGACTGGAGAACAAAAGGAAATTTAATTACATTTCAAAATAATCCAAAATGTGTTACTACTTATAAATAAGTCTTCATAAATATGTATACATCAAATATGCATGTACATTGCACATATCTTAAAAAGTGAAAAAACACAGTTAATGTTCATTCATCTTGGGAACCAAACCTCATTTCTTCTATAGTTGTCGGTTGATTCAATTTTTCTATATAAATTTTGATTTCTTTAAAATGTTTTCTAACAAAACTAATGGGCATTGATGAATTTAAAAATAATACGTGTGGTAGAATTAGATCTGATAAGTTCATCAAGAAATAACAATAACTTACGTTATAGGAAATTCTAAATAGTTCCAAGTTTGCCACAAATCTGTTTTTTTTATTGTCACTCAATTCCAGAATTCTTTTAAATCCATAACCTTGATAAGCAGCACTTCTCAGCAACGACCCATGGTGCACTTTATCACTTGCAATCAGTTTTGAAATCATAGTAGCACTATCTTCGATGGTAATGAAATGTTCTTTTGTAACATTGAACTGAGGAATTGTAGTAGTGTTAAGATACTGTTCTATTTTTACTGTAATATCCTCCACTTGTTTTTGAGAGTCCAATTTGTTCTTCTTTCTCGATTGAATTTCTAACTTCCACTCTTCAAAGTATTTATTCGCAGTTTCCTTGTGCTCTTCTTTAATTAAGTTTAGTAAAATCGGCATGTAAAACGAAAAAGCTTCTGCGGCAGTACGTTTTGGCATTTTGCAATAAGGAAAGAAAACAGTCACTAGTTATGATTAATGGAATTGTAAATGAAGTCTTACTTCCTACATGCTGCAATTATATGCCACGTCTTTACAAATGAATAAGTGGGTGTAGCAGCTGTTTGTTCTTTCATACATTGTTTCCTTTCAAATGTTTGAGTTGGAGGTCACAGCTCTTTACACTGAAATGCCTTTTATTCATAAATGCGAGAAGCAGATGTTCTCTACAATTGAGTGAACATCTGAGTGCAAAGCAGTAACAATAACAGGCATTGTGAGAGATTGTGTTACATTCTTAAAGAAATATTATTAGTCACATGATATATTTTAAAAACCTGAAAGATGGATAAAATTCATGAATTTGAAATTCTCAACTTTTATGATTTTTGGTGTCCTTGAACGGTCATGATTTAAGCAATGAAAATTGTAATTCTCAAATTTGAGATTTTGAAAAATTTGAAAATTGGGTATTTTTAAAAACGCCCAAATTTGTGAATTTAGGTCTTAATAACCTGAAAAAGGGTTCAAATTCATGAATGTATGTCGTTTTTAAAGATACTATTTTTTTTAATTTTATGGTGGCCTGGAACGGTCTTTTGCCCATTACTGGCTTATTAACACATTAAAAAATGACGTGAATGTGATTGTGAACACTGATTTATCAAAATTACGTCTGTTTATTCCTTCCTTCACATTAACACTTCATCATGGATAGCTCAATCCTTCTGGTCACGGAATATGGATTATTGCCGCTCATTCGCTATGAATCAGACGCGAAGATTAGATGTCATGTGGAGATTAGAAACAAACCAACAATTACCTAAATCACTCGCCACTTCCATCGTTCTCAGTGAAGGGGATAAAGATTCTTGAATGTGAACGTTGTATTTTACAGAAATAGGTCACCATGGCTATTTTCTGTGCTTCTACTTTAGCAAAGTATAATTGATAATTTATACATATAAACATTAAAAAAATTTGCTGATCAGAAACAATGTCTTGTGCTTGAATTTATGCGCGTGTAATACCGCTGGACAACAGTATCATGGAGGTTGTGTGTCAGTCGAACTGAGATGGCGGTATTCATTTGAGACAAGGATCTCGCATTAGTGCGGGAAAAACGTTATATCAAGAGTTACGTGAACACATCATTTACAACCACATTCGTTGACAGACGGAGACAATTACTTTTTCAAATGATGTGCAACATTGAAAATATATGCGAACATTTCAAAAGTTTACAGAATTATAGTATTTTAGGCAGTCCTTAAGAGGACTGATGACCGTTCCCTCAGACAAACCAGACAATGTCAAAATTTTCTATCAAACACGCAAATTGAAAGAAAGCTATCTTAAAACAATGGGCGAACGAAAATTACAATTGTTAGGCCTATTCACAAATCTCGACACCGGTGAGTCACGTTTTAGGTTCGTCAGCAGGAAAACCAACCAGGTTTGCATTTTGGGTCCTTTAATTTCCTGTATGCCCTGGTTGGCGGACCCCCACTGTAAACCAGCGGACCCTGTTACACCT
Organism: Prostheceraeus crozeri; assembly: GCA_907163375.1. Classification (NCBI taxonomy): domain Eukaryota; kingdom Metazoa; phylum Platyhelminthes; order Polycladida; family Euryleptidae; genus Prostheceraeus; species Prostheceraeus crozeri. The sequence continues at coordinate 224,532 of CAJQUW010010995.1, forward strand.
GTTACGCACAACGATCGAAAAAAGAAAAACTCTTTACATGAAAAAATTCCGAACTTTTGAAGTAAGTTCATATGTTTACACAGGATATGTGTGGAACCACGACGTAAATCTTTAACAAAATAACCTCTCTTAACAAGAATATTTACAATCTTTTGTGCCCTTTCAACAACAAATTGAAAATGCGTGCAAATACGTAAAATTCTAATTATTTGGCTCGAGAAGACTTATTAGAAGAGAAGACATTTTCATCTTTTGAACAGTTGCGATTGTACATCGGCACTACTGTCTTTATACAATACAGTAATATCCTGCTTACACCTTAATGCATTCACAGGGATGAATTATCATGCAGAATCCAACAAAGGTTCAACAAACTTTAGCATCATATTTAGAAAATGAAGATCTACTTGCATTCTGAAGTCAATATACGCAATCGAAGTGAACCATCTCATTTATAGCATCGCAATTTTTTTCATGATGTGCTATAATGAAAGTCTCAAATGAGTTAGTGCAATCAGTCCGAAAATATGTCATATTAAATGTTCCCAAAAAGCTACATTCGGGGCTCGAAGAACACAACATGTCAACATCTTCTTTGCAATCGAACTAGAAAATGAAAATATAGCATGAATACTGAGCACGTTTTACTCTCTTCTTGCTGGACTTGATAGGGATCGGTAATTAATTGTTATATTTTATTACTTCCATCAGTGCGTATAGCACCACGCAAATCAAATTAACAGCGAATAGGCCCATATACAGTGAGTAAAACACAGTCAACATATACAGGTAAGGGATCATGTACATTTATACAAGTAAAGGAAGAGTCACAAAGCTTGAATCTCAACGTAGAAAATGGTACAGATTCCCCTGGAAATCCCGACGAGTTGTCCGTTCAACAATATATGATGGGAGCGAATTCCAAGCATCGATTAAAATTATTATTATCTTAATGTTGAGTTATTGGTGAATATCTTAAGTCAAAATATAATTCTGTGATCTAATTGCACGCCTACTCATGTTTCTAATTCCTTTAAATTCTATATTCATTCGCTTATAACTTGCAGTGTCATGAAGGTAGCGTCACAAACAAACAGGGTAATGCTCTTTCATGCATAAAACTGATCCAAGATCATCTTTACCATTCTTACAGAGCGTAACACCTAGAACTAACGCACAACTTCATCACTACCAGATATTTAGGCCTATTCATGTCAATCTTTGCCATGAAACATAGTCAAGCATTGTGTAGAATTTTATGTGTCAACCTTATGTACATCCCTATGCCAAGTACTTTGTTTATTGAACACATTTTCTAGCAAACTGCATGGTGAACTCGTAGCAGCAGTGCTACTTTGCAGATAATGCACAATGGGTAATGATGGAAATGCAGACGTTGGAAAAAGGAAAATGGAAAAAGTGTTGAATGTTACGTATTCATCCCGACCGGTATGCATTTCATTGATCATTGTCAGTTTTGAGTTTCATTCAATCATTCATTCGATGTCTGTACTGTGCATGTCTTGTTCACAATATACATTACCGCCGAACCACGCTGACGTGTTCTCTGCAAATTCAACATCGTGGTGGCAGCGCGCTGGTCACGTACAATGGCTCAATACATACAGTCGCCAATTCTTCCTGCAAATCCGAACTCTGCCGATTTTACTTATTTCAAACGTCAAGTGAATAACTACTTTCAAATAATAAATGCTGAAGAAAAAGTCAAGCTACCAATACTTCTCAATGCGCTGGGACAAGATGGACTAGACATATTTGATGGACTGCTTTCTCCGAAGAATACATACGATGATGCAGTTGATCGCCTCAACGATTATTTCGATGGAAAGAGTAGTGTACTCTTAAAGAGGAAAAGATTTTTCCAATCTACACAATCGTCCAATGAATCTATAACTGAGTTTGCCTGCAGACTTAGACGATTAAGCAAGGCTTGCAATTTCGGGACCACAACACGGTGATGCTCAGAGATATTTTCGTCATTGGAGTTTATAATGATCATCTCGGTGAGCGATTACTTTCGGAAGATGATTCATTGACTTTCGAAGATGCAATACGAAAGGCACAAGCGTTCGAAAGAGCGAGGACCGAACGTCGGAGTGTTGGAGGAACCGTTCAACTATCTTCAATGAATTCTACGAATCAAACGAATTTCAATTTCAAGTCAAAGAGTCGAGAATCCGCTAAGGGGAAACGAGATGGCAATTCTACGAAATATCAAAAGGAATATCCAGTCAAAAGCAATGGCAACATGGAGAAAGACGGTGCTATCGATGTGGTGATAGTTCTCATCTGGCATCGGATCCCAACTGCCCAGCAAAGGATATCAAATGTCGGGAATGTGGTAAGATCGGACATTTACCTAAACGCTGTAGATCAAAACAGACTAGAACTATGACTGTAAATTCAACAGACATTTCTTCTCCTAGTGAGACTTACAATATTTTTAGTTCTACTAATAATGACGATGATGTAATTAGAGATGTGAAAATTAATGATAAAGTCTTTACTGTACTTTGTGATACCGGAGCTCAAATTAATGCGATGCCTATAGATTTAGCGTCTGATTTACAATTACAACCAACTTCTGTCACAGTGAAAGCTTATGGCCATTTTCATATTACTGTTCTTGGTAAATACTCATGTACCGTGGAGTACAAAGATAAATGTGTAGTTACTGATTTTTATGTCATGGATTTGCATGATTGTAAACTGTTGCTTACTTACAGTTTGAGCAAACGTTTAGGAATAATTGCAGAATTAGCTGATAGCCCAATAGACAAAAATACACTTTCTTTACATACTGATAGTCATGGTACACGTGCATTGATTGGTGAATATGACCATGTCTTTAATCGAGAAGGTTTGTTGAAAACGGGCTATGAATATGATGTAACGCTGAGAGAAGATGCGAAGCCGTATACTCCCCCTGCTAGAAGAATACCCCCTGCGCTTCATTTACGGGTAAAGGATGAGTTGGATCGGATGTGCCGAATTGGTATTATACGAAGAATAGACCAGCCATTGGACTTCTGTTCACCTTTGGTAGTCGTTTTCAAGAAGGGAGGAGATCTACGACTCTGTGCGGACCTTCGTCAGCTCAACAAGAATGTAATGAGAGAAACCGTACAAATCCCTACGTTGCTTGAATTATCAACAAAGGTGAAGAATCCGAAAATCTTCTCACACTTAGACTTGAAGAACAGTTTCTGGCAGATACCGATTACAGAAAATTCTCAAAAGTATCTTGCATTCTCAACCCCATTCGGTAATTATTGATACACCAGACTCTGTTTCGGAATAACTTCGGCTCCAGAAGTATATACAAAGGTGATGAGGAACATATTGGAGGGAATTGACAATGTCATTACATACATTGACGATATATTGTGATCGCAGCCGCTACACAAGAAGGACACGACAAAATTCTTAAAGAAGTTCTCAAACGAATCAACAATACGGGTTTGGCTTTGAACAAAGTAAAATGCAGTATATCAAAAACTTCTGTGCGATTCTTAGGACATGTATGGTCATCTTCAGGATTAGCACCAGATCCACAGAAGATGCCTTTACCATCAAGCTTACAGAGCCTACGATTATTCCTTGGCCTTGCTAGCTATATCGGACATCAAACTGTTCCCCATTACAGCACGTTTGCAGACCCGCTATAGAAAATGATACACGATAAGTCGATGGAATGGACATCACAACGTTCAACAGCCTTTTATAAATTGAAAGAAGCGTTGTCTCGTGCTAGTACACTAGCCTACTTTGATCCCAAGAAGAACATCGTAATCGAAACTGATGCATCGGGAGCTGGACTTGGAAGCGTACTTCTGCAAGATAACATTCCAATTCTGTTTGCATCTCGACTGCTAACCGACGTCGAAAAACGTTATTCACAAATTGAAAGAGAGTTTCTCGGTGTGGTATTTGGCCTCAAAAGATTCTCGAAGTACATCTTAGGTCTCGACTTTCAATTGCAAACAGATCAGAAAACTATTACAAGAATACTGAATAAACCAATCGACCAAGTATCTAACAGGCTTCAAAGATGGTTAATTGCCATTCAGCACTTTGATTGCGATGTTGTTCACATACCGGGAAACAAAAACGTCTTAGCGGATTGCCTATCCAGAAATTCAATAATGAAAGCTCTTACACCTGAAGAAAATGCAGAGTACACTATATGCAATATAATACGATCGATTCCTTTATGTTTGAAGGATGTGGCAAATCATACGTCAAATGATCCGGAATTGAAGAAAGTGATATCTGCTATAAATGACGAATGGCCTACATCTACTAAACAACTTCTGCCATTTTACCACATCAGAGATGAATTATCGCTGAAACCACAAAATAATTATCACCAAAGGAAATCGAGTAGTCATTCCTACGCACCTAAGACGACGCATCATGGACACGGCCCACGAAGGTCATATGGGAATTACAAAAATGAAAGATGTGCTTGGAAACTATGTCTATTGGCCAGGGATGGGAAACGATATCGAAGAATTCGTCAAAAGATGCAACTCATGCGTAACATATCAAACCAGAGGAGATGCTGCTCCCTTATCCGTCGTCGCGGAGAATGAAGCTGAACCATGGTCAAAAGTATCGATTGACCTAACAGGACCCTCCGATAAGCTTTGTGGAAACTTGCTCTTGACTACAATTGATCTACATAGTAGATATCCGGAAGCAATTATTCTCAAACGTGGCAATACAAGAGTGTTTATTGAAGTCTTACAAGTACAATTCGCAAGATTTGGCCTACCCACAACTATAGTCTCCGATAACGGTATTCCATTCGTATCCAGAGAGTTTGAGATGTTCCTTCGCCAAAATGGTATCAAGCATATTCGCTCTTCACTCTATTATCCACGTGCCAATAGTACAGTTGAAAGATTGCACTCGACACTAAAAAGTCGTATCACAAGAATATTGCATAATACAAATTTACCTTTTCATGTTGCTCTACAGAAAGTACTATTTGATATAAGATCAACTCCAAACGACATAACAGGTGAAACGCCATATTACAGGATGTTCAGAAGAGCGATGCAAACCAAGATGGATTTACTCAAAGTGTGAGATAACTATAAAGGACCTACTTCACGGAAACGTAATGTGGCAAATGAATATAAAGCCAAGTCATACCGACATCGAAACTACAGTATTGGCGATAATGTCCTTGTGCGGAAAGGAGATCGACAACCATTCCTGATGAGGGGAAAAATTCAAAACAAAGTTGGGAAATATACGTACAAAGTTATGTTGGATAATTCTGGATTGTTAAGGAATTATGACCAGAGAAACCTTAAGCCTATATTGGACACTGAATGCCCACCGGACAATGGAGATGCGGATTCGCAGACATGGCATACGATGAGGCTGTGCAGGACACACAAACACATACAGCTAATCATCACGCACCAAGGAATAAGCATTCATATAATCTCAGAAAACGCAATACATATCCGGGCTTCTATAGGGTAAAATAATCTGTTCGTGTCATGTATACAGTATACTTGATTGAATACGTACATGTTTGTACCTGCATTTTGTATAATTCTTTTGTGTTTCCTGCTGTTGACTTTGCACATTTATACTGAAGTGACATTACAATTTGTGATTCACTAACTTTCTGCTTTATTCTGCCTTATGAACCTTCTACTACAGTATAAGACGCTATATGTACATCTGTCATACAGTATACATTCGGGAAATGCTTCTACGATGTATTATTTTTTTGATTACCCTATCAACCACAAAAGTCGCCCAGCGGTCGCCGCGACAGCCCTCGGCGTCGCCGAAGTCGCCGCCGCCCGGCGACTCCTGGTGGCGGTCGCCTCGACTGTATGTGGGCGACCGTTGCCCGGCGACCGCTGTCAGCAGTTGCCTCGAGTGTCAACGGCGACCTTCATCATATGTCTGGTTTTAGCATTTAACTAGCCTCCATGATGTCAGAAAGGCAATATTCCGGCTTCGCAAAACTGATAAATTGCAAAAATTTCGGCAATCAGCTTCAGAGTTTCTAATTAAGACTCAAATGTAGAATGCTTGTGGAAAAAGATGCTTCTGATGCAGAAATTCGAACGCATTTAATCAAACTAGATCGATGCATTTCCTGCGAGAAAATGAGTCGTGGGTCCCTCGTCAAAAAGTCTTGGGCCACATGAAAAAATTGGGACCAACAAATTTTTCGAAAATGGCTTATTTGGAAGTAAAAATGCATGATCATATCAATTTGTGACCGCTCTCATCGAAAAATGACGTGAAATGTGATGTCTTGAAGTCGAGGTTTGCCCCCCCCCCCAATTTTCACGTTTATTTTTTTGACAGGGAGTGGTCGTGAGTCAGCCCTTAAATTCACACGAGCTAATTTTGAAATAGAACGACCCCAGAGTTGTCACACACATTGAGCAGCGAATTTGTTGTGATTTCTAAGAAAAACGTATCTCCAATGTTAGTGGACTGGCCCGAAACAGTCATCGATCGGCTGTCTGGCACATCTAGGCAAGTTTTTCCTTGGAATAAATAACCTTAGCTCTCATTTCTCTCAGTGATTTTCGCTACATGATGATGATGCATTCAATCGTGAAATGTTGCGTCAAACATCTTTGGTTGCAATGCTTCATATATATTTGCATGACGCATCGATGACAATGAAAAAAATTGCTCAAAATTCTTGACTTGACCGTGAGCTTTATATCATTCTGACCATGATTCTGACTATGCCTGAATTTCACCGCTTGTCAATTTTTTGGTCAATCAAGGTTGCAAGTTGTATTATTGTTCATTCATTAAATTGTGAATGAATGGAAGAATCCTCAATGAGTGTTGCATAATATCTCGGTCGCTTCAAGCCTGTGATACAGTGAGGGAGAGAATGGAGAGAGAGAATTCTATTAATAGAAGAGCGCTTTGTCCAGTCCAGCCCGATAGCAGATAACTTTCTCGTGCGCCTTCGATAGCGCAGCGCAATCGGAAGATCACATTTCAACTCGAGGGTTGAAATAGAGGTCATCGCTTCATTTCACAAAAAGAAATAGCGCAGAATAATCTGGAAGTTTCATTCGTGTCTCTACACTGTTAGGCAAAATGGTCCGTATTACAGGTAGGAAAGGGTCCGTATTACGATGGTCCGAAATTATTTTGAGAAAAATTCTGTCACTTGTGTTATTTATTACTGATTAATGCTTGCATACCTGAAAAATTGCTAACAATAAAGTTTAAAGAAAAAAGCAAAGTTGATTTTATCCAATATTGCATGAAATCTTTAGAGGGTCCGTATTCACAATATATGTGAAGGTCCGAAATATGGTCTGCAATATTTCATAGGGTCCGTAGGCCACACTGGTTGACAAAATTGCGGAAAAATTGCAATATATATCCGATAATACAGAAATAGTGCAATTTATAATTTGATGATATAAAACTATTACGATTTATATATAAACTGAAAAATTGCAGTTTCTGAAAGTTATATATATTGCAATAAAATCATGTGAAATGCAAATTATGAAAAGTATTGTAGAGGGCGCTCAAAGAGATCAATGACTTAGAATATGGTTAGAATGTATGAATCAGATTGTCTGTAGGTGCGGTGACTTATTATTTTACGCCCGTATTATAAGACGCATAACATTTCGAGAGGCTCTTACTGACTTAAAATGACTGTATCACTCAACGTCTTTTGGAATTCATTGCAATGCAGTTGTAACATCTCAATGTCAGCTTAATGACGTAAGCAAGTTGACAATGAGTGACATTCAGCGGGTGCTCCATCCATCCACTTCTTCAGCAATTAAGATTCATCAATTATTCTCCTATCACCCACCCCATCAATGTCTTCATTTCTCATTCACATTCATTAACATTAGCATATGGAAAAGCAGAGCGTTGATTTGAGAATCACGTGCTCCATCTCAATCATCATTCGTTGATTTTAACTTATAAAACTTTAACATTTCTGTACATGTGATTGATTTCACTGAGAAGAAAATGAATATATATATATATTTGGTTTTGAGTTCTAGAGCAATGAAAAGTTATGCTTGAAGCGTAAATCAAGGATCTAGATATCATTTGTGGATTAAGGGACATTTGAAATGATCTTCAGATCAGAAATGGAATGAAACATTCAACACAAGTGACAAACTTAATCATACGAAAGAGTCAGCGCTCCTTTTTAATTGGCTTAAATTTGATGATAGACCAATGAGAATACGCCGACTGCTTTCAATGGATAATGAAATTAGAATTTGCTGTCTTCGACGAGTGAGAACTGCAAAACTTACGCTCCTGTTCTTTCAAATGAACTACACGTCTGTCGCATCGTTTTTTATGTGATTAGCCATTGAGTGAAATAGTATGTGAATAAGACATAAATAATATTCAACGTTCGCATAAATTTAAACCATTGATAATTATTTATGTAACATATTTCTTTGAATACCCCGGAATACCCTTGAATTATGAGAATGTTATGTTGTACCTTTAGAATGTATAATTATGGTTAATAATTATTTTTGAATTGAGACTCGAAACAGTAAGAGTCGCATTTTGATAACCTGTATTATTCATATTATAAATTGCATTGGATAGGTAAGAATATGTTTAGGGAGGAGAAAAGTGAAGACCTCGTGGCCTCGACATGTCGCTCGCCATGTCCATCAAAATCAAAACTCGAGTTCGGTAGACGAGAGTTATTAGAAAGTTATCTTGAAGGTTTATTCGACTCACGCACGGCGAAAAGAAGTTAAAAACTGTATTCCTTAGCATTCATTTCCTATTACACATAGGGAAGAATAGACAATCTCAGCGAATCAACTACGTACCGGCGTACCACCCATGCTCGAGGGATGTAACTTTCCCAGGGCCTATCACATATGTAATTATGTCTACCTTTATGTCTCACTCAACATCAGTTGGACGAATCAGTAAACGAGTCTACGAGAAGTTAGGTACCTGTATTTTCTCTAGAAGGTATACCTAACTTGATACGCTCTACATGTAAGCCTAGATGCTTCGTAAAAAAGCGGGTTTGTTCTTGGAGCTACTATTTATACAGAAATTATTTACTAGCTTGTTTAGGTTATTAAAACGTACTTTGAATATGTAGGCCTACTGAAATGCTGCATTTGTGCCTGTCACATGTAAAAGCCTACGACAATAGGAAAAAATTATAAGATACCTAAGGCTTTCAGCTTAGTCCATTACATCCCGCATACAGGTTAACTTGAATTATGTAAACTACCCAAATAACCCTAAACCATTCGCAATTATCGTGTCTCCACACATTTTTCTACTGTGCTTATAGTAGGGCTATTAGGCTATCTTACAATTCGATCCCTTGTAGCTACTTGGGCTACCCGGTATTATGAAATAAGAGTTAGAACTTAAATGACAATACAAAAATAGGAGGATACAAATGAGTTACTCTGCACGTTGTCCACGATGTCGAAGACCAGATTATCACAAGAATTGTGCACTATTTCTATCATTTCACAATTTCGCTAAGTGAAAGAGACACGTTTTTATGGCAAATTCCGTTCTGGTCACTAATTCAAGCAAAAGCACTTTCTTGGAGGACCTCCCCAGACTTGCTTAACATGATTCGGATGTCAAATGAGTTACTCTGCACGTTGTCCACGATGTCGAAGACCAGATTATCACAAGAATTGTGCACTATTTCTATCATTTCACAATTTCGCTAAGTGAAAGAGACACGTTTTTATGGCAAATTCCGTTCTGGTCACTAATTCAAGCAAAAGCACTTTCTTGGAGGACCTCCCCAGACTTGCTTAACATGATTCGGATGTCAAATGAATTACTCTGCACGTTGTCCACGATGTCGAAGACCAGATTATCACAAGAATTGTGCACTATTTCTATCATTTCACAATTTCGCTAAGTGAAAGAGACACGTTTTTATGGCAAATTCCGTTCTGGTCACTAATTCAAGCAAAAGCACTTTCTTGGAGGACCTCCCCAGACTTGCTTAACATGATTCGGATGTCAAATGAGTTACTCTGCACGTTGTCCACGATGTCGAAGACCAGATTATCACAAGAATTATGCACTATTTCTATCATTTCACAATTTCGCTAACTGAAAGAGACACGTTTTATGGCAAATTCCGTTCTGGTCACTAATTCAGGCAAAAGCACTTTCTTGGAGGACCTCCCCAGACTTGCTTAACATGATTCGGATGTCAAATGAGTTACTCTGCACGTTGTCCACGATGTCGAAGACCAGATTATCACAAGAATTGTGCACTATTTCTATCATTTCACAATTTCGCTAAGTGAAAGAGACACGTTTTTATGGCAAATTCCGTTCTGGTCACTAATTCAAGCAAAAGCACTTTCTTGGAGGACCTCCCCAGACTTGCTTAACATGATTCGGATGTCAAATGAATTACTCTGCACGTTGTCCACGATGTCGAAGACCAGATTATCACAAGAATTGTGCACTATTTCTATCATTTCACAATTTCGCTAACTGAAAGAGACACGTTTTTATGGCAAATTCCGTTCTGGTCACTAATTCAAGCAAAAGCACTTTCTTGGAGGACCTCCCCAGACTTGCTTAACATGATTCGGATGTCAAATGAGTTACTCTGCACGTTGTCCACGATGTCGAAGACCAGATTATCACAAGAATTATGCACTATTTCTATCATTTCACAATTTCGCTAACTGAAAGAGACACGTTTTATGGCAAATTCCGTTCTGGTCACTAATTCAGGCAAAAGCACTTTCTTGGAGGACCTCCCCAGACTTGCTTAACATGATTCGGATGTCAAATGAGTTACTCTGCACGTTGTCCACGATGTCGAAGACCAGATTATCACAAGAATTGTGCACTATTTCTATCATTTCACAATTTCGCTAAGTGAAAGAGACACATTTTTATGGCAAATTCCGTTCTGGTCACTAATTCAAGCAAAAGCACTTTCTTGGAGGACCTCCCCAGACTTGCTTTACATGATTCGGATGTCAAATGAGTTACTCTGCACGTTGTCCACGATGTCGAAGACCAGATTATCATAAGAATGTGTCATGTTGACCAATAATTATATGCTAACACATGTTTGTAAATGTGTAAAAGACGTGATGAGATGTCCAGACCTTACAGACATTGAATGCATGACGCAAATATGCTTGCAAATGCTTAGACGAGAGCCTGTTGACGTTATAATTGAGTAAATACGATGTCAGTAGCATTGAAAATTATCGCTCCTGCTGTAGGCAAAGAAGAATAAATGAGAGAAAATGTGTGCGTGTGCAGTAGGCATAATATATGAAAATTTTGAAATTTGCGATAGGCTATCCGTTCGTACAGTATCAATGTCATCCACAAATTTTTTTTGATAATCGATGATGGTTATGATCAAACTATTTACTAGTACATTTCGAGTGTAGTCCCCCCTGAAATCCCCTGAATTCCCTGAAATAATTTCCCAATTTATTTGTTGAATTGAATGGTCTTCGAATGTTGCATAAACGGTTGCAGATATAGAACCGTAAAGGAAACTAATTTATTTAATCATTTCGGACTTCATCCATCGAACAAAAAGTGAGTCAAATAGCTCACGTTCAACATCTTACCATTTTCCTTATGTTAATTAATGTGTGGGTACCCCAAAAATTGACCTAGCTATTTTAAGAACAGCAGGTCTCCTCATATCCGGTTATATAATAAAGTAATTAGAAAGAAGTAAGTTAATTTCGCGTTGAAATTACGACTCCTGTCTGACCCGTGTGTTTTTCATTGCTTTCATTCTATATGATCAAGCTGTTAGCCGAAACCTCGCGATCGGAAAAAATCTGTGTACTGTGTATTTCGGAAATTAACTTGATAAAAGCCATATGTGCAAAAAGTTTGAATAAGGTTAATAAAGTAATTGTCAGCATTTGCGTAAAAGGAAGCTGTGCTTAGTCAGAATATTCAAGATGAGCTAAATTGTGATGGTGGTTCATATAAAGTTCATATAAATAAACGAATTTTTCTTTTTATTCCCGATAGGTATTTGGATTCAACGCAGTTATCCTTCATTTGCGAAGCAATCTCTGATGAACATCCCGTCTTAACAGACAATAATAATGAAGATGCAAAGGTAAGCTTCATTTCAGACATCCATCCATCTATGAGAATTTTCCGCCTAATGCTTACAAGCATTACAATAAGCTTACAAGATTGATCCGTAGTCATTTAAGTATACTTAATTTTCGAATTAATGGCCCTTGAAACAAAGAAATATCTGACTTCATGTCTAAATGCAGATCATTCAGTTGCTGTCCACGCCTACATTTTGAGTTTTAATAACCAAGTGATCTACGTTTCAAGTGCAATGCTAAAATTAGATACGTCAATACGGGGATTATGAATCTGTGCTTATGTCATACTTGCAGACTTAAATTTGTATGGTGGATTCATAACTTAGATTATCTTAACGAAAAATTAAAAAATTGTCCTGATCCCACATTGGGAAAAATGGATAATTCTCATACGTGCATCGATCACTCATGAATGCAAATTATGAATTACAGAAGTTTTGGAGAATCTGACTCATACGGCGCCTGAAAGAATTTGGGGCGTCTTTGGCCCCAAATGAGAAATTGTTATTTATGCGACAAAAATTTGGAAGGAAACGGAAAGCAAGTATAGATGAGTTCCATAACGCAGTGCAAGTCAACGTTAATAAGTGGTAAGCCGCCTATTTATTGTTTACAGTATACAATGATAAACGGTGTCCTATTTCTGTTATCCAGCATGTCATCAACCACAGATCTTCCTGAAACTGAATCAATGGAAACGGACACTGATAAAGAGAGCGACGTGGAAAGTCTATCGACCAGTTATTGCCCCAGATTCAAAGATTATTCCATAAGCCGTGATGCTGATCGGGTAAGTATACTTCCTCGTTTTATGACAATTGTATTGGTAATTGAAGTGTGAAGTAAATCAGACCTATTAAATTAATTAACCTATTAACCCTTAGCTTTTATCATGTCTCCTTGGATACCTCTTGCAACCTTGTATATAGAGCACCTGTAATTTAAGTAAATTACGTTTTTCAATTTAAGACAATTCAAAGCAGTGGCTACTTAAAAAGTTGAGTGAACCATGTGTAACCATACTGTGCTGCATTACAATGTACAAGTATACTTTTGGAGTTGCCTGACTGACACCTGTGGACATCGTATGTAAATTGATTGATCTTATTAATGGATTATCAACCAAATTACAATATAGAAAATGCGAGGAATATCTTGAGCCGAAAATATTGATAGAACGGATTACTTATCAAACGAAATTCGTATCAGGTAAGTCGAATGAAGTGATGATAGATAAATTAAGTAATTAATAGCGGTTTACCTGCGCACTACACATTATACCAAGCACTGAATTGACTGAAATATTTCAACAGATAACTTTTGAATTAGATGTGATGTAAAAAGTGTTCCTCTGGTTATAAATATTTGACTATAGGTAAAGCAAGCCAATTTTTCACGACCATTCAAATATAATCGTGCGGACAGAATGACATCGTTAACGAATCGCTTCGCATGAATACAGTAAATCCAGTCGAAGCTCGTTAATTCGGACACGGACAATTAAGACTTCGGTCAATTAAGATCATACGGCCGCGGCATTTTTTGTATATTTGGCGGCTTATATAAGTTGCTTTTGAATTCAGACTTTCAATAATTATGAGATAGTAAACCTGGTATTTATACTCTTAATTATCGAGCTTTGACTGCAAGATACTTTGCACAGCGTTGGCTCTAATTGATGGTTCGCTGCAATGAGATAAAGTCAATTCTGGTAACGTGACATTAGACGGGCGTGAATTAGACGGACATTAGACATGAGGGGTAAACATTTTCGAGTAAGCTGCAACGTTTAAAATATTTCATTTAACCAACCTCATTCCCACAGAGATTTCACTAAGTTATCTCATTTTTACATGTTACCACTACATTTATGCGTCATCGCGATAGGCGTACCTCTGTATAGCTGAACATAGACGAAGCTATAGCTGAATTTTCTTAAATTCGCGTGCTTTACGTGCTCAACTTCATCGGCAAATTAGTCTTAATTATTTTTAGTAAGCTTAATGAGTCTCATTCGAACTTCTTTCTCTTTGAAAGAAGATTTTAATGTTTTACAAAAAATATTTTGCAATTTTCAGGGATATCTGTGTAATTGATGAGTCGATAGCTTGTCAATATAGATTAATTGATATTGTTGCTTGAAGCAAATGATTTCGTCAGATCGAGAAAGCCTGTCTTAAGTCGATTGGAATTAAAGCGTCTATGCCGGTTTATAAAAAGTGTCTAATCTTCGGAAGTACTTCATCCAGGCTCGTGAATATCCATTCCTTGAACTGCGAATATAAAAGGGCCATATACTAACACAGAGTGCCACACTATTAGGTTTAATCGTTTTGAATCTGTTCAAGTTTTATGTGCGAATGTGTAGCCTTCAGAATGCAAATTTAAACAGATATAAATAATGAGAGCTATGCACAGTTAATTGGATTTTTCAATCGTGGCAGAAATCTTCAAAATTCTTGTTTCACATATCTTATCGGCTACAACGGCCAGAATTTTAGCTGAGCTGATATTTTCTATCTGGAGCCTCGTCTAGCCGTAAACCGTTCGCTCGCCTTTGGCCATGTCTAGTCACAATTTCTTCTGTGGCCATGTCATCAATTCTATTAGATAGATCTCAGAAGAAATAGAAGAGCTGTATTAAACTTTTTGCATGTTAACATTTTCTAACAAATAATCTGATAGTTGTTTCAAGATGCGAGCGCTGCAATTGATCACAGTCCAGAGAATGAATGTATTTCCGGTTGCGTATCAATCTTCATAACATATTCTATCACCAGGAAATTGAAGAATTACCGGGTGATTTTCGAAAATATTGGATGAGTTTGTTTCAGACCTCCAATTCTATCTGATAAACTGATAAACTTCACAGCCTAAAGTGATGTTTTTTATTCCTATCCTGCAGGAGCGCATGATATTGACTAATTCTTTTAAGAGACCGGTCCACTTATTCCTTGACTTACGACTGTCATTCAACGGTTTCGTTGCATGAATAGAGAGAAAGATGAGTCGCGCAAATCTGAGCCAGAGCACCGAAATGGCATTTCGCTCACTCACTAGCTCGCTATAACGTTCAGAATTTGGCAGTGACTGCTTTCTGTCTGGTTATTGAAATTGGTCGTAATTCCTGTGGCTCAGCAGATAGAGCCGGTCTAAACAGTGTTTCTACATCGAACTTGATTCAGACTTGCTTTTATGCATAATTAAGGTTTATATTGACCTTTAGTCTAAACAGTGTTTCTACGTCGAACTTTATGTAGACTTGCTTTAATGCATAATTAAGGTTTATATTGACCTGGATGACTAGTTGACTACTTTCAATATTAGGCACACGTGAGATTTTCAATTCAAAATGAAGGCAGAAGCTGTCACTGTCATTTGCATCACTCAATGATTGTCGGCATTAAAAGAGCGGTGCTACCCACGACCTGATTATTAACTGAATCATTTAAATGACTTTTGCAGACACAAATGATTTACTGGAATCACAAAGCCACTCACATCGTTTTGAAATTATTTGCTCTGTTTGATTTAGGTACACCACAATGAAGTGGAAATGTACTGACGTACGTGGAGAAGCTTCACCATTTTAAAAGCAGCTTTATTTTTCAGGCAAAGCAGTTCTCACTGATCGGCGGCAGCGGACTAAACAATTTATGCCGTCGAATATTTTGAAGGATTTTGGCTGCGGATATTTCGAAGAAGTATTCATTTCACGGCAGGAACAACAAATTTCCATTCAAGAATTCCCGAATTTATCGTGCGGTATAAAACTTTCTAGATCTCATGTGACTGAGAAGGAAATAGAGGCCTCTTTGCAGAGCGTACTAAAGCACGCAAAAGATAGATCTGATGGAAGGAGCCACCAACGCTCCCCTGCAGCTGAGTAATTGTGCCTGATGCCCCTTTTCTCAATAGGTGACTCAATTTTTCATCTCTTGTATTTGGTGTTATATCCTGGTTATCTGTGTAGCTGTTATTGTGCATATAATCTAAATAGCAGGAACTTTATTAACAACATTAAACCCGCATGTTTCTGTTGAAATTTTAACTGGAAAATCGATGCTTTTTTCTGAAAATTTGGAGTCATCAAATTTCAATGTTATTAAGAAAGTTCCTGTTATTTAGATTGTACTACATATGTCTTTCGATGCCTTTCATAGAACATTTTGTAACCTCCATAGAACAATTGTATTTTTCGATCGTTAAGTTGTACTTTTGTATCTTCAGTGCTTATAAATACAATTTTCATGTGTGCACATTAAATTTTCATTGAATCGGTGCAGGTGTATTGCAAAATATCGTATTCTGTGTAATTTCGTTTTATTTCTACTACTCCTCATAGCTAGGAAGCTTATTGGTTTTCAGTGGAGCAATACTGAAGCACCTGCATCTTAGGGAGACAGCGAGTGTTTTACTAATTAATAGCGCAATGGGAAATTTCAACTGAAGGGTAGGGGCAAATCGGTAGGATCGGCGACCGCAGCTACCTACAGGCGACCGCACCTCATCTGCTAGGCGACCGCTGTTAGACCTCCGGGCGACTGCGCCCCGGCTCTTAAGGCGACCGCCCCAGGCAGTCGGGGCGGTGGACAAATAGGAATCCCCGGCGACGCTGAGGGCGACCTTTAGGCGACTCCGAAGGCGACTGACCATGGCGGTCGCGGCGACCGCTCTGGTTGATAGGGTAATTAGCCGATGTGACTCTTGATATTTGTTAGAATTCTATGTTAGGTATTGAGCTCCTGGTGAAATTATACGGTAAATTATTTTTTTTCTGTCGTCGGGGAATGTTGAATGTTACGTATTCATCCCGACCGGTATGCATTTCATTGATCATTGTCAGTTTTGAGTTTCATTCAATCATTCATTCGTGTCTGTACTGTGCATGTCTTGTTCACAATATACATTACCGCCGCACCACGCTGACGTGTTCTCTGCAAATTCAACAAAAAGGTAACAGGTAAATAGCTAAAAAAGTCATTTTTCATATTCTCTTATTCAAGCATTCCTTGCTCTTTTCCAGTGACTGATTGTCTTTATATGGACAGGCTTTTCAGTGCTGAAGCCACTCATCGGCACTCAACCATTGCACAACAGCCTCAGTCACATCAAAAATTTGAAGCTTGCTTCTCTTAAGCTTGTGCGCGGACGCAGTCGGTGTCACTGACTGTTGTTATATACGTAGTCATGGAATGTTATAGGCTTCAAAAAGAAATTTATGAAAATTAATATTTCTGACAAAATTGTTTTCGAAAATTGTCTTGGTGAAGGACCTTCGTTTAACTACATCAAAAGAGAATTGTCAGCTCACTCCTCTATACACAGTTATGGTGTATCATGGATGAAATCGGAAAAATTGAAATAGTCATAACCCTAATGTGCAGTACATGCAGTTTGATTACGTCCATTAGTAGACCTAAAATCAATATTAGAATGCAACGATACATGTATTGCTGCAAAGCACTATTCAGACAAAAACATTGGAAAACATTTTGAACTGTGGAAATTCGGATGAAAAAGTTGTTTGACTGCAATTTCCATGAAATTTCCACACATTTTCCGCGGAAATTGAACGGAAATGGAAAGCATCGAGATTCTTCTACGGCAACCCTGTATTCTATCCGAACCGCTGAACGAAATAATAGAGAAGGGAAATAAATTTAGGAAACACAAAAGATATTAATGATGAGATGTGACATAAGCGAAGATCTCGTATCCACAATGGGCGGAAAACTTGCTAACGAGATGCAGCTACTCACCGTCAGACGGGATGTTGCTTCACTCAGTCTCTTATACATATACTCATTGGCGATGCATCCGTGGGGGCATGGGGGATATTGTCCCCCACACTTCTGAAAGCAGTGGTGATTGTCCCCCACACTTTTTTAAGCGTTGAGTTTTGTCCCACACGCATTTAAACCATCTATAACATATTTCTAACATTTTCTTTTGTCATTACAGAAAATACTAAATGATCGTCTCAGGCAGAATATTTCATAATTTTTAATTCTTGATTCCCTCTGACTTCTCTTTGTCCATCTTGATGCATCAAGCAGTTCAGCCTGCAGGCATACATGCATTTTGCAGATCTTGAAGAGTTAATTACACTGGCCACAGTTGTTGAGAACAGCAGGGCTTCAATCAAGAAAGGAAGATTGCTATTACAATCAATGTCGAATAAGGCATGACTAAGAGATTTAACTTGCAGTTCTGCAGCGATCGGACGATAATCGGAAATACGAATAATGCTTCGAACGCCATCTCCTTCAAGAGGCTGTTTACGCTTTTAATATCAACTAACGCATTCTAATCGTTTCAGTCAAATCAAATATTTCATTTCATTCTCCTGTGATCATCATTTGATGTGACCGTTGCCTTCGTAAATCGTGTAATAAACTTTTTCTCTTCTCGAATATTTTTCGTAAATACCAGTGATTGTCTTTCTATTCACATTTCATTTTTGGAGTTATCGTCACCGTCACTGTTTCACTATCTTTTGCAAATGTATTTCACAGGTAGACATGGGAGTCGATCCCTACAAATCTCTCATCCGATCGCGTATTGCAAATTGTAAACATTAATTGATGACAAATTCCTTAAGGCGTATATTAGCTGATGAGGATGCGAAAGCAAAAATACGGCACTCCCTTTAGTAATGGCTTTAATAAAAATGAGCTGCTAAAAATATTTACACGGCAAACGTTTCGCGACGCAGTTGCTGCCTCAGTGCGTCAAGGAGCATGAACGTAGCTTGCGCTTGCAGAACAATACTAGTGCCCTCTCCGAACATTCGATAAATGACCACGACAGTAACCTTGACATTTTCGATTTCACAATCAATATCATTGCCAAGCATAGTTCGCCTCTTGAAAATCGTCTGGCTGAAACTCGCTACATCAGAAATAGGAGACCACAGTTGAATCGCAAAGACGAGCTGGTTGGCTGAGAGATACTCCGTCTACGGTATTATCCCCCTGATACATAAACCACGCACTCTGACTGCTCTTACCTTCTTTTTAGTGCACTGAGGCAGCAACTGCGTCGCGAAACGTTTGCCCTGTAAATATTTTTAGCAACTCATTTTTATTAAAGCCATTACTAAAGGGAGTGCCGTATTTTTGCTTTCGCATCCTCATCATGAACACCCTCCCGTATGAGGCTATCAACTACGTATATTAGCTAATTATTACTGCTTGCAATGTGACGGACACTTGACGAGTGACGTCCACATCTGTGCGCGCAGCGGGATTTCGACCAAGAACTGCATAGCGGAATAATGACTAAAATTCGGAATTCATTCAGTCAGAAGATGATTAGCTCATATTGTTGACGAAAGGGAAAACAAGGCGTTCGTTCTTTTCAAATGTCTGTAATTGCGACAACAATAGCCCGGTATTTATATATATCTTTATTGAACATATTAAAAAGTGCCCATTTGTATAGTATCCAAATTAAGGAAAACGACATTTATTGCCCGGCGCTTCGTCCGTTCTCTATTGGAGCGTACACGGAACTGAATCAAATGCAATAAGGTGGACAGTTGCAAAATACCATCATGACAATTATTCACATTGACTGGCAGATACACTACACACAACAAAGCATGCGATGACGTCATACGCAAATCAGAGACAAAGCTACATGGCTAAGGTAGAAGTCATACATCATAAATTAAAGGTCAAAACATGTTATGTACATAATACTGAGAAATGTATGGTAAGTCACAAATGTTAATTCGATAATGAATACTGCAAGGCCAATGTTAACAGTGCAAACTGATGTTAACAGATATAAAAGAATAAATAATAAATGAATAAATAATTTGCACATCTAGAAAATGCCTGGGGCCTATAAGATAGTGGAAAGGAATATACGGTCCTTCTGAACACACAGAGACGGGTTCCTCCATTTGATGGCGACGCCTTCCGCTATGAAGAGCTCGTAACTCGAGCGACACTTCTTCACAGCTTTGAAGTCTGTGGGAGATACACTGGTCCGGTGAGAGCACTGTTGCAGATGCTTGGTGATTGCCGACGCAGGATCCTTAGTGGACCGGGGTCTCGTCGAACCCTTCTCCAGCCCCTTTGGCAAATGCTCCTTGACACGGAGTCGTAAGGGCCTTGTGCACTTCCCCACGTAGGTCGCTCCGCAACCACAGCGATAATTGTACACAATATTGTTCTGATAGGGAAGTGGGACGGCATCCTTGGAGCATTTGAGCACAGATGAGTCGTCTTGTAGACCACGCACAGCTGGACTTGGAAGTAGCATTGTTCCACCTTCCTGACGATGGTACGCGAAACCTCGGTAGACTGGTGTCCATAGTAAGGAAGTCGAAGGAACAACCGCTTCTTCTCCACCGTAGGAACCTTGTCCGTCACCGCAGAATGCCTCCTGATGAACCAAAGAGGATATCCGTTCTTGATGAGGATATTCTCCAGCGATGATTCCTCTTCAGCCAGAAACTGCGGCGAGCAGATTCTCCGAACACGATGGAACAGGGTTCGTATGAAGTTCACTTTATACCTCTTAGGGCAGAAGGACGCGAAGTTCACATAAAGTCCTGTGAAGCTGGCCTTCCAATACACCCTCGTCAGCAACCGACCGCCGGACTACGTCACC
>CAJQUW010010996.1:0-17635 GCA_907163375.1 Prostheceraeus crozeri
CGTGTACACTATTAAAACTTTATTTTTAACTTGTTAAACTCTTGAAACAGTTATAATTTTATTTTTAACTTGTAGACTGTTGAAACTTTATTTATAATTTATAAGAACTGTTTAAGAACTCTGTTTTGAAGCACATAACTATTAAAACTTTATTTCTCCAACGATGTCCACTATTTAAAAGACTTTATTTCAGCTGTGTAAACTAGTTCTAACTTTGTATTTCTTAACATAGTCAGTACACTCTTGGAAACATTAGTTTTAACTTTTAAAACTCTTGAAACGTTATTTATTAACTTGTTAACGGGTTGAATACTTTGTTTTATTTCTGTATCATAGAACAACAGGATAGAACTTTTATTTTCTAACGTTGTCACACACAATTGATAACTTTATCTTATTTCAGAACATTACAAAATGCAGCTTGAAACGTTATTCGTTTCTAATGCAACATACTATTGGAACTTTTCTAGTAGTAACTCTATAATCTGTTGAAGAAACTTGTATCATGGTTTGACTTTGGTATAAACACTGATGAAACTTTATTTCTAACTGGTAAACTTTTGAAGTTTTATTTTTAACTTTGTAATTTGTTGAAGCTATTAATTTTAACTTTTGTAAACTGTTAGAAACTTTTATTTGTTAACTTGTGTAAACGGTTTTTGAAAAACTTTGTTTTATTTCTAATCAGGACAAACTGATTAGAACCTTTGTATTCTTAACTTGGTATAAACTGATGAAACTTCATTTTTATATTCTAACATATAAGACTCTATTTTGGAAGCACAGTATAAACTATTATAAAACTTTGATTTCCAACGTGTACAGACTATTAATAACTTTATTTCAGCTAGTGTAGAAACTGTTCAAGAACTTTATTTTTATATCTTGCACACCTATTTTAAACTTTATTTTTAGAAAACTTGTAAACTCTTGAAAACTCTTATTTTTTAACTTGCAAGTACTATGTGAAACTTTATTCTATTTCAAACTTTGTGTGTAAACAGATAAAACTTTCTTTCTAGAAACTTCGTAAACGTGATGAAACACGTTTCATTTTATTTCTTGTACTCATACAAGCTGATAAAACTATTTACTCTTAACATTATCTAACAACACTATTGAATAGACATTAGTTTTAACTTGTAAACTCTTGAAAACTTTATTTTTAACTTGTTATTACGGTTTTTGAAACTTTGTTTTTATTGTCTATTCATTAGAGAAACAGATAGAAACTTTTATTTCTAACTGGTACAGCACAATTGAAACTTATTATACTTATTTCTTAAACATTACGAGTAACAGATCAGAAACTTCATTTTCTTAACTTGAGTAGTAACTGGTGAACCTTCATTTTATTTTCTAACTTGTAAAACTCTTGAAACTTTTATTTTTGATATACAAAACAGGCTAAAACTTTATTTCTAATAAAACGGGCATATTATCACCATTGAAACTTAATTTAGTCTAAGATTGGATTAACTTCTTGTAAACAGTTGATAATTTTATTTTTAAGCTGTTGTTAGACTGATTGAGAACTTTATTTCTAACATATAAACTGTTATAACTCTATTTTGAAGCACATAAACTATTAAAACTTTATTTCCAACGTGTACACTATTAAAACTTTATTTCAGCTTGTAAACTGTTCTAACTTTATTCTTAACATACATACACTATTGAAACATTAGTTTTAACTTGTAAACTCTTGAAACTTTATTTTTAACTTGCAAACTATTGAAACTTTATTTTATTTCTAACATATAAACAGATAGAACTTTATTTCTAACGTACACACAATTGAAACTTTATCCTATTTCTAACATACAAACAGATAAAACTTTATTCTTAACATACACACATACACACACTATTGAAACTTTATTTTCAATCTGTAAACTGTTGAAACTATATCTTTCATTTACAAATAGTAGAACGCTTAGTCTAACTTGTAAATCTTAAAACATTTCATATGGACGATGATGATAATAGATGAAATAGTGTCAAATAAATTAAGATAGCTTACACTTCTGATACAGGGATAGCAATCGACTGCGATCCATGTGTAAAGAGCTTGTTAGACTACGGAAGAGAGAAGTGTGTTATGTTACGTGTGGCGCGTGAGTGTCCTCCCATTTCATTCCATTCATCAATTCGTCTCATTGATAGAGACAGGTAGAACTCATGGTTCTCATAACGTATGCAATGGAAAGTTTTAGGCAACCTTCGACAGTTGGCTAAATGTCGCCCTGGCGCGAATGCATACTACGTTGAGACAGAGGCAATCACTTGCAAACATGACGCAGAGAGGTTTAACAAGATTGACCATTGCCGAATGTCCCGTGCGGTATACATAGCTACGGGTTTCACCGCCGCCCTTTACAGGAACGCCCGTCGAAAGGAAGTATTACACCGAACTTCATTTGCAACGTTCAAGTTGACTGATAGCAGATTCAACTTAATGATAGTATTCGCCAGTCCGAAGACTGCCAGGGCAAACCGCGAGGAAGTTCTATCATGTCTTGCCCCATGGTGGCCCTTAAGAGAGCCGATGGTTCGTCTCTCGGGAGTAACGTCATCTTACACCCTACCAATTCTGCTGAGAGAGTCTTTGACTCTCTCTTTGGTAGCACTGTCGACTTCCACACTAGCTGGCGCATGGCTAAAAAGTGGAATGTAGCGCCATTCCGTTGGATTGACAGCAGTTGCTGTCATCGGATTGCCAATCCGAGCAAGATTATTAAAAACTCTGTCTTGCTCCTCTAGCCTGACAAACTCCTCAAATAAATTTCGCGGCCTTAACTGCGGTCCGCGAGGAGAGCTGACTTGACTGTTCGGCGTCTGCATGATTGAAATGAAATGAAATGAGAGGCAGTGGTTTATATACCCCTCTAATGCGACGCAACGTTCAAGTTGACTGATAGCAGATTCAACTTAATGATAGTATTCGCCAGTCTAAAGACTGCCCAGGGCAAAGCGCATTGAAGGCTCTATCATGTCTTGCCCCATAGTGGCCGATTATACGGTAGTGTGTTAGTAGATTTCAATCATTGAAAAGGGAAGATGAGAATCATTTCATTTGTCTCATCAACGTTTATCATGGGAGCAATCATTGAAGGGACATCTAATGAATTACATTTCACTCTACTCCATATCATAAAGGACTAACCTTTGTCGAATGGCTGAAGTACTCTGACCTGGCGAAAGAAAGCGTCACGTTGAGTATGAAGTCGAACGCCCAACATGAGCAACGGCTCAGAGGTTTCGGTCTAACAAACGACGAACAACCCGTGCAACACAATCCCTCTACGGCAGTACCCGCCGTCCCGAAGGAACGCTCGAGCAAAGGAGGTATTACAGCGATGATGTGCTTTATGAGTAGAAGTGAATCTCTTGATAGCAAGAGACTATTCAACTAGATAGCAAGTCAAAAATAACCTGATAGCAGGACAAATGTATAGTCAGTAATTTACACTTAGTGAGGAATGATAGATTTGAGTGTAGTGAGTGGCACTCGATCCCGTCGACAGCCCGAAGGCCTTGTACTGATCACTAGGGAAGTGAGAGATCTTCCCCGATACCCGCTCTTTACAGCTGAAGACATCATTGTCACTGCCCGAAGTGGTAACAGCAACGCCGAGTCAAAGGTAGGTGAACAGTAGCTGGGATCTAACCCCTCAAAGCTGCCTTAGTCTTAGTTAAATTTGAAATCTGATAGCAGATTTGAACTCAGCATACTTGAAAACCTTGAGGAAACATCCCAAGTTATTGCTTTGATCTGCTTGATAGCAAGCCGTAGAGAGCTTGATTTCACCAGCGTTTTGCAATGGAGATGTTTAGAGGCCACCCATGACAAGATAGCTAAGACTCAACCGATTGGCGTTCAAAGTGCTACGTTGAGAGCTGTGTCAAATGCCCAACATGAGACATGAGTTGTCCCAGCGGTTACGGTCTTTAATATGACACATTCCCTTGCCACACTTATCACTACGGCATCGTCCGCCGTCCCGAAGGAACACCCTGTCAGTGGAATATTACAGCAAAACTCTCCGTGTCTTGCTCGCTTTCAGTGAAAAGCCGCTTATACCATGAGAAGACTGGCTCAGACATCATTAAAAATGCTTTCATTGACTTCAGCAGGGTCGAAAAAAACCCCAGAAAACCTCCAAAACTAGTGAATTTAAAATTTTCAACTTTTTAGCACTACTTATGAAATTTTATAAGTAGTCCATCACTTTAGGGCAGGTCAATAGCGACCGAACCTTTTTTGAATCAAGTCAAACGGACTTGTAGAAGCAAAGTTACGAGCCTTTAAAGTTTTGGATCTTTTATGGCCTGGAGACGAAGGCCATCTCCTGGCGAACTCTAAGTCTGACGCCTTAGCTGATATCAGCAATGAAATTTTCTAAGTCGGTTTCTTACAGAAACTTGGAATTTGGAATGTCCGAAGCTATCATCGGAGCTCAGAGAGACGACCTACCTCTGACAGTCGTTCTCCTCTAAATGACAAGTCTCCGTTGGTTCCCAGCTTATATAGTGTGTGGCGATCAGCTGATGACGTAATACCCATCATCCAAACACTAAAAATCCCGTCTATCTCCGGTTCTAGTGCTCCGATTGAGCTGGAAATACACCATTTCCATGTAGAATTTGACGCTGAATCCGAATCTGGCCTCCGTTTTCCCATCCGATGCTTCGTTTTGGCTCTACAGTAGGCAGCCATCGCAAAAATTCTAACTCTGTCGTTTTTCCGAAAAATGTTGAAAATTTTTCTCGCCGATGACTTGAAACTCTCCGATTGACATGAAACTCACCATATAGATAAAGAATCTGACGCTGATTCCAAATCTGAAATCCGTTTTCCCATCCGATGCTTCGTTTTGAAGCTAGAGCCCAAAACGTCCCAAATTCTAACTCTGTCGTTTTTCACCAATGTCCCAAAATCTTAAATGGCGTCTCACATCTAAACGAAGACAGATAGGAACAAGTCGATTCTTTCACTGAATTTGTCTCACTCTTAGCTTTCAAACGAGCTATCGCACGACAAAATCCGTCCACTGGAAGCCAAAATCGAAGCAAGCTGTCCAGAGGGGGGGGGACGTCAGTGAAACTTTTTTCTCTCCGCTTGAGCTGGAAATACACCATTTCCATGTAGAATTTGACGCTGAATCCGAATCTGGCCTCCGTTTTCCCATCCGATGCTTCGTTTTGGCTCTACAGTAGGCAGCCATCGCAAAAATTCTAACTCTGTCGTTTTTTCGAAAAATGTTGAAAATTTTTTCCTTCCGATTGACTTGAAACTCACCATACAGATAAAGAATTTCACGCTGATTCCAAATCTGAAATCCGTTTTCCCATCCGATGCTTCGTTTTGAAGCTAGAGCCCAAAACGTCCCAAATTCTAACTCTGTCGTTTTTCGCCAATGTCCCAAAATCTTAAATGGCGTCTCACACCTAAACGAAGACAGATAGGAACAAGCCGATTCTTTCACTGAACTTGTCTTACTCTTAGCTTTCAAACGAGCTATCGCACGACAAAATCCATCCACTGGAAGCCAAAATCGAAGCAAGCTGTCCAGAGGGGGGGGGGGACGTCAGCGAAAATTTTTTCTCTCCGATTGCTTTCAAATTCACCATACCGATGCAGAATTTCACGCTGAATCCGAATCTGGCCTCCGTTTTCCCATCCGATGCTTCGTTTTGGCGCTACAGCCCAAAACGTCCAAAATTCTAACTCTGTCGTTTTTTCGAAAAATGATGAAAATTTTTTCTCTCCGATTGACTTGAAACTCACCATACAGGATAAAGAATTTTCACGCTGTGATTCCAAATCCTGAGAAATTGTCCAGTTTTCTCCATCCGATGCTTCGTTGTTGAAGCTAGAGAGCCAAAACGTCCAGCAAATTCTAACTCTGTCGTTTTTTCGCCAGATGTCCCAAAATCAGTAAAAATGTGGCGTGTCTCACATCTAAACTCGAAGAACAGATAAGGGTGAACAAAAAAAGCAGATTCTTTCAGTGAATTTGTCTCACTCTTAAGCTTATCAAACGAGCATATCGCAACGAACAAAATCCGTCCACTGGAAGCCACACAACTACAAATCAGAAGCAAGACTCGCACGCCTGTCCAGAGGGGGGGGGGAGGTGGCAACGTCAGTGAAGACATTCTACCTTTCTACAACACTACAAACTTTGATGAAACTAATGTTTTTGGTTGGACGAGTCCCGAGATCGAAAAAAATTTACCCCACACACTTACTGGAAAATTTTATTCAGAAAATTTTACCCATATCCAAAGTCACTATCCTGTGTACACTTACTGGATTTTTTTTTATCAGGTAAGCGGCTCCGAACCTATGAAATCTTGTCAACCGCTCTACGAGCATTTGAACGGAGGACCGTGAGATAGGCGCAACAAGCCGGATTCTTTCAGTTGACGAATTTAATCATCACTCTTACTGCATTTATCTCACAAAAGCGACACTCACAGGCGCACGACAAAAGGCCGATCCAAACAACGTGGAAGCTATAAGATCGCGACACAGCAAAAAGCTGTCCAGAGGGGGGGGGGGACGGAACAGTCCGGCGCGAAAAAAACTTTCTTATCTCCGCGATTTCGCGTGTGGGAAACCATCCTTCCTAACCCAAAATTTTCAACGTAGATTCCGAATCTGTGGCCTCTCTCCTGTTTTCGCTATACCGATGGCTTCGTTTGGGCGTCTACACACAGAGTTAACGTCCCAAATTCTAACTCTGTCGTATTTTTCGAAAAAATGTTTGAAAATTTTTTCTCCGCATCCGATTGACTCTTGAAACTCACCATACAGATCAAAGAATTTCACGCTGATTCCAAATCTGGAAATTCCGTGTTTTTCCCATTCCGAATCTTCGTTTTGGAAGCTAAGAGCCCAAAACGTCCCAAAATTCTAAACTCTGTCGTTTTTTCGCCAATGTCCAGAAAATCTTAAATGGCGTCTTCACATCCTAAAAACGAAGACAGATAGGAACAAGCGATTCTTTCACTGAACTTGTCTTACTCTTCTAGCTTTCCAAACGAGCTATCGCACGCCACGACAAAATCCGTCCACTGGAAAGCCGCAAATCGAAGCATAGCCTGTCATGGAGGGGGGGGGGGGGACGTCTCAGCGAAAATGTTTTTTAATCTACCGATTTTCGCTGGAAACATACCTTCCTAAACCCAAAATTTCACGAGTAGATTTCCGAATCGTGGCCTTCGCGTTTCTCTCATACCGTGATTGCACTTGCGTTTTGGGTCGCTAAACACAAAACGTCCCAAATTGCTAAATCCTCTGTTAAAAATTATGAAGACAAAAATTTTATCTCACCAAGTGCCTTGAAACACACACCTAAATGCCAGATGCAAGGAATACTTCACCAAAGTAGCGACTGAAGTCCGAATCTGGGCAGCCATTTCACCATCCACGAAATCAAACTAGACGTGAGTCGTGCCCACTGTCATACCTAACGGTCGTCCCACAGTCAACCTTAGACGGTCGCCCAACGTCAACCTGGACGGTCTCGAGCCCACAAGTCAACCAGGGTGGCGGTCCGGACCAACCACACGATATATTCTCGAGTCCTCACACTCTGACGTTCCACAGAAGAGGTGGAGTGGAGTCAGCGAACATGTTGTGAACCAACTGGCCGGCACACCACGACAGACACTGTCGTTTCAGAGGGGGGGGCGCGCTGTGTTTATATCTGGACCTTTTGTTATAACAAAAGGTCCAGAATAAACACCGCGCGCCCCCCCCCCCCTCTGGAACGACAGAGTCTGTCGTGGTGTGCCGGCCAGGTTGGTTCACAACATGTTCGCTGACTCCCCCCCCCCCCTCTGGAACGTCAGAGTGTGAGACTCGAGTGAGTTGGTCCGACCGCCTGGTTGACTTGGGCGACCGTCCAGGTTGACGTGGGCGACCGTCTAGGTTGACGTGGGCGACCGTCTAGGTTGACGTGGGCGACCGTCTAGGTTGTCGTGGATGGTGAAATGGCTGCCAGATTCGGATTCAGCGTAAAATTCTGCATCGGTAGGGTGAGTTTCAAGGCAATTGGTGAGAAAAAATTTTTCTTCAAAATTTTAACAGAGTTAGAATTTGGGACGTTTTGGTGTTTAGCGCCCAAACGAAGCATCGGATGAGAAAACGGAGGCCAGATTCGGAATCTACGTGAAATTTTGGGTTAGGAAGGATGTTTCCAGCGAAATCGGAGATAAAAAATTTTTCGCTGACGTCCCCCCCCCCTCTGGACAGCTTGCTTCGATTTTGGCTTCCAGTGGACGGATTTTGTCGTGCGATAGCTCGTTTGAAAGCTAAGAGTAAGACAAGTTCAGTGAAAGAATCGGCTTGTTCCTATCTGTCTTCGTTTAGGTGTGAGACGCCATTTAAGATTTTGGGACATTGGCGAAAAACGACAGAGTTAGAATTTGGGACGTTTTGGGCTCTAGCTTCAAAACGAAGCATCGGATGGGAAAACGGATTTCAGATTTGGAATCAGCGTGAAATTCTTTATCTGTATGGTGAGTTTCAAGTCAATCGGAGAGAAAAAATTTTCAACATTTTTCGAAAAAACGACAGAGTTAGAATTTGGGACGTTTTGGTGTGTAGCGCCCAAACGAAGCATCGGATGAGAAAACGGAGGCCAGATTCGGAATCTACGTGAAATTTTGGGTTAGGAAGGATGTTTCCAGCGAAATCGGAGATAAAAATTTTTTCGCTGACGTCCCCCCCCCCTCTGGACAGCTTGCTTCGATTTTAGCTTCCAGTGGACGGATTTTGTCGTGCGATAGCTCGTTTGAAAGCTAAGAGTGAGACAAATTCACTGAAAGAATCGGCTTGTTCCTATCTGTCTTCGTTCAAAAGTTAGAGCGGTTACAAGATTTTAGGTCGGAGCTCGCTTACCTGAAAAAATCCTAAGTGTCAGAGTGACTTTGTATGGGTAAAATTTTGAAAATTTTCCAAAGTGTGGAATTTCGACCTGGGACCGTCACCAAAACATTTTTCATCAAATTTAGAAATTTCACTGACGAATCCGATATAGGCGTTGAGTATTTCACCCGCCTTGGGCGAGTCGTGGGGGATATGGAGACCGTGTGGGGTCGTGACCCCACGTTACGATCGTAATCGGTCTACTGCGTAAGGAACAATATCTGAGTCTCGCACTGGAATGAAAAGGACGCAAGTCAATAAGGAGGGTGGTATGCGGGGGCGCAGTGTGTCTAACGACGAGACGCAGCTAGGATGCGCCGATGCGAACGGAATGAAATCTAAGAATACGGTATACGTGTCAACAGGATGGTGATAAGTTTCTGTAGGGAGGTACCGAAAAGAGGTTCTCAGAAAATGGATCTATAAACCGGAGGGTGTGGTAGGCTTTCCAGCCGGTACGGCACTCGGTGGACTTTAAGTCAAGCTAGGTAGAGGAACGCGCGGATTATGGAACGTTTATACGGGAGGGGAGTCTGGGGGTATCGTATGTACCGGCTGCACCGTCAATAGTGTATAAAATTCAGGTCGTAAAAACTACGACAGTCTGAATCCCTAGACGTTTCGGTAACCATCGTGCGGTGAGGCCGATCACGTGACACTCAACGGACTGCTATCTCAGTGCGGGTAGGGTCGGGCTGTAGGGCGGGAGATCCCGGGACGTCTCGACTAGCGGGGCTCCTAGCGCGTATTTGCGGGATGACGGGGATTTCAGGAAGCGTAATTCGCCGCCAACGGAAAAGAACGGGGTATAACGGGGTACCAGCGTTTTTCTCATAGATGTTGAATAAATGACAGGTGTCTTACGGGTAAATGATTCATTGATGTTAGAGTTGAACACTACTGTGGAGGAGGAAGCGGAAATGAAGGCGTTCAAGTTAGACTTGATCGGCCAACGAGAACGACAACTAGTTAGGGGACCATACGGTTATGCCGACGGTCGCAGTTAGGGAACGTATTCGCGAGAGTTGACGGATGTACAGGAGGCTTTGTGTAGATAATTTACGCAGAGCGACCGCGCAAGGCTACGAGTAACAGATTAGTTAAATAATCTAGACAAGGAGGGACTGGCTGGCGGTACGAAAGATTCTCGTAGATAGGAGGTTCGAGGAGAATTCAGCAAAGAATGCCTCCGCGGGGCGCGCGGCGCGACGCTCTGATGACCAGACGTAACCATCCCAGCTGAACTTCCAACAAATTAACATATACGACTCGCGCTTGAAGTCTAGAATCGGCGAGCACATTAGCGATTCAGTTCGTAAAAAGCGATCAAGCGCGGAGCTTTAGAGGGGGGGTGGGGGGGGGGGGGGGGGGGGGGTTGGGGCGGATTAAAAATAAGTCGGTGGATACTTATGAATATGTTAAATCATTACACACCTGACGTGCAGCAGCGTGGTGGCTACCTACCGAATGAGAGATTATCATCAAGAAGATTTGCAAACGTGGATTCCAATGGACAGAGGTGTGAGTCTACTAGATCAACAGCGCTAGCCCCGTGGGATTGACGTTCGCGCTTACTGGACGGAAATGAGTGTAGTGATTCCTCGAGAGTTCTCGATGACTCGGGTTGCACAGGGGATTCGATTTCCTGAGACGTCGTCGTCGCAGCCTCTCCGAATAAGCGACGCCCGTCTCTTCACGTTTCGTCAGTAGAACCAAACGTTGTGGGGCCGAAGATGGATGAGTGTAGGCCTTCAGGTCGCGGTAACGAAGCTGTGGAGTCGAAATCTGCGGAGAATGCGTTCTTCTCGAGTGTAGGGTCACGCATCGAATACGGCATAGATCACCTTATGAAAGCGTAAGTACACCGGGCGGTAAAGGCACGACACGGGGAGGTATAATTGGATCTGAATAGGTAGACCTTGTGAGCGGTATATATCTCAGGGATAGAGTCTCGGGTCGTCACATATCGGGATTAAGAAGTCGGGGGGTCCGGTCGTTGCGGGTCCCCCCCCCCTCTGGACAGCTTGCTTCGATTTTGCTTCCAGTGGACGGATTTTGTCGTGCGATAGCTCGTTTGAAAGCTAAGAGTGAGACAAATTCAGTGAAAGAATCGGCTTGTTCCTATCTGTCTTCGTTTAGATGTGAGACGCCATTTAAGATTTTGGGACATTGGCGAAAAACGACAGAGTTAGAATTTGGGACGTTTTGGGCTCTAGCTTCAAAACGAAGCATCGGATTGGAAAACGGATTTCAGATTTGGAATCAGCGTGAAATTCTTTATCTGTATGGTGAGTTTCAAGTCAATCGGTGAGAAAAAATTTTTCTTCAAAATTTTAACAGAGTTAGAATTTGGGACGTTTTGGTGTGTAGCGCCCAAACGAAGCATCGGATGAGAAAACGGAGGCCAGATTCGGAATCTACGTGAAATTTTGGGTTAGGAAGGATGTTTCCAGCGAAATCGGAGATAAAAAATTTTTCGCTGACGTCCCCCCCCCCTCTGGACAGCTTGCTTCGATTTTGGCTTCCAGTGGACGGATTTTGTCGTGCGATAGCTCGTTTGAAAGCTAAGAGTAAGACAAGTTCAGTGAAAGAATCGGCTTGTTCCTATCTGTCTTCGTTTAGGTGTGAGACGCCATTTAAGATTTTGGGACATTGGCGAAAAACGACAGAGTTAGAATTTGGGACGTTTTGGGCTCTAGCTTCAAAACGAAGCATCGGATGGGAAAACGGATTTCAGATTTGGAATCAGCGTGAAATTCTTTATCTGTATGGTGAGTTTCAAGTCAATCGGAGAGAAAAAATTTTCAACATTTTTCGAAAAAACGACAGAGTTAGAATTTGGGACGTTTTGGTGTGTAGCGCCCAAACGAAGCATCGGATGAGAAAACGGAGGCCAGATTCGGAATCTACGTGAAATTTTGGGTTAGGAAGGATGTTTCCAGCGAAATCGGAGATAAAAAATTTTTCGCTGACGTCCCCCCCCCCTCTGGACAGCTTGCTTCGATTTTAGCTTCCAGTGGACGGATTTTGTCGTGCGATAGCTCGTTTGAAAGCTAAGAGTGAGACAAATTCACTGAAAGAATCGGCTTGTTCCTATCTGTCTTCGTTCAAAAGTTAGAGCGGTTACAAGATTTTAGGTCGGAGCTCGCTTACCTGAAAAAATCCTAAGTGTCAGAGTGACTTTGTATGGGTAAAATTTTGAAAATTTTCCAAAGTGTGGAATTTCGACCTGGGACCGTCACCAAAACATTTTTCATCAAATTTAGAAATTTCACTGACGTCCCCCCCCCCTCGGGAGAGCTAGCCTTCGATCTGGCTTCTAGTGGACGATTTGTAGAGCAATATGCTCGTTTGGAGAAGCTAAGAGTGAGACAAATTGGGAAAGAAATGGTCTTGGTCAATATCTGTCTTCGTTTAGATGTGAGACGCCATTTAAGATTTTGGGACATTGGCGAAAAACGACAGAGTTAGAATTTGGGACGTTTTGGGCTGTAGCTTCAAAACGAAGCATCAGATTGAAAAACGGATTTCAGATTTGGAATCAGCGTGAAATTCTCTATCTGTATGGTGTGTTTCAAGGCAATCGGCGAGAAAAAATTTTCAACATTTTATCGAAAAAAAAAAAACGACAGAGTTAGGAATTTGGGGACGTTATTGGTTTGTGTAGAGCCAAAAACGAAGCATCGGATCGGATGAGGAAAAAGGAGGCCAGATTCGGTAATCCGCTACGTGAAATTCGTGCATCTGTATGAGTGAATTTGAAAGCAATCGGAGGAGAGAAAATTTTTCGCTGACGTCCCCCCCTCCCCCCCCCCCCACTCTGGACAGGCTTGCTTGCTCGCGATTTTTGGCTTCCAGGTGGAATGGATTTTGTCGTTTGCATATAGCGTCGTTTGAAAGCTAAGAGTTGAGACAAAATTTCAATGAAAGATTCAGGCACCTTGTTCCTATCTGTCTTCGTTTAGATGTGAGACGCCATTTATGTTTTTGGGACATTGGCGAAAAACGACAGAGTTAGAATTTGGGACGTTTTGGGCTGTAGCTTCAAAACGAAGCATCGGATTGGAAAACGGATTTCAGATTTGGAATCAGCGTGAAATTCTCTATCTGTATGGTGTGTTTCAAGTCAATCGGAGAGAAAAAATTTTCAATATTTTTCGAAAAAACTGTACAGTGGTTAGAATTTTTGCGATGGCTGCCTACTGTAGAAGCCAAAACGAAAGCTATCGGATGAGGAAACGGGAGGCCAGATTCGGATTTCAGCGTCAATTTCTTCATGGAGGAAATGGTGTTATTTCCCAGCGATATCGGACGAGAAGAGAAAAATTTTTCACTGACCGTCCCCCCCCCCCCTGCTGGACCAGCTTATAGCTTCGTTTTTGGTTCCAGTGGACGGATTTTGTCGTTGCGGATAGCTCGGTTGAATGCTAAGAGTGGAGACAAAATTCAGTGAAAGATTCGGCTTGTTTCCTATTCTGGTTTCGTTTAGAGTTGTGAGATGCCATTTAAGATTTTGGGACATTGGCGAAAACCGACAGAGTTAGAATTTGGGACGTTTTGGGCTGTAGCTTCAAAACGAAGCATCGGATTGGAAAACGGATTTCAGATTTGGAATCAGCGTGAAATTCTCTATCTGTATGGTGAGTTATAATGTCAATCGGAGAGTTTCAAGTTCATCGGCGAGGAAGAAAAATTTTCAACATTTTTCGAAAGAGAAAAAAAAACGACAGAGTTTTGAATTTTTGCGATGGCTGCCTACTGTAGAGCCAAAACGAAGCATCGGATGGGAAAACGGAGGCCAGATTCGGATTCAGCGTCAAATTCTACATGGAAATGGTGTATTTCCAGCTCAATCGGAGCACTAGAACCGGAGAGGAAGTGAAGATAGACGGGATTTATTTTAGTGTTTGGATGATGGGTATTAACGTCCATCAGCTGATCGCCTCACACTATATTAAGCTGGGAACCAACGGAGTGATTGTCATTAGGAGGAAGATACGGCTTGTTCAGAGGAGTAGTTTGGTCGTTTCTCTTGAGCTCGATGATGAGTTCGGACATTCCATAATTTCAAGTTTCTGTAAAAGAAACACGACGTTTGAAAATTTATTGGCTGATATCAGCTAAGGCGTTCAGACTTAGAGGTTCGCAAGGAGTTGGCCTTCGTTCCAGGCCATTAAAAGACTCCAAAACTTTTAAAGGCTCGTAACCTTTGCTTCTACAAGTCCGTTTGACTTGATTCAAAAAAGGTTCGGTCGCTATTGACCTGCCCTAAGTGATGGACTACTTATAAAATTTCATAAGTAGTGCTAAAAAGTTGAAAAATTTAAATTCACTAGTTTTGGAGGTTTTCTGGGGTGTTCGACCCTGCTGAAGTCAATGAAAGCATTTTTAATGATGTCTGAGCCAGTCTTCTCATGGTATAAGCGGCTTTTCACTGAAAGCGAGCAACAGATCGGGAGAGTGGAGTGGTTGAGATGTTTTTGCTGTTATTTTCCATGACAGGGTGTTGTTCCTTTCGGGACGAGCGGACGAAGTGCCGTAGTGATAAGTGTGGCAAGGGAATGTGTCATATTTAAGACCGTAACCGCTGGGACAACTCATGTCTCATGTTGGGCATTTGACACAGCTCTCAACGTAGCACTTTGAACGCCAATCGGTTGAGTCTTAGCTATCTTGTCATGGGTGGCCTCTAAACATCTCCATTGCAAAACGCTGGTGAATCAAGCTCTCTACGGCTTGCTATCAAGCAGATCAAAGCAATAACTTGGGATGTTTCCTCAAGGTTTTCAAGTATGCTGAGTTCAAATCTGCTATCAGATTTCAAATTTAACTAAGACTAAGGCAGCTTTGAGGGGTTAGATCCCAGCTACTGTTCACTACCTTTGACTCGGCGTTGCTGTTACCACTTCGGGGCAGTGACAATGATGTCTTCAGCTGTAAAGAGCGGGTATCGGGGAAGATCTCTCACTTCCCTAGTGATCAGTACAAGGCCTTCGGGCTGTCGACGGGATCGAGTGCCACTCACTACACTCAAATCTATCATTCCTCACTAAGTGTAAATTACTGACTATACATTTGTCCTGCTATCAGGTTATTTTTGACTTGCTATCTAGTTGAATAGTCTCTTGCTATCAAGAGATTCACTTCTACTCATAAAGCACATCATCGCTGTAATACCTCCTTTGCTCGAGCGTTCCTTCGGGACGGCGGGTACTGCCGTAGAGGGATTGTGTTGCACGGGTTGTTCGTCGTTTGTTAGACCGAAACCTCTGAGCCGTTGCTCATGTTGGGCGTTCGACTTCATACTCAACGTGACGCTTTCTTTCGCCAGGTCAGAGTACTTCAGCCATTCGACAAAGGTTAGTCTTTATGATATGGAGTAGAGTGAAATGTAATTCATTAGATGTCCCTTCAATGATTGCTCCCATGATAAACGTTGATGAGACAAATGAAATGATTCTCATCTTCCCTTTTCAATGATTGAAATCTACTAACACACTACCGTATAATCGGCCACTATGGGGCAAGACATGATAGAGCCTTCAATGCGCTTTGCCCTGGGCAGTCTTTAGACTGGCGAATACTATCATTAAGTTGAATCTGCTATCAGTCAACTTGAACGTTGCGTCGCATTAGAGGGGTATATAAACCACTGCCTCTCATTTCATTTCATTTCAATCATGCAGACGCCGAACAGTCAAGTCAGCTCTCCTCGCGGACCGCAGTTAAGGCCGCGAAATTTATTTGAGGAGTTTGTCAGGCTAGAGGAGCAAGACAGAGTTTTTAATAATCTTGCTCGGATTGGCAATCCGATGACAGCAACTGCTGTCAATCCAACGGAATGGCGCTACATTCCACTTTTTAGCCATGCGCCAGCTAGTGTGGAAGTCGACAGTGCTACCAAAGAGAGAGTCAAAGACTCTCTCAGCAGAATTGGTAGGGTGTAAGATGACGTTACTCCCGAGAACGAACCATCGGCTCTCTTAAGGGCCACCATGGGGCAAGACATGATAGAACCTCCTCGCGGTTTGCCCTGGGCAGTCTTCGGACTGGCGAATACTATCATTAAGTTGAATCTGCTATCAGTCAACTTGAACGTTGCAAATGAAGTTCGGTGTAATACTTCCTTTCGACGGGCGTTCCTGTAAAGGGCGGCGGTGAAACCCGTAGCTATGTATACCGCAGGGGACATTCGGCAATGGTCAATCTTGTTAAACCTCTCTGCGTCATGTTTGCAAGTGATTGCCTCTGTCTCAACGTAGTATGCATTCGCGCCAGGGCGACATTTAGCCAACTGTCGAAGGTTGCCTAAAACTTTCCATTGCATACGTTATGAGAACCATGAGTTCTACCTGTCTCTATCAATGAGACGAATTGATGAATGGAATGAAATGGGAGGACACTCACGCGCCACACGTAACATAACACACTTCTCTCTTCCGTAGTCTAACAAGCTCTTTACACATGGATCGCAGTCGATTGCTATCCCTGTATCAGAAGTGTAAGCTATCTTAATTTATTTGACACTATTTCATCTATTATCATCATCGTCCATATGAAATGTTTTAAGATTTACAAGTTAGACTAAGCGTTCTACTATTTGTAAATGAAAGATATAGTTTCAACAGTTTACAGATTGAAAATAAAGTTTCAATAGTGTGTGTATGTGTGTATGTTAAGAATAAAGTTTTATCTGTTTGTATGTTAGAAATAAGATAAAGTTTCAATTGTGTGTACGTTAGAAATAAAGTTCTATCTGTTTCTATGATAGAAATAAAACAAAGTTTCAACCGTTAACAAGTTAAAAATAACGTTTCAAGAGTTTACAAGTTAAAACTAATGTTTCAATAGTGTGCAAGATAAAAAATAAAGTTTGAACAGTTTACAAGCTGAAATAAAGTTTTAATAGTGTACACGTTGGAAATAAAGTTTTAATAGTTTATGTGCTTCAAAATAGAGTTATAACAGTTTATATGTTAGAAATAAAGTTTCAACAGTCTACAAGTTAAAAATAAAATTATAACTGTTTCAAGAGTTTACAAGTTAGAAATTAAGTTTCAATGGTGTATGCGTTAGAAATAAAGTTTTAGCTGTTTGTATATCAAAATAAAGTTTCAAGAGTTTACAAGTTAGAAATAAATTGAAGGTAAAAAAATAAAAAAAAAAAAAAAAAAAAAATAAAAAAAAAAAAATAAAAAAAAAAAATAAAATCAAGAAAAAAAAAAAAAAAAAAAAAAAAAAAACAAATAAAAAAAAATTACAACATAAAAAAAATAAAAAATAAAAAAAAAAAAAAAAAAAAAAAAAAAAAAAAAAAAAAAAAAAAAAAAAAAAAAAAAAAAAAAAAATAAAAAAAAAAAAAAAAAAAAAAAAAATAAAAAAAAAATAACCAGTTTACAAGTTAAGAATGAAGTTCAATCTGTTTGTATGTTAGAAAAAGTTCTATTTGTTTGTATGATAGAAATAAAACAAAGTTTCAACCGTTTACAAGTTAAAAATAAAGTTTCAACAGTTTACAAGTTAAAACTAATGTTTCAATAGTGTGTGTATGTTAAGAATAAAGTTTTATCTGTTTGTATGTTAGAAATAGAATGAAGCTTCACCAGTTTACAAGTTAAGAATAAAGTTCTATCTGTTTATATGTTAGAAATAAAATAAAGTTTCAATAGTTTGCAAGTTAAAAATAAAGTTTCA
>CAJQUW010010997.1:600000-754172 GCA_907163375.1 Prostheceraeus crozeri
GATGTTCCAACACGGTGAGCTATGACCTTCAGTAGTCCGTAAGCGCTAGTACTTTCAATTTTCGCGTCGACCCATACATACCCAATCCCAATAGGCTTCGATTCCCTCGATTCAAGCGACGCATTTACAATGTATAAGTATAACTGCGAGTATGACGATCAGCGTTGCCACCGGACCTCGAGACCCCATCCGCGCAGGCAGTGCATCGATGCACGGTAGTATAAATGAAGGTCTAAAATCAGGCCTATGATATATTAGGAATTTGTATCCGTAGGGACTTACTTTTGGACTTCGTTTTGTTCCGTGAGGACAACATATACGTTGTTCCTGGAATTTATCTACTAAGCAGTGGATTGGTTTAATTCATTTCATGGGAAATGTTTACGCAAGGAAAGTTTCTGTTGCTGGAAACTTGTTTCTAGCCTGATCTAGGTGTTATGAATATCCAGAATTCTTGACCGTGCTAAGATATATCGTATAATTGTGAGCGATTTTAGTGACCTTCCGATTTTTATTTCTTTGTAAAGATTTGATTTTTAATACATTGATTAAACTGTCCGTCAAATATCAAAACTGTTAAAAGTACATATTATAGAAATAAAAAGCAAATTTGTTTCAGTAGAAGCAATTTTTTCGGAAATGTCATGTTATTATAAAAAGGTCAGTATACAAATTACCTGGTATATGTAGGATAGATTTCACACGCTTTAGAATACTCATGTGTCATATAAGTAATCAATCCATGATAAGTTATGAATAATGAAACGTCTATAATTGTGATACTCTATACGATAATTAAAGCATAGGAACTGATATGAAACGTCACAACAGTCATATAACCTGACTTCCGCGCACTTGAGCCAATTTAGAATTACATCGACCGACTTGTTTCTTTTGAGTTCATTGATACGAATGACCATTTTAGATAAACCACATCGATAACAGGCTCTGCTCTAATGTGTTTTGAGCTTGAAGTTATTGTTATTATTGCAATAGTAAATGAAAACACGTTATTTCAACCTCAACAAAACATCCCAATCGATTATAATATTCGGAAAATTCGGACATCGAATCAAAGTCACTTTCAGCTATAGGCCTATCTACATACATAGCAAGTTGAATCATGTTAAACAAAGTCAATATAGTAGTTCTAGTAGAAAAATGTTTAATTGTATACATGTATTTACAAGAAATAAGCTGCCGGGACTTAAAAAACAGATCTCTTCTAAATTTAAAACCCCAAATAAAATAACATTTTTCTTCATCCGCACAGGTTCCGCACACGCGCAGCTCAAACCCCTCATCCGCGTAACGCTGATGACGATGTAAAGACGAGGTTGCATCAGCAGCTATGGTCACAGTGGCAGAATCATTGCGGTCAGGATTATGCGATACATAGAGAGCACACAATCCACATGCTATTACGATGCATGTTATTATCATTTTGCATCCGAAACTTAAAATGCTGACCCACTCGAAACTTTCAGAAGCAATTGCTCAATTGAAAAAATTTACTACTCAGTCAATAATATATAAACCATCTCATCGTCTACCGTTCAAGATTGTCAACTGCAATTGTCAAGGATTTGTCATTTTTGTCAAGGACAAAATTTATCAAACATTATCGCAAGCATCTTCAAGAAATCATAAATGATTGAATAAGTTACTTCAGCTAGATTTAGGATACGTTTACACGTGCAACTTTATTGCTGACACTTTCCGATCCATGATGAGTCAGAAAAGTATGGAAAACAATGTAGCAGTAGTATAAGTAGTAGCGTATATATTGTAGGAATGAAAATCACAAAATACATTGAGACATATGCAGATTATATAAATTGGCACAAGGAAAAAAAGAAAAGAAATAGCATTCAAGTAATCATTGTTTTCATCACATTAATGAAAGAAAGAGTTATGCAACACTGTAACCCACGGGAAAAATGAGCTAGCACGACGAGCAGTTTTGCAAAATGGTACTCGAAACTTTCTAGTGAAAGTGAGTATTTCAGGTACCAGATGATGCAGCGGATGTTCAGTGAATGATTCTGCTCGATGCAGCAGCCGAAAACCAACGTGTTCAAATTTTACATTTAAAGGAGGAAAAGCATCACAGGTACAATCAGATTCACAGATCAGCCGATGTGCTCTTTTCTCGAAACGCTCTAGCTTACTTAGTAATACCGCTGGTAACTGCCCATAAATCGGTGACGCAT
This sequence comes from Prostheceraeus crozeri, assembly GCA_907163375.1. Taxonomy (NCBI): domain Eukaryota; kingdom Metazoa; phylum Platyhelminthes; order Polycladida; family Euryleptidae; genus Prostheceraeus; species Prostheceraeus crozeri. Next base: position 602,214 of record CAJQUW010010997.1, read on the forward strand.
ACAAAAATATAGCTGTTATGATTGAGTGATATGCCAGTTTTAATTCTCTAGGCTGAAGTGTCTGCTTTAAGTAGCGAACAACATTAAGTCTTTGTGAAGCTAACCTTAAGACACACAAAATTTGATCATTCCATCTCAGTTGGTCATTTATGGTTACACCAAGCATCCTAGCTGAGTGATTAAGCATGCATCCGGTATTTGCGTTCTCAACAACATCATTTGATTTTCTGATACACAGCTGCTTACACTTTCGCTCGTTCAGCTGTAGACCATGACTTTCGAACGTAGATTTCATAAAGTTCATAGTCACATTTGATTGCTTACCAAGTGGAACACGTTCTACAATAGTGACATCGTCGGCATATTTGATGCATAAAGTGTTCGAAGATGAAAAGTCAACTGAGCCCATAAACGATGCAAAAAGAAAAGGTCCTAAGACCGAGCCCTGTGGCACTCCGGAAGGAATATTAATCTCTGGACCATATTGATGCATCAACTTAACTTTCATAGTTCGCGAACTGAGGTAAGAGAGCAACCATTGAAGAAAACCATTGTCAAGATCACATTTGTTCAAATAATTTATCAAGCGGTGATGATTGAGTTTGTCGAATGCTTTAGACAAGTCCAAGCAGAAGATATTTACCACTTTGGTATCATTTGCATCAAGAAAATCTGTTATGACGTCATAAAGTTCCACTAGTGCTGTTGTCGTAGAACCATATGGTCTATACGCATGCTGACGTTGCCCGTAACATTTGATAAGCTCACTTTTTACATGATTCAAGACCACCCTTTCAAATACTTTTGAAATTGGAGACAGAAGGGAAATTGGACGGAAATCACTAAGGCTGGGAGATCTTGTCTTAGGCACTGGGCATACACACGCACGCTTCAATAATGATGGAAATGACTTCGCTGAAATTGACGCGTTGAACAATGTCGCAAGGGGAACACACAGGAGATGAGCGCCGATATTCAGCAACTTTGGTGGTATGTGATCGGGTCCAGCAGCCTTCCGTATATTCATGGTTGTAAGCTCCTTAAAAACACAGTCTGGTGTAACATGAAGATTCCATGCGGCGTCTGGAACATCATCGAGATCAATGTCATCCTCATAGTTGTAATTATTAGAGAACTCGTCACTCAAGCGATCGATCAGATTATCTCCATATTCTGCCAAAAGAGGGCGCCATGGGTCGGAAAGCGACTTGCCACATATCGTGTTAACAATCTTCCAAAGACCCTTGGCTGACTTGCTGTGCTTAGAGGCCCATAGTTGCTTTGCCTTTACTATCTCGTGTCTAACTTTTTCCTTCTATTGCTGGTACTCAGACCAGTTTCTCGTGCGAAAGGCATGCCATCGTTTATTTATGAGCAGCTTCAATAGAGGTGAATCTTTGTCGCTGTCAGATAAAGAAACTGATTCGCATGGAATGGTCGAGATGCACCATAGAAATATGTCATAGAAAGTCTCACACATCATGTCTGCAGTGTGAGCAGCACTGAGACATGAAACGAAATCAATGGACGACAGTCTGTTGAGGTATTCGACAACATAAGAGCCACGATAATCCCAAATTAAAGTGGACCGGGATGTTGAAGTATTGGGCGCACAGCTTGCTGACAATAAAACGCAGTTGTGGTCTGAATTCTTCAGTGGAGGTCCGACAGTCGCTACAGGTTCATAAATGTTGTTCAAATCACTGTCAATCCAAATTTGATCCAGTTTGGCAGTCTTTCGAGTACCATTGGCAACTTTATTAATGAGGCATAATTGCTCATTGAGGAAAGCTGTGTGCAGATCATTAAAAAAGGTTATGTAGGCAAAGACATGCCTTCGATAATTGTCCTTCGTGCGTCACCAGACAGCAAAAATTATAGCAAAAGCAATCAAACGATTGGTGATAAGTAGCATTGCTCTCATTAGCCTATTATCCACTGAATGTCAGATCAAGCTTCTTTATTGAACGAGGCACGATTATTGAAGGTATCAAGGTCTTTCTTTCCATTGCTTTTAATTATTTAACCACCTAAGCCCCAGGAGAATAGAAAAGTACTGAACAAATCAAAACACTCAATGAGGATTTAAATACATGATCTAAAAAGGCAGGATTAAATTTCAGTAATGATGAAGCTGACAAACACATATGTGCTTCTGGAAATTGCAGAGTGCAAAGATACAAGAATTTGTATGCATTCACATACAAGTTCAATTTATAAAACAAATTTGAGCTGAACACGTAATTTTGCAGTATTTTTCTTTTACTTTCATTTCGATAATAACGGCTATGAATTCGCTTCAGTTCATGCTTATCACATTTTTATGACTGAAATCATTAACTAAAGTCAGTGTAAAAACAAAGGGGTTGATGAAAGAATAATTGCGAACTTCAGGACAATTGAGTCCTGACATATAAGATTACAGAACTTTAAATTGTTGATAGTGTGATGGGAAATTCAGATGTCAAGGTTTCAGACAAAGTTGTAAAAAGAAAACACAAACTCAAGAGGGCTCAAATTTTGAATTCAAATGATTAGCTCAGTCAGTTATCCATGAGATGCCATCGTCAAATCTAATCGTTGGTCATTCTAACAACAACTTTGCGACCGACGTGACATGCATGTAGGTCGTGCACATCACACGTTTCGCATGTTGACTTATCAGGTTCGAATATAAGTCGAATATTCTGTCCACCATTATTTCTCGCAAAAACTTTGCACTTCTTCGTCGAACTTTTCACTAATTCCCAGACAAAACAATTTTTGACTGTTCCAAGCTAGACATTTGACCAACATTATTCAATTTAGTCGGCTATTAGCAGGGGAATGCTTTCTATTTCTTTTTAATTGACATTTTGCGCATGTTTAATCAATTTAACATCAATTTCTCCAGTCTTCTTCCTTCTCCTATGACACAATAAAACTTTCAAAACATGCTACTCTTTTCTGAAAAAAGTAGCACCAAGTTAAATCTTTTGGAAAGAGGAAAGTTAAGATTACAGGCTTAAACATAAACCTTTCGTGAAAGATAAAGTTGCCAATTGATGAATATCAGCAAGACCTAAAATTTCCGACAATACTTAATATCCAAGCTATAAACTTCCATACAAATTCAGGTCGATGCAGTGGTTTGGCTCTTCAGTTATTGAAGCTTGAACGTCGTTCAGACCTTGCCAATGAAAATAAACTACGGTGGTGTGAAAGCAAGATTTATAGTAGTTCCTACTTCACAGCTGTACTTACTCTTCTCTGCAGATAGATGAGTAGACGACAAGCGAGACATTGAAATACAGTAAGTCATCGACGTTCGTAAATTCTGCATAAGTATGCTGAGAGATCAGGCTGATAACTGTAAACCGTCAGTAACTGCAGTAATGTATTTTCCTGCATTATTTTTATCATAATTAATTCACTCCATCCTGCACTTTCGTCACAGCAAAGACGGAGAGAAAAAGATTATAATCACATACAGCTATTTAAGAACATCTTTCAATTATGTGGGCTACTACCTAATTCCGAACATTTAATGTCTAAACAATGAAGATTACATGAAAACCACGGTTATGTCTTAAAATAACCGATGCATTTCCTGATGTTGAGAAAAATAAGGCTATATTAGATCCTTTAACGTATATACACATAAAGATAAAATCAAAAACTACTAGAATTGGTCTCAAATTCAACCGATTGATTTCACCAGCTATATATGGCTTGTCAAGGATTTACAATTCAGAGTAATTCTACTAGTTTTTGATATCATTTTATTTGCAACATGCCAAACTATTTATACCCGTTATATATATATATATATGTATGTATATATTATGAAGATATCATTGGATCAACATTTATTCATGTAACTATAAGTTTCACGAATTGCAGGAGCAACTTACCTTCAGACACAAGTAAATGAGAAGGAATTGCCGGTTAAAAATCTGAGCTGCAAAAATACTGTTTGACGGATGATCAAAGATATTTTTTCTTATGTCTACACTGTGACATGATTTCACATGTTTTGCTAATCAGTATGTTATCTTGAGCTGTAACAATGTTATATTTTTCAGTCATACATTATCTCAATAGCGCTTTCCACATGACTAGGGAAATGATACTTTCATGCAGCTTGTATTATCAGCACAAAATAAATTTCTTGCAACACATCACTAAGCCTAGAAATGCGACGTCGCATGCCACATATAATCGAGTAGGAACGTCATCAAATGACGCATTACATTCATGTCATCACTTTGAAATATACAGCAGACACTGATGTATTGTTTGTACAGTTCGATGTCTATGCTTTCAAGTGTGATAAAAACTCGTATTCAATAGTTTCAGAGAGACGATCCTACAAATAGTCCTGTGGTTTGATTTGTAAATTTCCCAAAGATCAAATCATGGTATCATTAATTGGTATTGAGCTGCTCAAGAGTATATGAATTTCGTCTTAAAAATAAAGCAACATCTTCCAGCCCTTGGCTTAATAACTGCAAGTAAAGGGCGGACATGATGAGGCGATTACCTCCACAAGCCTCCTGTCCTGACATCTCTCTGATGATTGCTCAACAGGATGAGATATTGTTTCACATTTCAATTCGTTAGAAGTTGACAGCATTAGATTTGGGAAGATCACAAATTCAGCTTTCAATTCTTACCTACAAATTTTATCTGAAACAAATTATTTTTCTTTCATTTTCTCAACTTCTTAGAAGGTTTTGCGCATCCATATTACAATTTGTCATTAAGTATTGATTTCATATAATTGCAAAATGCATTATAGATCATACAAATATAGATAATAATCAAATGCTGAATCCACCCGACTATGTTTCGCAATGTTCGCGTGGTCAATCTCATGACAAGTTCCTACAGTGAGTTGTGACATCTACAGCGATCCATTATTCAAGTGATTTGACGCTATCCATTTCCTTAATCCTATAATCGCAATTTCACGTAAATTGCTTTTTCATCTTGCACTTCCTAGTCACTCTTCCTTTGGGATTACTATCTCTTTCTCGCATTCTCTTGGAGATTCTCTGAAATGGTGAGATGCTGTTCGACTTTCTTTATTAAGCTTGCTATCATACTTCAAATTCACATTTGATTTTTGTATGAAAAGATAAAGACATATCTTAAACAATCGCTCTTGAAGGTCAGAGCCTGAAACCTAAGATAAAAAACATGCTAAATTTCCTTCTATCTGACGTCTATACTGCGCAAAATTGACGGCTTGAGGTCATATCATTCTCCATGAAGGTAACACGAGAAATTAGCATCTCCAGCTTTTCTTGCCTAAAGGTTGTGAAAAGTCAACTCGATAGAAATCTTGTTGCTATCCATCTGTCAAATCAGAATTTCATGTCTTTCAGAAATTAGCTGAGAGAGAATAGATAGACAACCTAAAGACAAGTAACCTGGAAATTGATGAATTTTTCAAATCCTAACAGATGCAACCACAATTAGATTCGCTTCGGCCTGTTAGGCCTCACCAGTCGTTTGTAGGTTCGAACCAGGGAAGTTGGAGCGACACGACGCGCAAGCATACCCTCTAGCCACAATGCCACCGGACCATCTGGTGATAGCGTGGATTAGCGAGCTTTAACTGAGACAAGTGGAGGAGGGCGGATTGCATTCTGCAACCACTTGATGCCGCATCCGAAATCGACGCGCTTCACAGCAATAACAGCAGGTGGTGCACGACTGCTGTTGGTTTGTGTTGGATGGATTGGGCTAGATTATTGCTACTTTGGGTCCCACTCCCATATCTCATTGCAGCATAAAAGGGCATGATTTGCTCTCTTAGTAACCAAAACGCATGCATGTTTGACGTAACCGCTTAGCAGACAGACAGTCCTGCTGCTGGGACAAAATTACCACAGAAAAATAGCAAAGATTCTAAATCCCATGAGATACGCATCATATCCCACAGAACTGCCGTTATTATAGGCAATTTCTCGTACCGTAGTTGCATGCATGGCATTTTATATAAAATGCAGTCTTTTGATTATTGTGGTCTGACTTTAAGTGCGTATTGTGTCCACGATACTTTACACAGAGAGCCATGCATGCAATTAAGCAGTGTTGTACGTCACTGCCGTCATTGACGCCGGAAAATTCCGAAATTGACGCTAACGGCGACAGAACTTTACATTTATAAGTAAGTGTCATCATGCTGTGACTACGTCAGTGGACCTAAGTGACTATCCTGAAAATGTCCCAAAACGTGTCTTTTTGATTTTATGAATTCACTTTTTTACATCATGCGAGAAAAGTGAATGAAAAAATTTTGTAGCGCATGATTGAAATGTGATGGCCACACGAAGTTTGAGATATGAATATGAAGCATTTTGAGATAGCTGAAATGCTGGTAATAATAAAATAAAACTATTCGCTTCGACAGTTCGCATAAAGGCTTAACGCCGAGACCACAATCCCGACATATTATTTACGTGTTGACAATAATTTAACTTCATTTTTATCTGTAATTCGCTTATCTGTCCGTCGACGACTTTTTCCTGTCCTTGGAGTGTCAATTGAGTAGGTTCTACTGAAAATGCATTCTCATTGACAATTTCTATTTACCGCGTGACCTCGAAATCGACAATGACGCACGACATCAATAACTTTTAGAATTGACGCTGACGCTAGCGCCGTCAATAACTTTTAGAATTGACGCTGACGATTTTTTTTCATTGACGCGCACAACACCGCAACTCAGGTATGAGAAGCTGCATACTTCGAATAACACCAGTTCTATGGAATGCACATGTATGCAATGCATATATCCAACAGCCTCCATTTTCGACATCGAGTTGTTTTTGTTTATAATTTTCGTGCAATTCCCTTGCTGCTAGCACTTATCTGATTATCTCCATCTTGCTACCACAATTACAAGTATGTATGCGCTTACTGTATTTTCAATGCATTTTTTATCTTAAGAATTTACCTGCGGATGTTGTCTTATTTATGTGAAATTCCACACATTATCAGTTATAATGAAATGTCATTATTGATGCATCAAAAGATGTTGTGAGCATCTTAAGATAGTAGTAGCTATCTATAAGTAGCAGCCTATAACGGATAAATAAGCGGGGGAGGAGAGAAATCAACAATGGCATGTGCAGTATTATCTAGCGCAACAGAAAGATCTACATCTATAGAGCTACAATGAAGAATGAGAAAATCGACTAAAATGATCGGATGTGTACACGTGATCGAATTCGTCTGCCAACTTAATACCATCGTTGCCAACAAATGATTGCACAGAGATGCTGTTTTAATGTCGAATAATTTTACCCAAGCCGTCTCATGTGAAACCGACTCTCAACGCACTGCACTGCCTCATTCTCATGGGACGAAATTCTTATGGGATCGCATCAGCAAGCCTGTAAGAAGACATTCGTTTCAACAAAGACAGTCTGCACTACACAAGAATCACGACAGCCTGATTATAAGACAATTCGATAGTTGACGCAAGAGCGAAGGGAGGAATACATCTTCGCGAATTACCAATTATCAATGGAATTTAATCTGATGAATCATTTAAAGTTGAAGAGTGGCGGTGACAGTAAAATGTAAGGAATTGTTTACAATAAATTCCTGCGATATCCACTGGGACAATCCAGGAATGTCTCCAGGTATATTTACTGTGGTAAGATAGTCGACGTAGCAAAGTGCGTAAAGGTAGATTTTTTAAAAAAAGCAAACGACTAATTAATTTTTAGAATGTGGAAAACATCATTTAAAAGAAAATAATCATATCCTAAAATTTTTATGAAATTGAAACACTGTACTTACTAGAAGGACAAACAACAGTTCGCCTCTCTTCATGTGGAATGAATTGGCGAGTACGTCGTTCTGTCAAAACTATGATTAAGGGCTTATATTGAAAACATTCTATTTAACAGTCTGCCCATTCGGGTGATAAGAGGACAGGTCTGTTTCCAGTCATAAGATCAGATGTAGCTATCACCACGGGATTACGACATCTAAAATCTACCAGGTGTGTGAGAGAATTAACATTGGTTCCCTGAGCGAGAGCGAGAAATGAAATTCTACAAAAATGCAAACAAATTATTTGACTAATTTAATGAGGTCATTAACAGAAACTTGGCCAGGACGATCGCGATTTGACCGCTCAAACCAAACCAAGCGCGGTCTGTACATCTAAGATGTACAGCCTCAAAATGGAATTCATACAGTAGCAAAGAAAAAATAGCATATATTAAAAAAATGAATATAGATGAGCTACTGAGTGAAATGTACCTGATGCATTTGAAAGAAGGACAGAGTTCAGCAAGTAGAGATCACGAGGTCACAGAGATCACGAAACAATAGTCATTCTTCAGACACTGTATGGAGGCAATTTTGCCTGAGAATCATTATGAGGACTCCCTATCAACATTTTGGATGCCTGCATTCAAAAAATTTACATTTCAGCAATTCCATAAAACTAAATTAAATAGTTACTAGCAAATTAATTGAACAGAATTGTTCATGCAGAATGGCAAACAATAAAATTACATGTATACTTCGAAGTATCAATCAGTTAAAATTACTTCATTAGAACATCATGATTTTCATGCAATTATTTACATGCAGCTTCAATCATCAGATTAGTGCAAGTTAATTCATGGCTGGTGAATTCACTAAACAACAAACAAATTCACGATGATTTGTTTTTGATAACTGTGGTTCAAACGTTTGGCATTTCTTATTTACATATGTTTCGCCAGGCGTATAACGCAATGCATGCGGACGCCGATGATGATTAGGGGATTGCACAATCTGCACGAATTCAATCTGGTGGGTGAAAATTTCGAGAATTGTCAAAATTTCTGACCTTCGTGAATGAAAAGCCAAGCGCATGACGCGTGTGTGAGAAGGTGCATGCTATGCGGCAGTAAACCATGTCTCATGTAAGTCGAAGATCAACAAGGGATGGTGACAGCAGAACGCAAAATGATCCGTTACATGCTAGGTATGTCTTTGAAGGATAGGTTCTCTTCCTCTGTACTTCTCCAGCTGTTTGGAATAGAAGACATCGACACTGATTTGACAGGGGAACCGTCTTAGATGGCTTGGGCATTTTCTCCGCAAGCAGGAAGATGAAGGACGAGAGGCATAGATACACCGTGGATAGCAGCGAAGGCCATACAGAGAAGAGAAGACGCAGCGGGAAACGGCGCTTGCTCATAACAAGCAGCTTGGCCTGAAAGAGATTGATGCTGCCAACCGCCAAATATGGTGAAAGTCAATGCCCCTCACCACCACCACCACCACCACCACCACCACCCCCCCTTCGAATAATGGATAATTGACGGCGCAAGGAAAGCAAAGTAAAGTAGGTAAATGTGATTATTATGCTAACTTCAAAGGCAAAGAATCCAGACCTGGAACCGGTCCATTCCGGTCCAGATTTTTGTTGGTCCGGTCAGGTCTAAAATTTCAGACTGATTCCAGCACAACTATATAATCAAATATCCTATGCATGATTTCATTTCATTTTTAGTAAGACACTAAAATGTTTAAGACATTGAAGGATGCAAGTCGACAGGCAATTATCAGAAATCGCCAGTTACCTAAGTTTGCCGTTTCACATGGCATGCCTCATTACGCAATTTCGAAGAAGCAATTGGTGTTTCCTACAGAATATAAACTTAGCAACAATAGAAGAATTGGCGCCTTTCTGTGGTGTCTCCCATGAACTTTGTCTTAATGCTCCACTCCCTTACTGAGAATGATGGGGTCCCAATTGAGCTGTTCTGTGACACATTCTTTTGGTATCTGATATACTGTATAAGTATGTATGAAGCAGTAGAGTGCTTTTTTCAAAACTTTTGATAGAATTTTATTCATCATTATTAAATTCTCATAATTTAATTGGCTTTCCAAACAACTTACACGTTTAAATGAGTGATATTTCAAATCATTTCATAAATCAATAAGCCCTGAATCAATTTATATAGTACACCGAATGCCCTTTCGAAAGATAAAAAAAGCAAAATTAAATTTCCGGTCTGAACAGGTCCCATCCGGTCCGGTGCAGCGTTGATCATCCCGGTCCTGTCTAGGTTTCGTAAATATCCGCTCCGGTGTGAAATTTTGATTTCCGGTCTCCGATTTTTCATACCGGTTCCAGGTCTAGCACTCTATCAATTCCGTCACATTTCGATAACAGATATTGGTTCATTTTGTTACACTAAATTAAGTGGTTGGGAAGCCATGTCGACAGGATCGACGAATAGTCTTCAGCTGCTCACTGTAGGAAACTGTTTTTCCGACGCAGTGTCCTAACCATATCATTTCATTCTATCATGGCAGACGTACCTCCGCACCTTTGTAAACAAAATCTCTTCAAATGAATTAGATGAACAAGTTTAACTGCGATCTAAAATGAGACACAACTGAGTAATCATATTGATTTCTTTTTGGCTATTTTAACATTTTCAATTAATCATGAGCTTCTGTTAAGACTGGAAATCTAAATCATCTTTAAAGGCTAATATTGCAGAATTGATAGCGTACTTTTGAGCATGCATAAATAGGATAGGATATATGAGGGTAGGTCATATTTTAGGATGGTGAGTAACTGCCATTCTCAGGAAATTGCTCCTAAAACTAGCAAGAGACTTTTAGTCAGCTCTCTACATGTGCTTAATTTTCGACTGATGAAACAAATCACAAGACGTTTCCAGCTTGATTTATTTTTGTCTACAATGGATAATGAGCAAAGCTGACGTCCGAAACGTTTTTTTTCAATTGCATCATTTTGTAAAGTTTACTTTTGCATCTTCGCATGAGAGTGGCTCCGATTTCAAACAACTTGGACAGAAAAGTTTTCGAGCATGATAGCCGCATACAGAAGACTTTTCATGTCGCAAGTGATTCAAAAGAACAGGGGTGTCTCCTTAGGTTTATTGGCTAAAAGAATTACTAAAAACAATATGTACAGGCCCAACGTTTCGCGTGTTCACGCTTCCTCAGGGGCAAAACAGATAAGACCTACGGCTAAAATCGTCAGTACAGCACAGGAGTCCTGTGCATACATTTTGAATGAGTGGCTATTAACAAATACTTTGAAAATATAGAATTTCACTCAACATACATGAACATATAAAAATCTGTGAATTATGAGTACATGAATACAAAAAACATTTACACCACGAACATGAGTTATAGATTAAATGCCTGATATTTAAAGTGGTCATGTGGGCCTAATATGTTATTAATATATTTTGCGATACTTCTAATGTTGGTACTAGTTACCAAATCCAAATATATTTTTCTGTACTTTGTCTTTGCGATCATTTGTCTGTTCAGCTTCGAACGGAAATAAACGCTATTCAGCTGAAACATCCGATTGTGGTCATCAGTTCTATTATCTCTAGTCTAGTGCATGTCGATGTCGAATCCATAATACGGAATAAATATTCGACTTGCCCATTACGGACAAATGGCTGAAAAATGCCAAGCCAATCTTAATAATAAGTTTGTAACTAGCACTAGTGTTTACTGCTGACACAGCAGAAGAATTGCTTTTAACATGGACTGAAATCGCTGTGATATGATGTAGTCTAATTCATTAAATTATCTTTTGATGAGGATCTTCGTTAGCCAATATGAAAAGTACTTCCATTAAGTTGGCTGTTTGGGTACCGACATAACTTTGACAAACGTTTTATTAATTTCTCAGACACCTTTGTTCTTCCACAAAGCATGCATTCAAAGATTCAATCTTTACAGTTAAGTTAAAACCAGAGTGTCTGCATTATTCCTATCTAATATGCGCAGTGCAAAACAGTAAATTTCAGTGCACAACAGGAGATGACGTTAGTACGACGTCGGGTTCAATTTGTGAATGTCTGTATTCGCTTCGGATGTCGTAAAACCATTTTCTTGTATTAAATAAGATGGTAGGGTAATTACAATAGAATTCATGATCATTGATACAATGATCTCGAAAGGGCAAGGCCAGTTCGCTTTTGAGCTGCCATGTCTGTAAACAATTTAAAGCAATCTTAAAATGTCGCCGTTTTGGTTTTGGCAAATACGAGTTTGGAAAGGATGAAAGAACAACGGAGTACATAAAGTGCATAATGCGTCTGTGTAACGCCAGAAAGTAGCAGAAAAGACGTAAAAAATGCATGTATTCATTTGCTTCTTTTCTGAAAAAAATTGTCAGAAGTATCGCTTTACTCGTTTTCCATGAGTAATTCAGAAGAAGAGATACAAATATGAGATAATGTCAAAGGTCATGCACATTTCCTGTAAGAATTTTAGAAACGCACTATTTGTGAATTAAACTTCCCTGGAGGTTTTGAAAAAACGATTACGATAGCGAGCAACCTCAGGTTCATGCATGAGAAGCAATGACCTAAGCAGTGTTCCTACGGAGGGATTCATTTAACGCAAACAGACGAATAGTTCTTTTCGAGGTAATGGAGATGTTTCGTCCTTTGCTTATCTGCATCGATGGCTTCACTCATACGCTTCTGCTCTTCCTGTACTGCCCATTCGCTCTCTTTCTTTGCCTTTGAACATCAGCAACTTTCTTCGTGTGCATGATATTCTGCTCTGGCTTTCAAACCAAGGCATAGAACCTCAATGACTAGAAAAGATTCTGCACTTAGTGCGTGGGAGTTCATACATGCTTTTGCCAGCACCAACGAAGTCTTTGTCTTGAGATAAGCGGTTGCGCTTCACATTATTGATGATGTCATGTACTTTGCCGAACATGCGTTCTGTGTCTCATTTCCATGAAAAAGAGTAGAATATGCGGCAGACAGTCGTCCGAGGAGTGAAAAACGGATCTCATTGTCATGCAACGAACATGATGCCACAACATAGCTATTGATTTCCCACCGTAAACTGATCTCTCATCTGTCACAAGATTGAAAAGACGCACCTCATTCTGAAGTTCGGGCTCATCATGTTCATTGATGACGTTTGGCAAGCGCTTGGCCCTGTCGAGAATAGAATTTTCGACCCACAGAATTAGACCGGTCGTCTCTTCTTCTGTTTGACTAGAAAGGAAGCATTGGAACATATAACGTTAATGAAATGGCACAATCTGCTGATATAATACCACAGCAATCGAACAATGAGCAACCAGTTCAACATTAAACACTCCAAATTGTGTGAAGTTTCAGTGACTGTTATTAACCGGATCACATGGTAAAGAGACACAGACGATGTCAAGTTGTACTAAGAAGTTTGTGAACGTTTTTTCGTGCAACTCCTAACTTTTTTAATAATGATCGGAAAGACCAACATTATCGAGAAAACTTTTGCGCAATGATCTGAATTCTTCGAATATGGAGAAATCGCGGCGATCAGAGCATTTTGAAGGAATTCACAGCAATCTGCACGCGACGCACGACTATTTTTGCCTATCTCTGCAGGGTATTCTTTTTGCCAACTTAGCAAGTCCTTGCATGTGCTATCGTTTTGAATCAGTTTGCACTAGGAAACTGACACGGTTAAACAATCTAGTTCTGTGCCTCGAGCAGTTTCTTGCCAGGATATATGTCAAGAAACTGAATGCTTTTCAGTATTTTCTTCTTGATTGGCAGATTTGTTTCTAGATAGTCCGTCAAGGTTGAAAATGTACCGCGAGCTCTGAACAGAAAGGAATACGTGGTTCCAACAACAACATTCAATCCAATTTCCAAAGGAAGGAAACTCCGTCTGTGAAGTCAATTCGATGAATCGCGGTAGAGTTCAGGAGGTCTGGCTTTGCGATCTGACAATTGAAGCACTAAGTCCTCCATCTGTCCCCGTAAACGAATCTGAGCAAAAAGGGTTGACAACCACTGTACTACAGTGTGGTAATGCAGTGCCGACAAAATCTCCAGAGGCTAAAAAATCAATCGCGTGCCCTGATAAGCTAATGACCCAATTAATCCGCATGCGCTAGTTTTTACTATACATTTGATTCACTTACTAGAACATGACTAATGAAAAGGCGAAATAGTTGCGAAATTGAATTTACAGAAGTTGCATGAGGAAATAAAATTTTCCAGTTAGAAGGATCTATTTATCATGAACAGTTCTCATTTTCTCATATTGCTAGAATGTCTCATTGCTCTTTATGTCAAGAAAGTTGTTGAGTGGTGATTCCATCACTCATCTTGCCACTTGTACATACCACAGCCTCATCAGTCTTATGTACAACTTCCAATATTTTTCGAAATCAACCTTCACCTAATACTTGCCTGATTGTATGTTCACATCATTTATTCGGAACCAATTTCAATTAGTCAAATGTGAATGCCTCAACCACATTGAATCACAAAGGGGACAACTTCACCCTCAGCCGCAGAAGCATAATTAGCTTTATCAGAGTCATTTTCATGTCTCAAATCACGAAATATTTCTTCCTCAAAATTCCGCCTGATACAGACATCGAAATTCAACATGTCTGCCTGGTTGAAATTATTTCATATTTTCAGTCATTGACAGACTTGTATTTTGGCCTCATGAATAGCTAGGTAATAGATGACATTTCATTAAGTGACCTAATTAGCTTCATGTGCGCGGTGACACAGCTAAAGGTTCAATTTTTATTCCCCTCCTATTCTCAGGAAAAGGGAAATATGAAGTCACTGCTGCCTGTAATATGATCATTAGAATATACAGAGGTGCTCGAATTAATAGAGTAAATGAAAATGAGCATCTCATAATCGTTTCTCTGAGATAAATGCTTGTTGCGTGATACCATTCCATTCTCTTTCCTGATTCTCTCTCCTTTTCGACATGTCACCCATACGTCTTCGATAACCGGGGGGGGGGGGGGGGTAGCTCGCCTTAATCGGCACTGTTCTGTTGTCCCCGGACAAGAAAAAAAACCTGTCGTAGGATGCTTTGAGGAAATACTCCTACAATGCTCGTGATATTGTGTTGCATTAGCAGCACTGTTATCATCAGCCTAATTGCACAAGAAAATGCTGAGCATCGTCTTATACACATTAGATCATGAGAGTCAATACATAATGAATTCTTTTGGACGTCTCGAAAGTGAATAGATTCAATCACACATCGCACGTTTGAAAAGATCAGCTATCATACAATTAACAGTGAACTTAGTAGCATTTTCACAAAAACTACGTTTTTACAAGCAGCTTACACGCCTACATTTTTACATCAAAGTTTAAGGGAAGTAGATGAGTCTAAACATCAAAGGTGTACCACAGCAGAAGATCAAAAGCAAAGATACAGAAAGGCGGAAAAAGAAAAATTGGGATGACAAGGAGTTGTAAATAATTAACATCACAGAAAACAGTGCATAACGAAGAAGGAGAATAGCAGAAATGCTGACAAAGAGGATGATAGACCGCAAAGATACATATAAATTGAAGATTCACACAGAAGAGACGGAAGACGTTATTAATAACCAAGGTAAAATAGCATAAATCTTGGACAAGGAACCATTGAAATCATCAACTCTCCATAAATGTAAATGAAAGCTTTTTATGACAGACACTCTTGAGCTTTAATTAACATTGATAGATGTTGGAAATATTTATAAAGGAAGCTTCCTCCACAACCTTGATGTTCTATGGAAGACTTCAGTCCGACAACGAGGATTAGTAAGTAACAAAGTATGGATTTAGGAAGTCACTTCCTTTTATGCATCAGGAAATTGAAGCTGGGACATTCCCATAACGATGTCTACATGTTTCATAATTTTAATAAACTTATAGTTAATAAGACTTAAGGTTTGTCCTTAAGAGGACAGGTGGTGCGTTCCCACCGGCAGACATTAAACGTTCAAGGCGCGTCAAACTTTTGACTATCCTAGGACTACATTTTAGAGCCAAACTTGACGAGATCGGTGTGGAGGACCTTCCCACTAGTCCATTTTTCACTCAGCGCTTCTAAAGCGGGGCTGGACCTTACCCCTAATGGTCCTCTGACTTGTGATCCTCGACAAATGCATGAATGCATGAAGGTCTTTAAGCACAAAGACTTGACGGATCTGATTGCGTGCCGGGCGGACCTACCCGGGGGTCCATAACATAGCGCTATACGGGCTGGACTTCACCCTTAAGTGTACGAGATCGTACAAGGCCGCTTAACAAGTGATCTCCTTGGTCAAAGTTTCAGGCTCGATTGATTAGGAACTTATATATAAATAGACACTTAGTAATCACCATGTCAACCCCATGGAGACCAGTAACCGACACAGTCCATTCATCACACTAGGGTAGTTAGCGATAAAAAAAAAAAAAAAAAAAAAAAAGAACAAACGTTAAAACAAATAAAACAATAGCCAGTCGTCAGCAGGTACCCGCCTGGTTGCGTTTCGGCCCCTCTACCTGAACGCTCAAGCCCAGGCGGGCGGGGCCCCGCATAAACTTATATGCGGCTGGCATTCTAAAATCAATACAGTAATGATATGTGTAATAATAACGAAAGGAACGACGATGTGGAGCAACATTACCAAGTTCACCAGAACAAAGAACCGTGAAAACAGCGGTGGAAGTCCTGTGGTATTCGAGCGATGACCTATTTGAAGGGAGACCTGCAGAATCTACCATACCAACTGCCTTGTGCTGACCACGATCTAGCTGTTCTGAATGCTTCTTTGTCGAATTCTTTGTCAAACCTCCATCACATAACGAACCTGAACCTGATGAACAATGAACAGCTGCTGAGAGTTGAAGTAAGCACGGACTAGAAACATTTCTCCAAGACGTCCTGAAACTTGGTGGATGTGTGCTGACCAGCCGAGGAGTCAGACGAACGTCATACAAGGCAAAGAAATACTGTTCTCTTCAGTATAGGGGAATGACCAGCCATAGCAACGACAGAGCTGTCTTGAACACGTTTATGTAAAAAAACGGATTGACTGACTCTTGCTTTCATTACATGTGACTCGGTTGGAGAAACCCTAAGACGGAATTCTCTGTAAAGCAGACTCGTTAGATGTGCTCGATTTCACTGTATCCCGGTCTAGATGTGTGCTACATGGTGCGGCCATATGCTGCGGAAAGATAACAGCAATTGGGTGAAGGGAGAATGGAAAGTGAAGTGGACCAACACCAAGAGACCACCCAGAGAAGATCTGGGAAGAAACTGTGTGCGCAGACTGTCGGCAGTTGGGCCTCAAGAAAGTGAACGCCCTCGATCGGAAACCTTGAGTCATTCCATGAAGAGTTGTCGTCCAATCCAACGCAGATGGAGAAAAGGGTGCTAAACGGATAAAGTTAAAAAGATAAAGTAATGTTCTGCGGCTGGAATAGGAAAGGATACGCTGGGACTAAATGCAAATTATGAAATAAAAACAGGCAGACAAGAAAATATAATAAAGTGAGTTACAATTACATGGCATTGATAGGGTACTGTATATGAGTCTTTCTAGCACGAATACGAGTAGAACACGGATAACACCACGGGTTCGCGTACATCGGGGTTTTTCGCTCGTCACTTCTGGTGCCGACGTGGGTGAATTCTTCTGTATTAGATTCATGTGATTATCCTGCGAACCACGTGCTTCAATTTCAGACTAGCCAGTCTAAATAGCAACCCGTGGGCAAACCGCAACTCGGGTTACTCGACTTCAGGCAAATCACAACTTGGATAATCCGGATTTTTCTGAATTCGTGGGTAACACTCCCGAAACCATTTTTTGTTGGTTTTTGATTCCACATTGAAAGATAGACTTACTTAGATTATTTCTTATCTTAATAATCCGGTAAAAAGAACACTTTCATCTAATGTGCATACATGTGAACATTTAGTATACGTAGACCCATACATGAGCATTCAATACATGTGCGATAATCAAAGAAGCTTCCAACGAATACTTGAACAATGCACATGAATATCTAAATACAAGAATACGGCTCTGTCAAATATCAGAGTTCAGAATTATCAAAAACACGTTTGCAAGAGAAGAATCAATTGTAATTTGATCATTTATCCTGCTCATGTTGGTGTCAGCACGTTACGCTTCAGCCTACTATCCTCATTGCCTATATCAAGGAACCAGAATTCGAGAATTATACACAGGAATGCATGATGATGAAATAATTATGCAACAAATTGATAAAGTGACAATATCGCCTCTGACTTTCATTTGTTGGTCACTAGCTTCTTAGTGCAGTTGATGCGATTATATTTGATGAGAAGTGTTGTAATATTCTATGAATCTGTTGATGATATTTCGAAGTTTTGTTATGCGTGAAGCTAATGGTCAATGTTCAGGGCCGCATTCGTATATAAGAAAAGAGGACTCTTCAAGTAGAATCTCATCCGCGCATTAACAAGTGCGCTGTGCTTTGCATGTTACGAAGGCGATTATTATTTTGCAGCTTTTGAATAATCCATTCGTACTTCGGAATCATGTTGACGAAGATGATGAAATGATGAATGAAGCTTTAACGTCACTACTCCCCATACTTGAGGCTTGGGCGTTGCTGACATAGTCAGACTTATGGAGCGTTGTAGTACTTTTAGCCGGGATGCCCTTCCTGCCGACTTTCCAATGACACCTTCGGGGCTCGACCTCTGGACCAAGAGATCGCTAGGCCAAGCACTTAACCACTGTGCCACGGAGACCACATGAAAATAAAATGAAATGAGTATTCACGTCATTGCGAAAGAGACCTACTTGAATCTACAGAGAAACGAACATTGACTTAAATAATGTAACAAATGCGAATTTCACGGGTTATCCGGGGGGCGGGTTGCATATAAATCACCCGGGTAACCCGCGACGTACTGTAAATAAAAAAATCCGACCAGGGTTAGCAATCCCTACTGGCTAGCAGCTATTCAAAATGTTGCATTAACCTGACTGGATAAGTGAACTGAGGAACATATTCACTAGTTATTCATCATTATGAACATCCGGAATGAGGATGTTAAAGCCGCTTCATGCTAAGTTATCAGAAAGCTGTACCGCCGATAGACAGCGGAAATTGCACGACTAGTTATGATAACTGTTTGGCGGGGCATTTGACGCAAGACTGATAGTTTTGCAAGAGAATTCACTCTTTCCGTTCATCTCCCAAAATCCCCCAAAACAGAGCGATTTTCTTGTCGTCTCTTCATTTTCTCTTTTTCCAGTTTGTCATAAATGTAGAAAACCAAAAGTACTACCATGAAATACTGAGTGATAGTCATTGTACTGTAAAAGCAATAGACGTCTCCTTGTATATACGTCTACGTGCGTAATAGAAATTAATTGTTCATGTGAGACATTTTGTATATTAAATTAGATTGCCTTTGTGGGGAAAATATTAATAGTGTTAGAAATAATACCTGCGGAAAGAATCATTGACCACTTTAATTCAGTTGAAGGTGTCACGAAAAAGTGAAAAATCAAAATGCAGTTGATAACCATATCAAGTATATTGCCAAGAAGCTGCTTATTTGTTCAAACAGTACAATCGCAATATTGAGAATGTGCAAAACCCCTTAGCAAGAGACACATGACTCTTACATGCAAGCATTCGTAATACACTTGATTATATAAATACATGTTCTGAAATCATTCTGTACATCATAAGACTACATGTACGGTGTGATGGTAAATTCGATTTCCTCTTAAATATTGATGTCTACATTAATTCCATGATACATCTCACTTATTCATGAATGATGCCATGATAATCCTATTTAAAGATCATGATTGAACTTGCCTACTTACTGCCCGATTTAACGTCCTTGGTTCCTCAGGCTTAGGGGTTGGACAGCATGTCGTGTCGATTCAATGGTCGGACTGCGTTTCGCCACCCTGGTCGAGTCACAAGTCTTTCTCCCTTTCTTCTGACCTCCTCGAATGCTCGGGGCAGGGACTTCCTGCAATATGATCTTGGGCCACAACCAGGCGTACATTCCCTGTTAGTGACCGAACCATCTGAGTCGATTTGATCCTAGCACACTTCTGAGATTTACAATTCATGCGGCTCGATTCATCTTATCATTGAGTTTTTACTTCTCTCCAGTCTGTCGATGTCTAAGTTTCCGATGCATTTAGCAGCACACTCCTAACGCGTGTTCGGTAGATGCAGCCTCTTCGGCGGAGGAAGATGCTGCTGCAGGTGAGTAGACGGAGAGGTTCGTGTAAAACTTTCGAAGCAGTTTTGACTTGGGCAGTTGTGGCGCCAAAGCACTGACTTTTCAAGCACGCCACCGACGCACCAAAGCGGGTCAAACTCAAAAACCTCAACATAATCATCATCTATGCCGATTGCTGTTGGTAGAGCATCTTGGCTGTTACGGTGACCTTCGCATCTTCTGCAACTGAGGTCAAGATCAAAATGCAGCGTAGAGAGGTTCGTGCAACTTAATAATTCCAGTTCTTAAAGTCCGAGCAGAGGATAAAGTACATACCAATTCCCTTCTTACATACACCACATGGATAATCTTTTTATCAATTTGAAGCGTCACGCTGTCAGACTTGCTGATGAGAAACACAAAAAACGATTTTTGCGATCCATGTCGATTGATAGCGAGCTATTTTTGTGTAAAACCTATTTCCAAGACTTTGTCATTGGCGATTTTACTATCAGCGACGCGTCAACTACATAACCATCGCCTCACACATATCATTGACAAAGTCATATGGGAAAAAATTAATTTATGAAGTCATGAATATTTCATCCATGTTGTGCAAACATATTGGTTTTTTCAATAGAGATTCGAAGAAATTTAATAGAAATTGTGGGCTTAATCAAAGTCATATTAATAACAGTTGAAATCAAGAAATTATGCTCATTGAACTTCAGAGGTTAAAAATCACAAAATGGCATTCCCGGGCTATTTAAGGGCTAATTTGGGTTATTTCGCTACAATTTGAGGCCTCGGACGCCACTCTGTTTCTATCTAAAATGGAAAACAATCGAGCAAGCAAACTCATAAAGCTTACTGACAGAAGTAAGACAAATTTGCGGATGAAGCTGAGCTAACGTAGGCAAACAACACGCGAATTGACAAAAATTCAGCAATTGCTTCGTCTATGGTGAGCTGCATCGCATCGCACAGGTAAGCCTGTCGTGTTGATGCCAAAATTTAGTGTTGGATCATGCACGATTGTGCTAGTGAGCTTCGGACTACATCCCCACTTCCAATGCCAGCAGCCTGCAGATTGAAATGAATGAAAAATTGTTATTATGCGATGCCATTATGTGATGGAACTTAATCGCATACGTCGAAGTGAATGAAAACAATTAGCAGACTTAATATGAAAGAGTCAGCGTTTCACATGTGCGGAGAATTTTTCACGTAAGATACTGATAAATTATGATCAGACAAGTTCTTCAAGAGTAGTGATCATAGCGTGAAGCAATGCTCCGTTTGTGTGGAGCACATGATAATTAATATAATATAATTTCATTACCTTCATAATATTAGCAAAATATTTCGATCGGAGACATGATATTCCTTAAGTGCGCGTGCAGTTAATTGAGCAGAAGGCCGCAAGTGATGCATCAATGTAGCACAGTGGCGGGCGCAGTTAATCGATTCCGCAAGTAGTGAGCCGTATTTCGGGCAGAAGGAGGGCTCGGATGGACAAACGGAGGGCAGATTCGGATTCTAAGTGAAATTTTGGGTTAGTGAGGTTGTTTCTAGCTTTGGTTACTTCCAACTTTGGTTCTAGAGATCTTAGAAAGTCGTGCAATAGCGCGTTTGAAAGCTAGGAGTGAGAAAAATGCAGTGGATGAAGCGGCGTGTCTGTACGTTCGTTCCTTGAGGTGTGAGAGTGACTTTAAGATGTTTGACCATCACCGAAAAAACGACAGTTAGAATTTTCACGAAAATGGCTCTGGCGTGTAAACGAAGCCTCGGGTGGGAAAACTGAGACCAGATTTGGAATCAGCGTGCAATTCTGCATCTACACGGTGAGTTTCAAGTGAATCGGAGCACCAGAACCGGAGACAGAAGTGTTTAAAGTTTTGGATGATTGATATTACGTCATCAGCTGATCGCCACAAACTATAAAAGCTGGGAACCGAATGATACATTTCATTAAGACGAGAGAGATTGTCAAAGGTAGGTCGTCTCTCCGGAGCTCCGATGATAGCATCGGAAATTCCAAAATCAAGAAACCGACTTAGAAAATTTCATAGCTGATATCAGCTAAGGCGTCAGACTTAAAGGTTAGCCAGTAAGAGATGGCCTTAGTCTCCAGGCCATAAAAGACTCCAAAACTTTAAAGGCTTGTAACTTTGCTTCTACAAGTCCTTTTGACTTGATTCAAAAAAGGTTCGATAGCTATTGATCAGACCTATATTTACAGACTACTTATAAAATTTCATAAGTAGTACTAAATGTTGAAAAATTTAAATTTATTATTTTTGGAGGTTTTCTGGGGTTTTCGACCCTGCTGAATTCAACTAAAGGATTTGTCATGATGTCTCAGCCAGTCTTCTCATGTCTTTACATGATACAAGCGGCTTTTCACTGAAAGAGAGCATGGTACGGAGAGTTTTGCTGTAATATTCCAATGACAGGGTGTTCCTTCGGGACGGCGGGTGATGCCGTAGTGATAAGTGTGGCAAGGGAGTGTGTCATATTTTAGACCGAAACCTCTGGGGCAACTCATGTTGGGCATTTGACACAGTTCTCAACGTAGCACTTTGAACGCCAATCGATTGAGTCTTAGATATCTTGTCATGGGCAGAGTTGAAAAGTCGGAATTGGAATTAATTCCGACCCGGAAATAATTCCATTTTTCGTCGGAATTGGAATTGGAATTGACGATATTTGAATCTACTGGAATTGGAATTGGAATTGACCTTGATAAACCTCAATTCCACTTTTTCGATAGACTTGTGATAAATCTATTTGTACAAAAATTGAAATCACAGTATTCGGCCGTTGTGTTAACTGCACGCAGAGATAAGAGAGATAGATCGACAGAGCTAGTTTTATTCTATTGTTGAATAAAGGGTGCTAATTGTGACTCTAATGGGCCTACAGCCCCCGGACAATGTTAATTCAGCAATTAAGCAAACAATGAAAAGACAATCATATTTGTTCAATCTGTTATTTAGTTATTTATCATGTAAGATAATTAATCAAGATAAAACGATTGTTGAATTTAGTTCTTGATTGGATAAGCACAAAAATTGGAGATTAACTTAATTGTTGTACACACGAAAAAAATCGGTTTGGAAAGAGGAAAATTAACCCTGCATTAAAGGGCAGCCTGTCAGTTCAAATCACAATATAGACAGTGTCAACAAATTATTCTAATAATTAATGATTCAATTAAAATGGCAATGACATGAAATATTATTCAACTTCCAATCACAACAATTGACAATATTAATTTTCAAGACTATAATTATACAAATACGATACTCAACGATAAAAGAAAAACTTTAAACTTGCAGTTCACTTCTTGATGTTGAATTCACTTCAATTCGATCGGACTCACTTATACCAAAATAATATCATAAATATCATGAATATCAGTGTCACTTATACCGTCAATCTTCAATCGCGCTCGTTGATGTACGTGTTGCCGCATACGCTACTGTGTTGTTGTTCGCTGGTAGGCAGTTGTAGTTGTTACTTTTGTAGTCAAGTTACACCGCGAGAGCCCGGAGTTCTTCTAACAGCTACTGAAGATGTCGTATGTGTTGTTGTTGGTAGTTGTTGTTGTTTCAACTTCTCATCGTCTCTAATTTATGCAAATTTTTGACACTTGACGATAAATCCACTTTCTTTTGAAAATTGAAAGAGTTTCCTTTAATCTCTGCTCGTTAGCTTTCGACACGACCACATTTCGTTCTTATCACGGAATTTTTAATCTCCTTTTTTAACATGGACCATTAATCAGTTTTCATGATATCATTTTTATCGTCGTTTTTTCTTTCATTAACAATCACGTTATTCGCACATTGAATTTCTTTCTTCTGTCAGTTTATTAATAGATTTATTCGTATCTCTCTCTCTCTCATAGAAGTAGATAATAGTACACTAGAATGGAAGTTTGATATCTTGCCTATGTACAATGATGGCACATGGAAAAATCTATGGTTTGTAGATCAGATTCGATCTAAAACATTGTATCATAGTCAAACTATTTGCCAAGTTGGTTGTGGAAGTTGTTGGCAGCAAATTAATGAAGGATTTTTATAAAGATAATATTAAGTGAGATGGTGGCATTGTTTCATGTGGTATAGCCTACTATTCCCTGGGTTGGTATATTGTGTCGATTTGCAGCAGTCATTAACAACTATTTTTCAAAATTCGAATTAAAAATTGGTCCACAAAGTCATAATTGAAAGTGGGCGGTGCACTGGTTGTAAGAATATCTCAAGAATTCAATAGAAAAAATTCTAACCGTATGATGATTTCTCCTTCATACGGTTAAGAAACCTAGCGCTTTTGTCGAATAAACACGTTGAAAGCTTCTTCACCGACAATAATTTCTCAGATAAGTGAATAGTCGCTGGAACTTTTCAATTAATCATTAAATGACACATGTGATATAGTGTGATGATATTTTGGAAGCTGATATTCGAAAGCATGTAAAGATTTTGAAAATTGTTCAAATATAGTGAACAGGGGAGCCCTTTCAAGTAAAATGAATACTCTGAGATTTCTTGACCTCTGATTTCAAGCTGGAGCAATGTATGTTCTGTAAATCGACATTGCAAGTTGCATATGTGACTGATAATACTCTTGATAGATTATAGGAGCGATATTTCAAAATGATGAACGTACAGAACGTTTTAAAGGATTTCTTTCTTTGTCATCCTGTCGCCGCAGTATTTTGTACATTCACTATTGCTTTTGTGCATGATCTTTGGACAAGGGGCAGCAATCCAGATCACAATTTGGCTTGATAACTATAAATACAAATGAGAAAGCATGGAAACTAGCTCGCACAATTTGCGTTTTGCCCCAACTTAGTTCCCCCGGCGTGCGCCATAATTTTCATGCAATATCCATTCCAGGACTTTCTATGGTACTGTTAATTTCTATGCTCTCTCTCTCTCTCAGCGTTTGATTCTTTGCTGATCGTTAATTTTTTTTTCTCTTTTTCACAAGATGTTGAATATCTCGTTTACGAAACGAAAATGGCGTAGGCTGACCGGCTATATATATACATGTACATGTGCACAAAAAAATATGAACTATGAACATGAGAATGCACATAGGAACGACGCAGGGAACGGCACACAGGAATAACGAGGATAGGATACGGGCACATGGGTTAGATTGAAGCGAGGAAACTTTAGATACATTAACATATACGCGTCATGCAATTATCGAAATTGAATCTCATTATGGAATTGGAATTGGAATTGAACTGAACTGTTTCGACTGGAATTGGAATTGGAATTGAAATTTCTGCTCTGCAAATGGAATTAAAAAATTTTAGTGGAATTTTTCCAGCTCTGGTCATGGGTGGCTACTAAACATCTCCATTGCAAAACACTTGTGAATCACGGCTAGCTATCCCTCTCTACGGCTTGCTAACAAGCTGGTCAAGGCAACGACTTGGGATGTTTCCTCTTGTAAATAACTCCACCGGTTTTTATGTCAAAATCGGGGCCCGGATACCAACACAGTGACATGACGCACGCTCTGTCCACCCGAGGTTGGATTTGTGGGTCGAGGCCTTGGAGCTGGGATAATATCCCCTCTGAGTAATGCCTGTAACGGATTCAAGAGCTTAACACCTAAAGGGTTGCTGGCTTGCTATCAGGCCTTTGTGAAATCTCGTCTACCCACAGTAACTCAGGGTTGGCAACGTCCATCGTTTGTCATTGTAACTTGGTAAAAATGAGAGGGTTACTGCAGGCATTAACGTCAAACCTTTTCGCGTCATAGGGTAACCAGTCTTTGTGTTGGGAGTTGGCTACTGAAAGCATGGTGACTGCCGATGCCCATAGTTGGTAAAACCACTGTTGTCATGTCAAACGCATGGTCAAATAAGGAAGGTCTGAATCATGGCTTTGTGCTCACTAGGTATATAAACCATTGCCTCTCTTTCATTTTCATTTTATACTCCATCATGCAGACACCAAACACGCTAGTCAGCTCTCCTGACAAGCTTCGGTTAAAGCTGAGAAATTTATTTAAAGATTTTTTGCAGATGGAAGAGCAAGAGAGATTGTGGAACAATCTCAGAGAGGAGAGGAGGTCGATGCCGCTGACATAGAGAGATTAAAAGTCTCTCTCAGCGGGATCGGCCATTCCCGGCCAAGTTAGATGATTGTCTTTTTAATAAACATAAGATCAACTTTCATACATACAACACATTCTTTCATCACCCCTCGTCGGGATCGCCCCATGAGCCCTCTTAAGGGCTACCTTCTAATGCAGCTAAAGCGGTCCCAAGTCCGCCACATATCTTCGGATATGGAATGCAGAGGGGAAGAATAAATGATGTAATGGAATGAATTGGAAGGGACATTCATGCATCACATGCAACACACCAGACTTCTCTCTTCAGTAGTGAACAAGCTCTTGTGAACGTAGTCAGAAAGTTTATCATGTTGTATAAAAGTTTTACTGCAACTCAGGTTGATAAAGTGATAATGTAGTCAAATAGTTTTACCGTGACACATGTTTGTGAAAGTAAAGTATTAGATTACACTGAGTCATCAATACTGTCAAAAGTGTACAAGTCATATCAAGCATATTCAACTGAGTGTCCATTCCTGACACTCATCATCATTTGAAATTATTTGAAGATGAAAAGTTCCATTCGCTTCCCAACTTCATAGTTTGTAGCAAGAGAGCTTGGTTATTCGTTGAAGGCTATAGAAAGTGTTACAAATGTAAATGAAAATATTAAAACTGGCGCTTTAGTTGAAAGATTAATGGATCTAGATGAGCATGCTATGAATCATCATTTGGATCAAAGATGGATAGAGGATTTTTCCATGCTGCAATGTAATGGTAGTGAAAATAGGAGGATGAAATTGGTGCGATCTGGAGTGAAAAAGAAAAAAGTGACATTTGCAACTGATTTGTCAAGTAGCTCTACCAATAAAAGTGACTTCAGAAAGAAATTGGAAGAGACGTTTAAATTATTATGTGAACGGAACTGTTTGAGCGTTTTAAAGGGGAACGGTCCCTTCTCTTTTTACCATGTTGTCATACTGTCATGTGTTCTACGTGCTATGTACCTTTGGAAACTACAGTCCGTTTCATAAAAAGTGGATCATCCTAAAATTTGACTAAATAAAACATAAGTATGATACAGAAAGCATTTTTCATGTTATTTCATGTCCCTAATATATTTAAATGTCCTTATATAATCTGATGAGCTATGATACAGTAACGGTTCTTAAGAAGCTAATATCTTGTGGCCCTACCCTTATTGTCAATGACATCACCAATTCGTCTAGGCATTGATTCGATGATATCGTTGATTTTTGACTGATCTAACTTTCTCCACTCTCTTTTTAACAGCAACGTAAGTTGTGATACGCCATCTGTAGGTAGCAGTGAACGACGAACGTTACGTTTTAGAATACTCCATACATTTTCTATGGGATTCAGATCAGGAGAACGAGCTGGCCAAGATAATGTCCTAAGTCCTAATTGAGACTTGCATAAGTTGACTCTACTACTCCTATATCATCCATAAATAACCAAGTCGATGGATCACCAAGTTGATCTGTCATTTGGCCAATGTTCATTCGTAAAATATTCACATAGCGTTCAGAATTCATGGTTCCTTGCTGTATGTGAAGTTCAGAGCGGCCATTGGTCCAAATGCCAGCCCAAATCAGTAGAGTCGCACCACCTTGTACCCGGGGACGATGTAAATGTCTCGGAATTTCCTGATCAGATTTTATCCATAATCTCAATCGACCATCACTATCCTTCAGACGGACTGATGTTTCATCAGACCAGACAACCCGATCCCATTGATTTCGCCAGTGACAATGACTCATTGCCCATCTGAGACGTCTTTTTGTATGCTGATCTGATGATTCGATCTGAGAGGGCCTCTTACAGCTCTTGAAATTCGACTCAATAAGTCTTCTACGAATAGTGGACTTAGAAATAGACGAGTCTAGTGCAGCCATCTCAGTTAACGAGAGACTTGGATCAACTTTAACAAATCTCAAAATTAAGCGGTCTCTACGTTTGGATGTTTTGCGTGGACGGCCAGAGCCCTCTTTACGACAGAGTCGAAAAGCATCATCATGCCATCGATGCACATTTGTGTAAGGGACATTTAGTCGCTTGCTTGCAGCTCGCAAAGAAGACCCTAGTTCTAGAAGGCAGACACTTTGCCTTTTGTGAATGCGATCTCGTTATTGTTCATTTGTGCTTTGTATTGTTTTCAACCGGTAAGAGATAGATTTCTAGCTGAAAGCAATCAGGAGTGCTGCCAACACCACCACAACGAAGTCAGGAAGCTATGGAACATGAAGTCCAGTTAATCACATGTAGCAGTTACATTATTGTAGATGAATAATGGTGCTATACTGGCTCTGATTGACCAATTTTCTTTATTTTTGTTTTGCTTGATAGCTTTTGGCTTGTAGAACAACATATTACATAACAAAGGAAACAAATGTAATTTTATAAGAGTGAGGTATGATTTTGTGTAACATTGCTAAATGAAGATCAAATTATCTACTACTTTTTTATCTATAACAGGAAAACAACTCAATATTCATGCTTGAAATTTCCAACAATGATATTAGTAAGTACAACTGACATATCTTCCAAATTTCAGAGAAATTCGTTCAAGTTTGGCGGAGTTAGACAAAGTTGAAGTTAAGGCGATGTCTAAGGGTGATCCATTTTTTATGAAACAATCTGTATGTTATTTCCCATCTGTGATCAAGAAATAATTTCAACAGTCAATGTATATAAATGATTTTGATGCAATGCTTGTCGATTTTAGAACAGTCATCTATGACCATGACACCACTGTATCACCGTTTCATTGAAAAGAGAAAGCATTATTATACAAGGCAGTGGATTCTTGTGTTGGAAAAACTATTATCATCCAGTGATTGTAGAGAGATGATACATCGTTTGAGTAATGCTATCATCATTCACGCAAACTGTGAAGATGTTGACTATATGCTATCTTATAATTGTAAAACAAAGCACTTTACGAATACACTTTCATCACTGTTACATCATGGTCTTCTTTCATTACCTTGCTTGGAGCTATGTATTCTACACAATGCTTATGGGAAGCCTTTTCCACTTAAGCACAATTGATGCAAAGGCATTAAACTTTACAAGCATCATCGTACAAACAGATTGGTCATGTCTGGCTCATAACATATCAGCAAACGACACAGCTGAACTGATTCCATTGAACTATAGTACCTCACTGAATGATACATTACAGCTACCCACGCATGTATCTGCTTCTGACTATCCTACTGGTACTGTGGCTGTTTTCAGTGTATTGCTTTTTACTAGTGCTGTACTCAATAACTTCCTCTATTTCATTGCGTTTACGTCGGTGATGTTTCGACGCTGCTGTCGTTTTTAATCAAAGAACACTCTAAAATCCACCTGTAAAAATGACTAGACGCCGTTCATCTCACCGTTTGCGCAGACAAATGTGTCAATGAAATGCAAACAAAAAGTTCTGTCTCACTGTTCGTCGCTTATTAAAATTAAGACCATCTCATCGATGTAAGGCAATGAAGCTGGCAAACAATGCCTTCATTCGTGCGCGGAAATACGAAGTGCGTTATATGACATTAAATAGCAAAAAGGCCAATGCAATTGCCAGGCATGGTAAAGTTCTTCGCACCTTGAGCAATCCAAAAACATCAATTCCTACAAAGCGCAAACTATTATCACAGCGCGGTGGCTTCTTACCACTTTTAGGGCCTATCATCATGGCAGCTGCCGGTCCTGCTTTGGGAGGATTAGCTGGTGCTCTCGCGAATAAAGCCATTAATGGATAGATACTAAGTTAAATAGTATGACTTTTCATCAAAATCAATATGGATTTTCATTTACGCTGTAATCGCACTATGTGTATCGTAGGATCCTCTCATGGTGGGAAGACACATTTAACACTGCAATTGTTGGAGCGTCGTAATGAGATTTTTGACTGCATACCGAATCGTGTTGTTTGGTGCTATAGAATTTATCAACATAACTTACATCGTGAATTGGTTGGTAAGGGTTACTTGGTTCAACCGGGGATGATCAGCACTGCTGATATTCAACCCTATGATATTATCATTCTTGATGATTTACTTAATGAGAGTAAGAACTCACAAGAAGTAACTGCTATGTTTACCAAGGCTGCTCATCAGAAACCATGCTTTATCATTTTCATTATGCAAAATCTTTTTCCAAGTGGAAAGGAAGCACGGACTCGAAGTCTAAACACGCATTACTACATCATCTTTAAAAATCCTCGCGATAAAAGTCAAGTTGAATTCCTATCTCGACAAGTTCTTCCTCGCAAGTCAAAAGCATTGATTGAAGTATTTGAGGCTGTTACGGGAAAACCCTATAATTATTTATTTTTGGACTTTAGCCAGGAGTGTCCTCAGGATAATCGCTTACGCAGTCATCTCTTTGAGAAACCCACGATCATATATAAATTGTTATGAGTGGTTTTCAACGCATGATTGCTATTCCACAAGAAGAATATATACATCTGACTACAATCCAGAGTGTTCAACAACCTTGGGCAAATCAAATGTTACAAATTAATCAGCAATATGAACAAGAAGCTGTACAAAGTAAAAATCCATATGATCGTTTGATAAAGCAGAGTTCTACCTTAGAAGAAATGAAACAATTGAAAGAAAAAATTCGCAATGATCCTTCGCTTGGTTCACCCAAACCCTATCGCAATCGCGCACTGAGCTTATATCGAAGTCTCGAACCCAACTTGGAAATCACTCGAGGTGAAGTGGTAGGTGATGATGGTTGAGTCATTAGGGACTCAAGAGTAGAAGATTTAATTAATCATGCTGTTCGTGATCGTCGTCGTCACTTTACACCTACAGGATGGGAGTTCTTTTTAAAAAGTATGAAGAAATTCAATGTTCCAAAGGCAATTCTTAGTCGTGATACCTTACAGGAAATGGAAAATGATTCTACACCTAGGAACAGAAAGTTGCAAAGTGTAGAAAGACCTAAAAAGAGAATCAAGCAAACTTTGAAAACACCCGAGAAGTTGCCGAAGCGTATACCAAAACCTTCAACACGTTATCCATCATTTGATTTCATCACAAACTTCTAATATGAAGAAGCTATGTTGCATCCCATGTTCAGAGTTGCCAAACATTCATGTGTCATTGAACTGCTTAAGTACATGTTGTAAAAGTGATTCATACAAGACGGCTCAAAAAAGTAGCAAAAGCAGGTCTCAAACACAAAGGCAAACCCTAGCGGAGAAAAAGACTGATATTTTGAGGCAAATAAACGATCCCTGTTAATAGACGATGGATGAACATCTGAAATCAATTTACTATAACCCAAAGCATTATGCAGGTTGTGCTTCAGTGAAAAAGTTGTCACAAGCAAATGGTTATTCACAGAAACAAGTGAAGAGATGGTTAAAAGCTCAACCTGCATATACATTGCACACACAAGCTCGAAAACGTTATCCTACCCGTTCTTATATCGTTCATGATATTGATGAACAATGGCAAGAAGATTTGGCTGATGTTTCTTTGTTAGCTAAAAAGAATAAAGGCCATCGCCTTCTCCTAACTGTCATTGACTTATTTGCCCGTTATGCTTGGGTTCAACCACTCAAGACAAAGCGTGGTGAAGAAGTGGCCGAGCCTTTCTAAAATATTTTCAGTGAATGACGCATTCCCACACGTATTCAGACTGATCAAGGGAAAGAGTTTGAAAACAGACATGTGCGTGCTTTATTTCGCGAACACAACATTGAGCTGTTTAGTGTGAAAAGTGCATACAAGACTGCAGTGGTCGAACGCTTTAATCGTACACTGAAAATTCGTCTATGGCGCTATTTCACTGCAAAAGTAACACAAAAGTGGACGGATGTATTACAAGATACTGTACACGCTTACAACCATTCTGTTCATCGTATGATTGGTCACAAACCTGCTGACATAACTCCAGACATGGTGGATACAATCTGTGAAATCAATGCTAAACGCAAGCAACCATCACAAGGTAAACGCGACATTCAGATTGGTGACAAAGTTCGCATTTCCAAGGTGAAAAGCGTGTTTGCGAAAGGTTATCTTCCCAATTGGACGGAGGAAATATTTACTGTCTCTGAGGTTAACAAGAAATTCAAGCCCGCTACCTACAAGCTTCGTGATTATCATGGTGAAGAGATTGAAGGGAGTTTTTATCGTCATGAGATAACGCCCATCACCAAAGAAGATGATGACTACATGGTTGAAAAGATACTTCGTCACCAAATACGACAAGGGGAAAAGTGGAGCCTGGTGAAATGGGCTGGCTATCCAAATTCAATGAACAGTTGGATTCGATTCGTCATTCTGACCTT
This sequence comes from Prostheceraeus crozeri, assembly GCA_907163375.1. Classification (NCBI taxonomy): domain Eukaryota; kingdom Metazoa; phylum Platyhelminthes; order Polycladida; family Euryleptidae; genus Prostheceraeus; species Prostheceraeus crozeri. The sequence continues at coordinate 634,636 of CAJQUW010010997.1, forward strand.
TATCGTGTTAGTCAACGTTCCTAAGCAAAGTAATGAATTGTATAAATATAAATAAATAAATACCTATGGATCAAACTGCTACGTTTTATTCTGCTCCCCCCTATGCTAGTCATGGAGCTGGCTTTCCCGTTTATGCTGGATCGAGACGTCAAAAAGGGGGTAGTTTATTGGGTGCTGTCAAAGGTATGATGCTCCCCACTTTCGCAAATGTGGTAAAATCAGCTTTAAAGGAAGTTGTAGGATTAGCAGCAGATGTAGCAAGTGATGCGTTTTCAGGAAGATTGCCGATTCGTGAATCGCTAAGGCGTCATGGAATACAGCGTTTGAAGAATGTCGGTGAGGCTGGTATCAGGTCTGTCATCAGTCATATTAATCCACTCTCTACTTCAGGCAAACGTAAGCGAAGAGCATCTCGTATACCTCCTAGCAAACGCAGACGACGTGGACTGTTTCAAATATGGAATGTAAAACCTCATCCCTTTGCTTATTTGATAGAACACCTATACAGACGGATATCATTAGAAATTATGTATCCATTCGTTATCCACAGACAAGTATCGATTCCGGTAGTGTCATTGAGTTTTCGATACCAGGAAATGATGCTGAGTACATCGATGGAAATGACATCAATCTACATGTTAAGTTTAAGATAGTAAATAAGGACGGTACAAACCTTGACGACATGGACAAAGAAGCCATGAATAACTTGGCAATAGCAACGCTCTTCAAGGATGTATCATTGACCATTGGTGAAACTCGGGTTGCAGGTGGTCAACACAGCTATCCCTATCTCGGTTATTTTTCAACAGTCATGCAGTTCCAGCCACAAGCACAAAAGAGTCACATGGCTGTTATGGGTTAGTGTAAAGATGAAGCTGGTAAATTTGATAGTGACAAAAACAAGGGATTTGTCACTCGTGAAAAGTGGACTGCAGAAAGTAGGGTGTGTGAATCATATGGTCCCCTATACTTGGACTTTATCCGTCAATCACGTTTCTTAATGTCAAAAGTAGACAGGCGAGTTCATCTCTTGCCGAACGATCCTAAATTTGCATTGAATACTTATGGAGCAAAGACTGAATTTAAGATTGTGTTTGAAAGTGTCAGACTTTATGTGCGATGAATGACAGTGAATCCTTCGGTGATTAATGGTCACGAGATGGGTTTGAAGAAGTATGATGCTCTTTATGATGTAAATCATACTGAGATCCACAGTTTCACCATTCATCGTGCGCAAAAGAGCTTTGTTAAAGATAGTTTGTTTCCTATACAATCACCAAAAATGATCATTGTGGGATTGATTGCAAATGATGTATACAATGGTAATATATCGAAGAATCCCCTCAACTTTGAACACTGGTTTAAATCAAATCGGATTGTATCGTGATACTGATTGCATTCCTGGTACTCCTTTTTGCCCAGACTTCGGTAATGGACATTATTCTCGCTCATATCAAAATACTATGGAGACCTTTAAATACTGGAATACTGATGACACCAATGGTTTGACCTATCATGAATTTGTTAAAGGTTATACGTTTTATGCATTTGATTTGACAGCAAACAATGAAGCAGGTGCTTCTTATCGTCCGGGCACTGCCACGAAGGGTTTTAAACTAGAATTCTTTTTTGAAAAAGATTTGACGAAAACAGTCAATGTACTCATCTATGCTGTGTTCGATTCCACCATTCGAATTAACAGGCCACGTGACGTTTCCGCTTCTTATACAAGCTAATGAGTTGGTTATCTGATGCAGAGCTAGAGAGAGTCGTTCAAGAACATGGTGATGAACGCACTGTTGCAGCATTTCGAGGTGTGTTTTCCATTAATAATATGCCCACAGTTTTACCAAAACCACCGTCATTCATTATCATGAATACTGATACAGCACACTTACCCAGCAAACACTGGAAAGTTTTATTTATTGATAAAAACTATTGCGGTGAGATCTTTGATTCATTGGCCTTACCAAACTGTAATTATGTTACACGTTTCATGAGCCGTCATTCACAAAAATGGATTTGCAATGCTTGGCCTATCAACATCCCTTGTCTTCAACATGTGGAGCATATGCCCTCTACTTTGTAATACAACGACTACATTGTGACTCTTTACATGACATTTGTAAACATTTTTCACATGATACCCTTGTCAATGAAAAGCACATTCGTAACTTTTATAAAAGCCTTCAATAAATATGTACGATTAAAATTTGTTTTCTTTATTATACTCCAATGGAAAAGTAGATGATGTGATTGAATATGTTGTATTTAGTCATCAAACATGAATAGGTAGAGATAAGAAAACATTATTCACTTGTCACACTCATGCTTATGAGTGTTGGTTTGATGAAGGTAAGTCATTATGCGAGGATGTATACGTTCTCTATACTTGTTCCAACTTGAGGATGTAAAATGTACAACACCATATTGATCATGAAGAGCAATGAAATCTCGTCGAATATTGAATAGACGTCCACCTAGAGGGATATAGTACATTGGATGATGCATTATATGTAAAGCATCGTGGAGGTTATCCATTCAAAAAGGTGATAAACTTATTTTAACTTGTCGATGAGCATCGTGGAAGGTAATGCGTCGAGTCTTCCATGTAACGTGACACCGCGAAGAGAGCTTGGCAATCATGGTTAGTTTTAGACACAGCAAAACTTTTGCTTAGTCTTCTCGTCTAAGCAAAGCATTCATAAGAAAAGCATTCATGTTAAGATTCATCATCATATTATCATTTGCAATAGTGACATTAGCGGGACGAGGATTAGATGACGCAGTTCGTCTCATCAAATCACCTATTCATGCAACAAGACCTATTGAAGATGTAATTCTTTCCAACATAGCCGATCCTTGGCAAAATCATGCTTACAAACTTCAGATTTTACGTCAACGAATGGGTCATGCGTGGGAAATGGTGTTAACAGATTATGGCTTTAGGCGATCACCTGTAGGCGGCATCGATTTGATCAATCCTGTACGTCGCATTGCAATGGAATTAAAAAATAGCTGTCGTGTGAGCTCATCAATAAAACGTGAAATATTTCATACCCTTACAGATTTTAAACGTAGAAGACCAAGATATCAATTCATATTTGGTTGTATCAAGTATCACAATATGAAAGAAGGCGGTACAAGCATACTTAGGGGAGTGCATTATGTGAAAGGGTAATCACTCTTAACCAAATTCCTAGGACGACAGAAAGTGCCTACTGTGAACAGATTGAAAGCAGCAGTTCGTTATGTCATGCGACATAACGCCTAAGCAAACGACGCTTTATGTTGATACTTTAACATGGAGTTTACAGCAGTGTTTCCAAGTAATGCTCAACCTGAGCGATATGAAAATACAGCTGCCACGTTTCAGACTGATTTAACACAGCCGATTGACTTAAATGGTGATTGGGAAGTGGCCCTGCAAGATTTGAGCTATGTGAATAATATAAGAACCATTGCAAATGAAGAGATTACATTAGGCACTGCAACGAATCAAGACTTGTACTTTCCAAAACTAGAGCGAAATGATAAAGTACATACCTACAACTTGAATAAACATGCAGCAGAGTGGAATTCTATTCCTACAGTAAACACCCGTCGGGTAAAGCGAGCTGTTGATGAGATTGTAAATGGCCCTAATTTAATTATCACTGCAGATACAGACATACCTACTGCTAAAAATGCTTCACCACTGAAATGGAAACAACCTACAAACCCATCATTCCGTCATCGTTTAGAGCAATCATACTATTATATGAAAATTCAACGCCTATTGAATGTTATGAATGATTTGGCAAAGGATCTATGGTTCTGGCAGATGGATCCAAATCTACATAAAGTTACACTCTACATGAGACCGACTACTATTTCCCATGGATTTTATGTGAGTAGACCTCTGCAAAAGATATTGAATCTTAAATCACGCTTCTTTCTACCTATCGCAAAATTTTCAGAAGTAAAAGAAGGTGGTGCCTTCCCTTTGAGAGCTCAATTGTCCATGAAAGTATCAAAGCAGATTAAGAAATATTCACATTGGCACAGGAGAAAATTTAATATTACCCTTCTTCCCCTTGATCGCATGCATGAGCGCTTTGTGCTTTTTAAATCTGGTACTGTTGATGACTTGATCAAACAGGTAAATGAAATAAATGGATTATCTATGTCCATCACACGAGCACACAATAAAGCAAGGATTGATTTCCGAAATGATTATGAGCGTTCACACATTGGATTTGCTCACATCAATTCTAAATTTCGCGATTTGCTCTCTTTGAATACAGACGTCTTATGGTCACACCATGAATGGAGGAACGTGAAAATAACATTTGAACAACAATCCGATTGTCGAATGGTCCTTTATTTCAAACGCACAGACCCTGTTTTACGTCTCAGTCTTACATGGTAGCCAAATGAAAAGTTACCGATACCTCCAAAGCATTAGAGCAATGGCTATGATGTTTGTACATACTTGAACAAGAGTGTATCAAATCTACACTCATATCATTTTGACTATGATCCTAAAGCAAATTCATTCTGTATCAGTGTACATGGTAAAACAGTCATTCACATTTCAAAAGAGTTAACAAAGAGCTTAGGATTCAAACGTGACATATTCTACGACGAGAAGTACTGTGGCTCAACATCCTTGCTCGATATGAATATCAATCACTTTTACATTTACACTAACTTTATCCATTCAACACAAGTTAGTGGTCAAATGGTTCCCCTTTTAAGATATATTCCTATTGACAGTGACGACTTTGATGTGACTATGCACAGGGAGTTCCTGAACAAGGTATACATTCCAGTCAATGTATCACGATTATCCCATTGCAAATTTGGTATCTATGATGATAGTGGTAATCCTATTCAATTCATTGGTGGTCGTACTGTCTTAACACTTCATTTTCGTCAGATAGCATCAAATCATTATATTTGTATGTTGCGTGTGGCGCAGTCAATGTCTTTTCTTTCTTGATTAGGTGGCCGTTAAGGCCGTGGTCTCATAAAGACCGTTTGGGCATTCTCTGGTCTCATCAAGGCTTTTCACTCCTGAAAGTCAGCCTCGTTTAAGAAAGGCTCACTCTCTACCGTTTGTAGAGTGAGGTACTTGCAGCCTTCAATCATTTGTCTCTCTTCCTCTTCCTCTTTTTTTGAAACTTTCAACTTCCTTCTTCGTAGGAGTTGAGCTAGCAAGAGGTGTGAATGTTTCCTCTGTATCGGACATGACTATGATAGTGAAATGCAAGACACTCTTCTTTATATATGAGAATGATGCATTGTGATTGATAAATGGGTGTCGTCCAATGAGAGAGCGAAGCAGGGAGAGAGAATCTATATAAGTGCGGTGCAATGACCATTTCCTCATAATATCATTAAAATGAATACACCACCGAATACCTATGCCCTACTCATGCCCAATGCCCCACGCAAGAGGCAAGTGAAAACTATTTACGATGGTGAGGTCGAGCCGCTACGGTTGGATGAGGAAACCATCATCATCATTTCCGACGATGAAATAGTGAGCAATGAAGAGGACAGTACTGATACAATCAAGCCTGCCTTCCTGAGTGTATCTCCAAAGGACGCTATGATGGAGCGGTGTGTTGACTCTCCGGTGCTGGCTAGACCTCTTCTCTCCTTCTAGTCAGCCCCGCAATCAAGAAGAGTTTGACTTGGTAGACGTAATGTACCGTCTTAATACAAAGCATATTGCTTTTATTTCTTTTTAATAAATGTGTAGCATGACAGTGTTGCTTTTCCTTCATATAAACTACACGGCTTCGAAATGATCATCGAGTAAGCATATAGTCGATTGGGAGCTATTGTTAGAATAAGATATCCTATCATCTAGACACTTAACATAGTTACTAGAAATCATTCAACATATGAAAAATGATTTTAGGTGAATCAATTGAAGCAACGTTATCTGAGAATGAGCCATGAGTTCTTTTAAGAACTGTCTATATCATTGAGGCTAATGATGAAGGGATGAAATGGGAAGTCACTCTTACACCACACGTATACAAAATCACTTTCTATCTTCTCTAATGGTGCGATCCCTTTTGATAGAAAAGTAGACCGATAATAAATGTTTTAACTAACCCCATATCTAAATTCCTCCATTTATTTCCATTTCTAGATAAATACATTGCAAAACAAAGACATGTAGTATGTAGGTTTATTTACAATTGAAGCACATGTACTTTATAACGAGAAAAAGTCAAGTGGAATAACTTTAAGTCATTGTAGACTTTGTAGCACCTTGGTCGTTTTGGGGCATCGGGCGCTCTTCTCACGCGCGTTGTTTTTGGTGTAAAATCACCATTACTCCACACAACTTGCACAATCTTGCCTTTATCACAAGTCTCCTTCTGATCGCACTCTTCATCCCACTCTTCAACCACTTCAAAGATTTTGTTGAAGATCCCTAAGGCGGGAGATGTACCTTCCATCATGAGATAGATGAGAATGAGAAGTGTTTCAATTTTCTGACTTTTATATGTTTTTCAACAATGAATTTCTCAACAACCAATCAGAATGATTCTAATTTAGATGAAGACTACATTATCACTTTATCAACCTGAGTTGCAGTAAAAACTTTTATACAACATGATAAACTTTCTGACTACGTTCACAAGAGCTTGTTCACTACTGAAGAGAGAAGTCTGGTGTGTTGCATGTGGTGCATGAATGTCCCTTCCAATTCATTCCATTACATCATTTATTCTTCCCCTCTGCATTCCATATCCGAAGATATGTGGCGGGCTTGGGACCGCTTTAGCTGCATTAGAAGGTAGCCCTTAAGAGGGCTCATGGGGCGATCCCGACGAGGGGTGATGAAAGAATGTGTTGTATGTATGAAAGTTGATCTTATGTTTATTAAAAAGACAATCATCTAACTTGGCCGGGAATGGCCGATCCCGCTGAGAGAGACTTTTAATCTCTCAATGTCAGCGGCATCGACCTCCTCTACTACCATCCGACTGTCAGAGGGCGGTATATACCCCACTCTGTTGAATCGGTATCATCATCGGCAGCTGATGAACCAATTCGAGCAAGATTGTTCCACAATCTCTCTTGCTCTTCCATCTGCGAAAACTCTCTAAATAAATTTCTCAGCTTTAACCGAAGCTTGTCAGGAGAACTGACTAGCGTGTTTGGTGTCTGCATGATGGAGTATAAAATGAAAATGAAAGAGAGGCAATGGTTTATATACCTAGTGAGCACAAAGCCATGATTCAGACCTTCCTTATTTGACCATGCGTTTGACATGACAACAGTGGTTTTACCAACTATGGGCATCGGCAGTCACCATGCTTTCAGTAGCCAACTCCCAACACAAAGACTGATTACCCTATGACGCGAAAAGGTTTGACGTCAATGCCTGCAGTAACCCTCTCATTTTTACCAAGTTACAATGACAAACGATAGACGTTGCCAACCCTGAGTTACTGTGGGTAGACGAGATTTCACAAAGGCCTGATAGCAAGCCAGCAACCCTTTAGGTGTTAAGCTCTTGAATCCGTTACAGGCATTACTCAGAGGGGATATTATCCCAGCTCCAAGGCCTCGACCCACAAATCCAACCTCGGGTGGACAGAGCGTGCGTCATGTCACTGTGTTGGTATCCGGGCCCCGATTTTGACATAAAAACCGGTGGACTTATTTACAAGAGGAAACATCCCAAGTCGTTGCCTTGACCAGCTTGATAGCAAGCCGCGATTCACAAGCGTTTTGCAATGATGTTTAGTAGCCACCCATGACAAGATAGCTAAGACCCAACCGATTGGCGTTCAAAGTGCTACGTTGAGAACTGTGTCAAATGCCCAACATGAGTTGCCCCAGAGGTTTCGGTCTAAAATATGACACACTCCCTTGCCACACTTATCACTACGGCATCATCCGCCGTCCCGAAGGAACACCCTGTCATTGGAATATTACAGCAAAACTCTCCGTACCATGCTCTCTTTCAGTGAAAAGCCGCTTGTATCATGTAAAGACATGAGAAGACTGGCTGAGACATCATGACAAATCCTTTAGTTGAATTCAGCAGGGTCGAAAACCCCAGAAAACCTCCAAAAATAATAAATTTAAATTTTTCAACATTTAGTACTACTTATGAAATTTTATAAGTAGTCTGTAAATATAGGTCTGATCAATAGCTATCGAACCTTTTTTGAATCAAGTCAAAAGGACTTGTAGAAGCAAAGTTACAAGCCTTTAAAGTTTTGGAGTCTTTTATGGCCTGGAGACTAAGGCCATCTCCTGGCTAACCTTTAAGTCTGACGCCTTAGCTGATATCAGCTATGAAATTTTCTAAGTCGGTTTCTTGATTTTGGAATTTCCGATGCTATCATCGGAGCTCCGGAGAGACGACCTACCTTTGACAATCTCTCTCGTCTTAATGAAATGTATCATTCGGTTCCCAGCATTTATAGTTTGTGGCGATCAGCTGATGAAGTGCTCCGATTCACTTGAAACTCACCGTGTAGATGCAGAATTGCACGCTGATTCCAAATCTGGTCTCAGTTTTCCCATCCGAGACTTCGTTCACCTGCTAGAGCCATTTTCGTGAAAATTCTGACTCTGTCGTTTTTTCGGTGATGGTCAAACATCTTGAAATCACTCTCACACCTCAAGGAACGAACGTAGAGACACGCCGTTTCGTTCACTGCATTTTTCTCACTCCTAGCTTTCAAACGAGCTATTGCACGACTTTCTACGATCTCTAGAACCAAAGTTGGAAGTCTCGTCCAGAGGCGGGGTCAGACGTTTTTCTCTCCGATTGAGCTGGAAACAACCTTTCTAACCCAAAATTTCACTTAGAATCCGAATCTGCCCTCCGTTTGTCCATCCGAGCCCTCCTTCTGCCCGAAATACGGCCTTTCTCATCCCAAAACGTCCAAAACCCACCTTTTCTAACTCTGTCGTTTTTCAGAGATTCCTACCCTTGCCTCACAGGAGAGTTCCTCCTTCCTTCCTTTCTTCCAGAGGGGGGGAGGGAACGGTTTCCTCTCGGACCCATCCCTCCATCACATCCTTGGCCATCTCCTTCCTCTCTCCAGAGGGGGGGATGCATTTCATATTTCACATTTTGGCCTTGTTTTTGTCAGGGGATCACTACTTCCGCACGATTTATCGTGCAACGGAATCAATCGCGCGATTTTTTACAAAGTGACTTCTCAGCGAAATGTGCTTGATGAAGAAAAATCATGACTGTTTATTTTCTCATTAACTCATTCAACGTGTGAGATAATTCCACTGAAAAGAAATTTGACACCTACGTAGATACACCTGTGCGCTGGTGCTCGTACCTTAGGTCATGCATGGCTAGGAGAAGGGGGCGTTGCAGTTTTGCATCAATTAGCAAATTAGCAGTCTAGTACCAAACTAGCGAAGAGGTAGACCTCACACGTCACGATCAAGGACAAAGAAACATGGCAGGGTCGAAGGAAACATGTAGAAAAAACAAGCTTAAGAGAAGCTGTTCGAAATTTTTTGAAGAAACAAACGTGAAAATTCAGATTATTATGTGACTTTCATTTTTCAAACGGAACTGGGCAATGCGTTGAAAATCATTTGATATTTTAATGCAAATGACGTCTATCTTCTAGTCCTAATACGCGCATTAAGTGTCTTTCAACATTGAAGCAAAAATGTTTTCAGTTGAGACGACACGAATTTATGGAGACGCACTATACGCCTTCAATGCCAGTACCTATCGAGCGGCATGCAATTCAAATGAACTTTGTTTACTGACGAGAGTTCGTTGTCAGTTCGTCTGATTTTATCAAGTTATTTCTGGCATATCAATAAAGTATATAATTCTTTTCATGTTTTGTAATGAAAAGTGTGTTCCCAGAAAATGAATCTCGAATCATCCTATGTCTTGTCTGATACGAGTATGTGTGCAAGGTATGAACAGCACTTCCATTTGCATCAAAAGTTGCACAATTTTTGCGCCAGTCGGTGGCGCAGTGGTCTCCGTGGCACAGTGGTTAAGTGTTTGGCCTAGCGATCTTTTGGTCCAGAGGTTGAGCCCCGAAAGTGTCATTGGAAGTCGTCAGGAAGGGCATCCGGACTAAATGATCAAAACTCCAAATAAAAGTCTGACTATGTCAGCATTGTGTCCAAGTCCCAAGGAAGGGGATAGTAATGATATTTAATCATCATTTTTTTGATTTCATTTCGGTAAGTCCATTGATTAAGGAGTATCAAGAATTACAAGTTTCCGATAACAGCATAATTTCATACTTGTACATTAACTTGAAGAAAAATGTCAAAGCTGTTTGATGTGCAGTTATAACACGTCTGATAAATCATCTATGGTCACAAGGTCTGTTTTATAGCTTTATTACAAGACATCCTTAATATATTACGATTACTGTATTTGATGCATAATGCCACTTTTTTGACCGAAGATGAGTGACTTCTTATTTTGAATTAAATTACTGAAATCTCAGCACATTATCTCCAGTTGCTCGATGTATAAATATTTTCAAATATATGCGTTAGCTTCTATGTTGAAACGAAAGGCCAGGCTAATTTTAGGACAACTTGTAGATATCTGAGTGATCACTTAAAGATGCTATTGTCGACGAATATCCTAAGTATGCCTATGCAGCGCATGTAAAAAGATAGAAGTCCATCGCTTTTACGCAGTCTCTGATGATGGAGTACATTCGCTACTAATCTGTCCATTTTCTGTGCGAAGCGATCGAATCCATCTCCATCGAATCCAAGTCTGTCAAGTAGGTCAGATGAGCGTGGCCGGACTGATCCGTCCCGATCTGAGTGAAGCCGCTACCCCTTTCCACGGATTTCATTATTCCGTTCGACCAAGCCTCCGTAAAGCCGAGTGTACTACTCCTCGCTAAACTTCATGAAGGATAACACTCATATTGCAAACTTGCTGCTGTATATACTGTCGGTGGAGAGAAATGGATGGCAACTCAACATCGTGGAACAACATTCAACCGGTTGAAGATTGAGTTTCACAGTCAATCACAGACATTGTATACTGCAGCGATAGTGTATTTTAACGAAACATCGGATTAGCCTGCCACAGTCACTGACACATGTCACGTTAGTCTGCTGCAGTCAGTTACATTCCTTGGGCTTGGCCACGCAGTAATCAACATGACGGGTGAAAAATGAAATTCAAGTTATGTTTTCTCCTTCTTACTTCTGAAAAACTCTGATTCTCTAGTTCCCAGAACATGTCTCACTTTTGTCATATCTTCTGTGGTTCAATAGTAGTCAATGTTTGAAGTTTGGCGAAAAAAAATAAGTTTTTGACGTCGCGTTTGTCACTTATCAAGTCTAATATTCAAGCTCTTGAATTTCATCAATGTCGATGTGTGGGAATGTATTTCTCTGTGGATATATAATCAACTGGCAATGCTTAGCAATTATATGACAGGTGATATAGTCATAACATCTTTGAACCCCATTTTTCTAAGTGAATTAGATACAGTACTGTGCAAAAAGATTGCCCCACCCTAAATTTTATGAGATATTCGGCGAATTATGACTTTAAGTAACGATAAGGTATCACATATTGGTATAACTATTTCGAAAACTTATCTTAGTGTTATCCTATCGTACTAACTATTGTAAATGCTTATTAGAATGCATATTTTAGCTGATTTCCTTTATGCTGTTGGTAAAATGCAAAACCATGTATGCATTTATCAATTAACAATTCATAGAAACAAACTTAATTCACATGAGATAGTTCAGTAAGTCAACGGTCCACCTTTCGCCTTGATGCATTCTGCTACTCTTCGAGGCATCGATTCTATAAGTTTTTTGCAAATATCAGTCATTTCATTGGTTCGCATCAAGATGTCCAGGCATTGCTTGATGATGTCTTGCTTCGTCTTCACTTCATGCTTATTAATTTTTTGCTTCAAGATGAACCATAAGTTCTCTATAACGTTCAGGTCCGGGCTGTTCCCCGGCCATTCCAAAAGCCGCACTCTATTCAAACGCAAGAACTCCTTACACACTTTGGCGGTATGGCATGGTGCCAAGTCTTGCTGAAGGATCCACGCCTCACCTTCCCATCAATCATGCGCCTGCGGTAACACTCTGCTTTCCAGAACTCGGAGGTACTGCTCTTTATTCATTGATCCATCTACGAAATGGAAGCGCCCTGTACCTCGTATTGACATGCAACCCCATATCATTAGCTTTAAAGGATGACGAAATCGAGCAGCGAAGTGATCTGCTTTTGGAATCTCACCAACCGTGCGTCTCACGAAGCGGGTCTGAAGTGGTTGGATCTCTATGCATGTTTCATCTGTAAACATGACTTTTGACCAGTCATCAATATCCCAATGCCTGTGATCTTTCGCCCATCGAAGTCTTTTCTCGCATTGCTGGCGTTAATACTGGACTATTAATTGGCCGATAAGCTGGCCGTCCTGCCTCCAAGAGTCTTCTCCGAACGGTAGAAGAGTCAAGTTCCACACCATAATCAGTCGCAAGCTCTTCAGCCAATTCTCTGGATGATGCTCTAGGAGCGGCTTTTGATAACTTTACAATCGTTCGGTCTTCGCGCTCTGAGGTAACCCTAGGGCGGCCATCAGCTTCCGTGTTACCTCTTTCCTCAAATCTTTGAATGATACGATCCACAGTGCGACGATCTTTTCCCACTGCAGCTGCAATTTCCCGATGAGACATCGAACCAGATTGATAAAGGCCAATAATTTGACCGCGAGTAAAATCGTTGGAGGTTGCCATTATCAGCGCACAGTGAAAACAAATGTCATTGACAAGACGATGCAAGATAGAAATCAGTATACCCACGCGTGTTGAATGCAGCATTGATGACAACTGTTGTCTCGATTCCCGCAATGATTGGCTGCTGCCTTGATTTAACCAAACATGACGCATTATCGCAAAGCAGTTAAAATGATGACGACTGTTGTCTCGATTCCCGCAATGATTGGCCGCTGACTTGATTCAACCAAACATGACGCATTATCGCAAAGCAGCTATGCTGATTAAACGTGTCGAACAACATAATAAATGCTTGTTTTTTCCTTCAGGCCTACTCCTCTCTATTTGGTAGATTTCATAACTGTTAGTGTCACAGGCCATATAAAACGCATGCAAAGGACTGTAACTGAATGAGGAAATGATGAAATTGATAAGTAGAGCCATTGATTTTGACCAAATATCATTATAATTACCTATACATGTAAAAGAGCTGTTTTCATAGAATACTTGTGGGTGGGGCAATCTTTCTGCACAGTACTGTATATGCAGTTGAAATTCCGTTACCAAATTTGCCATGTTTTTGTTGTAACAAAAAAATCATTTTTGTGTGAGGAACTGAATTTAATCAGAAAGAAAGCATATTGATGCATATTAACACGTTGTATATTCAACTATCGAAATTTTGATATTTATCATTGTTAAATGAGGTAACATTTTCATGAAATTCCGCTACCGGTAACGGAACTTCAAATGTTCATCAAGTCATGCAATCACATAAAAGCTTCTCTTACGCTGCTTTCTACATCGATTACAATACTCTTTTGCCATGCTATCTTTCAACACTTTGATTCTTTGCTTCAAAGAATTTATCCACCTGACTTGTTGGCGCAGAGAAATGGTGATAGCAACAAAGAGATAGTTAACCTTGATGTGAAAATACAAATCTCACAGAACAGCTTGAGAACTTCAGTATATCACAAGGTAGATGACTTCTCTTTCTCTGTGGTGCAACTGACTTTTCCAGAGAGCATGATCCCATTACAGATGGCCCTTCATGTTTTCGCGTCGCAGGTAGTCAGATATTGTAGAATATGCTCGAAGTTACAAGACGCTGTACACAAAACTAACAAGACACTAAATATCATGAAATCTAGAAGTTATTCTCAGCATGACTTGATGAGTTACACAGAAAAGGCTCTCACAAGGCATAATGAATCGCTTCACAAATATGGTCTTTTCTCGGCTCGACAATTCACTTCACTCTGTGAATTTCAATGAGGCACGCGACCAACAAACGACTCACATTTTCCTTAATGCCTTCTGCATAGGTGAATAAACGACTAACAATGACTTGTAGCCATCATATGGGGGTGGGCGGTGAAGAGTGAATACAGAGCGCTTAACGTGGCTTACGGGAGATGAGAGAACTCCCATTGTTAAGTCTTGATGTATGAGGCGAAGTTTGTGTAAAGGCGGATTACATATTTATCACACAGCGATTACATCTTTATGGGATTCGAGGATGAACAGGATCTGTTTACTTGTGGGAATCGAAAAGGCAAAGATTGATGTACAGGTTTACATGTGTGGATCGCAAAAAGCATACTGTATTTATTGATGGGATGAATTTAATGACAGGATCAGTTTACATGTGGGAAACGCAACAATTGAATGATGTCTGATTTATCTTTGTGACATATCTTTCAAGACATATCATTACCTATTCAGTATTTTGTCAGCCACTATGTGTGGGACCCCGCTCGTCTGGGTTTGAGTGTTCAGGTTAGGGGTCGAAACACAACTAGACGAGTACCTGCTGATGACTGACGGACTGCAGTATTATGTTTTATATCCCTTAATCGGTAGCTGAAGTAGTGGTCGATATATTGTAATTCAAATGAAGAAATGTGGAATTACATGAAGTACTATAGACGGATGAAGAAACTGGCGATAACAAATTCAAGTGAAGAAATAGTATTTTCCATGTGTAGTCTTAGGTATAGTGTGTATAGTTTCATTGCTTTCGGTGTAGTAGAATGTCATTTTAGTTCTATTGTTTACCTCCATTATCCACTTTCCACTTATCCACTCTTACCATTATCCACTTTGTGTAGTGTCAGATATAGTTCACTTGTAATCGGTGTAGTAGCATCGTTGTATTTCCATATTTTACCTCCACTTTTCCAATTTCTATTCATCGGTTTGTTGTTTTATAACGCCTGTTGTTTTATAATATCCATTTTTAATTTCCTTAACCTATGGTGACCATTGTCTTATTCTATTTCCACTATCAGCATCTGTAGTCGGTACAGTATATTAGACGTCTGTTTTGAACGTGTATACGGCAGTGTTTGGAATCTATGGTATTAGTACAAGTCTTAAGATTTCTACTTTTACCAGATATTGGGCCAAAGCTGATCAATTTTAATTCGTTGCCACGAGAAAGCTACATTGAGTTCTTTTAAGAACTGATTAATCCAATGGTTACAGTAGCATTGCCTTTGTACACTTGCGGATTGGAGAACGCCATCAGTCCTCATTAGGACTACTTTAACTAATAATTTAAATTAGTAAGCATTATATTCTATTATAAATGGCTACTGGGATGACTTTCATCATCGTATGAGAATTACGAGTACTTTCGTTTCTTATCAGAACTTATAATTTCATTCTTGGTTGAGATTGCAAAACAACAACTCACCCAGGCTATATCACCCAGATATAGGCCTACTGAGTCAATACTTTTTCTAATTTCAGAAAGCAGGATAATGCAATTATTTAAGGCATAAATAAAACAAATAAGTAATATAACTCTATGATCGAGGATGCATTGCTGCCTGTGTAACTGCACATAACGTAGGTGCACAGCATACTACTGAATAATGTCTGACGTTAGTTATCAGTGGAAGCACATGATTTGCAGATTGTCAAGATTAAAATAATTATGCATGGTGTAGGTAAAACTCGTTTCAGGTCTCCCTTACATTTTTCATGAACTTTAATTAATCCAATTAAATTTTCTACTAGCTGATTGCTTTTGTTTTTTTTAAAAATTTTCACCCCTAGCACAGCTATCAGGGGTGCGGAGTCGGAGTCTTGGAGTCCTATCATTTTTGCTGGAGCCGGAGTCCTA
Source organism: Prostheceraeus crozeri (assembly GCA_907163375.1). Taxonomy (NCBI): domain Eukaryota; kingdom Metazoa; phylum Platyhelminthes; order Polycladida; family Euryleptidae; genus Prostheceraeus; species Prostheceraeus crozeri. Next base: position 650,504 of record CAJQUW010010997.1, read on the forward strand.
TCAAATGATAGGACTCCGGCCTATAACTAGACCCGAAATAAAATACAAACAAATTATATATTCTCGTGCATAGCTGTCACTGTCAACTTTCTCCGTCAAACAAAAGTGCAGAGACAGCAGTACATGCAAAGCTTGTAATAGTTGAGGGAATGACCCGTGATAGTGAAAAAGGATTGTCTTTTCACTCTGTGATTTAGTAGAGAAGACAAGCCTTCCTAGCCTCGATCACACCTACGCACCAATGGTCACATCAGAGACAGGAATGAAATATTAGTCTGTTTGAGAACATTACCTCTTACCGTCACGCTAATCGTGTGTGATGGCTCCTCCAAAGCGCACATTGAAATCGAAAATGTAGTAATATTTTTGGAGAAGGATCGGAGATTTTCCTGTCTGGTAGAGACTGGAGAAAACCATGTGAAGCACACATCAGAAAGATGGGAGGAGCCGAGTCGTATGCATCCAACTTCAAGCGACATTTGATAAACTTTCATCGAAAATGATTGATAATTGGTGCAGCAATGATCACTAAAAATAGGTTCAGGTAAGCCTATAATGAACTGTGCTGCAGGTTACCAGTTTTTTTCAAAAAACTAGACTATATATGCTTGCCACCCAGAGTCGGAGTCCTATCAACCCCCGGAGTCGGAGTCCCATCAAAATGATAAGACTCCGCATCCCTGACAGCTATGAGCCATGAACGAAGCTAGGGGTTACTCAATGAAAAGTAACAAATTGTATTATTTTAAATAAATAAAATGAAAAAAACAGATCTTCTAATCTGATTAAGCTGTCCCCATCAGAAACCTGTTCGCACGCCTCTCCTGTTCGAAAGTTACACTTATCTTGACAAATATTGATTGATGGTTGTGAGGCTTATCTGCTCATTAGTACAACATCTTATAAAAAACTTCTTAAATTTCTCTATTAGTCGGCTTAAGATCTCATTGCAAGTTGAAATTATTTTTATTGGTGACCAACTTCATTTATTTCAAGAGCTACGTATTGCAGCTTACAACAGATAAAATGACACTTCTACAGTGAAATACAGCTGTAATCGAAGTCACTTTAAGAGCACTAAAGTACGCAATCTTACTGTACGTGGGTATCTCCTGTCAGTCATAGAATATTTATGATAAGACAAAATGATCAAAAATAACCGACGCCCATTCTCAGTCGACAGCGTGATCGCAGAGAGAATAAAATTCTTCCGAGATTCGTATTTGTTCACATATTTATCTATACAAACGATTATGTTATCGTTCAAATGTCAGACTAGAATGTGTCTATTAAGATCTTGCGGTTATAAACAAGATAAGAAGATCATGGATGCAGTCTAATTTACCTTAAAGTTAAACTGATAACATTTAGAATTGACTTCCTGTATGTGATGCGATAGCTTTTATCAAAAAGACCTAATAATGAACTTATGGTGAAGGACAAACATGGCAGCAAGGTAGTAAATTGATAAATTTGAGTTTTCATTCTTCATTGTAGGAAAATGAATATCAAATTGATCATAAATTGGTCACATTGCATTGATTACTGCTACAATAATTGCAATAAATTAACTGATTTCTGGCAGTCAATAAACACAATTACTTGATTTCTTTAGATGGTGAAATGGTTTGGATATTCATTATGGGCTATCTCACCAACCACGCTTTCAAATTTGTCTAAAATACGCAGCAAATCCGAAATCAATCGTCACAAAACTTCAAACACACTTACTTGAGTATATTCTCTGCCGCATACAAAATATTATGCGACTCGAACGCGCACAATTTGAATTAGAGACGACAACGTGAGGTGTTGCGATGTAAGCAGCTTGAATTGACTTCGTATGTTCGACGCATTTTTATTTCTCGTGTAGGTATTTCTCTCTCTCCAAAATCGCCTCATCCGTTGCTATTTCAAATCTTCCAACAACTACTGTTCCACCACACCTTTTTAAAGCTAAGCATATTGCTGTTAGAGTTTATGTGAACCCAGGGCTGTGTCATTATCACTTCACGAGTTGCCGCGAAATGAATTTGTTAACCCTAGGTGCTGTCTGCACAGACGTTGAATCAGATTGAGCTCCTGACATCGCTACACTTCAAGGTTGTCTCTAGTTCAGAAACAACTCCATCGATTTGCACAATTTTTTGCATGTGGATAGAAGATATCCTCAGCAACGTGCACCTAAAGTTGTGTGACGATTGATTGTTTGACATATTTATGGATTTTAGACAAATTGGAAAACGTGGGGGTGGAGATTACCCGCAAGTACCATGGTGCGAATGCCACCACTCACCATTGTAGGGAAACATCACACATGCTTTTGTTCTTTTAAGATACTACTAAGTACATGTGTGTGTAAATCTTATCACAAAGTGACAGCTTCCAGGAATTTAGAGCACTAGCTGATGCATTACTTATTCCGTATTTCTATCTTATAGAACACAATGCTTTGAATTACAACTCAATTGGATGTTCTTTTATCCAAGGCACGCAAGATTTTTCATTCACTTGGTTCAAGAAATGATGATCAGTGTGAATGATTATGGTGCGTTAACTTGAAAGCTACTTGTAAGTAGAATAATTACATATTGAGTTGCATCCTCAGTTGAAAAATGGGAACATACTTGAATAGCTGTCATTTAATACAATATCATGAATCATCAGCATGCCCAGCTCACATCTCTCAACATCGACACAACACCTTATCATAATATCAAAAGCTACTCATGTCATTAAATCTATCTCAAATCTTATGCAGCTACATGTATTTCAGGTAGTAGGTCTACTACTTATGTGACTATGACAGAGCACAGTGAGTAGTACTCACTGCCCAGTCCTCTACAAATTGGTATTAAGATATTTTGCCATTTGTAAGGCTGCATATAGACTAATTGCAACTAGTTATTATTGACGAATTATTGGATAATGTCTCTTAGGTCTGCTGACGGTGTGATAGTGATAGATGACAATGATAACGGGCATCTCCAGGAAACTCTTGCTGATCTTAGAGAGTAGCACAAACGCAAAACAATCACACAACAAAATTCTCGGCAATTCCCGGGCTGCCCGGTATTCTCAGGCTCGGCCGCCACCCTGTATGCATCATGTGCATTATGCGTTGAACGCGAATCAAAGCAGAAAATCCACAGTTAAGAATTAGTTTCCTCAAAATGCGATAATATGCACATTAATTGACTGCTCCTGGTGCAACAATTGATTGAATACTTGAACAAATTAAACTGCAATACATTTTTGATGACTCGCGGTAGGAATACACCTACTATTGGCTAGTCTTACTCTCATGCGCGGGAGTGACCGGGTTCATGATGAAAATTCTACCGCGTCACCAGTACGCGCACATTTGTGTTCTATTTTGTCATTGATCAATTAAGCAATCTCCAATTTTTTCATAGCAAAATATAGCTGATTCTCTAATTAATTCTCAATAATTGAGTTATCTCATTGTTATCATATCGTCATAATATGCAAAAAGTCCCGCAGCTGAAGACGAAATGTTTCCAAAAAATACATATAGTGTCTCTGGCTCCAAACAATTTCAGAAATGAATGTCTGGTTTACAAATTGTGATGTCATACCTGTTCAAGGAGGTGATGGATTTTCTTCTCTAATCCTCGTCTATTGCTTTGACCTAAGGAAACGTAGTTTTCCCCGATGAGTTTGGAACAAATTTCGAAATTGTTTTGATTCATCTCAACGAACCTGAAACATCAATTTTCATAATTACATCTGAAGATCAATTTTCTCTTATAAAAGATATAGCAATTGATAACCAGAATCGACGGAAAGAATGGCAGAACTTCAGTTGTCTTTCGACATTCAAAACATGTACTCTGTACTTAAAAAGCAATTTTCTAAGACCGTGCTTCTTGTTACTCTTTTAAATGAATAAATCCTGACCGATGGCAACGAAAAACAGTTTTACTCTGTAGTCATAACAGCTGACAGCTGATTATGGGATGTTGTCGGTTTTGTTTGCAGCAGTCCATGGAGATGACACTACGAGCATGCTGTCGTGTCATCCGGTCACTGATTCAAACAAACTAGCATATTTATCCATGTTAACTGTTATGGTAGCTTACATGGTTTTCGCCGATTTAGAGCATGAACATTAAATCCAAAGAAGATGTCACTGCCAAATAAGCTGTCAGCTTTGATTATTTCTTATAACCACTAAACATTCAAGTGTTATAATTGTCATGAAATTTATCATTTTTGCCTTAAAGGTTAGTTAACATGTAATAGAAAAAATCGAACATTGTTTTAGATTGTCTAGATCATAAATTCTTCTTTTATGTCTCAACTATGATATAAAATATAGCCTCTAGATTTTCCTATACGATAGTGCTTTAATATGGCGTTAACACACAACAAAAATATTAAAAAACAATTTAAAGCAATAAAACAATAAGCAATAACAACATTTTTAAAAAAACTTTAAAACATTTACTCGAAAAAAATGCTTTCTGACAACCCTACCCACGGCAACCCCGAAACTAAGCTACAAGCATATTCTTGCAGAATGGTTCAGACATACAGAATCATAACTTTCGGTAGACTGTCCTGGGCTCTTCCTTTCTTATATTTTTACATGTCTTATTTAAGTGACAAAAATATAGTCAATCAGTGATGCCTATTGTCTACCGGTGTATCTGTGTGTTGTGCACAACAATACAGAACATCTGCTAGCCTCAGCACCATCCAGCCCTAGGTATTGAAAAAAAGTGCATAAAATGTGCAGGACCGATCGACTGTCAAGCATGGAAACATTGGACACCGCAACTTAAAAAATTCCATACCAGATTTTTTACATGATTTGGTCGGACACTAGCTTGAAAATTCCATGAGCTAAGAGCCGGAATTCTAGGAATGCCGCATGCCGAGAGCCAGAGCTCCAGGATCCCTAGTAAGTATACCGACTACAAATAAACAATGATTTTCATGAAATTGGCTTGAAAAGCAAATCTTGTTAAGTGCGTTGTTGAAACCTTTGTTATGGTGACGCTACATTGACGACATCTTTATATTTTAGATGACCTGGAATCACTGCTCGAATTTGAAAACATTCCAATGATTTCTATCCTTCAATAAGACTTACAGAAAACTGATACCATAAACTTTCTTGACACTTAAGCTACTAAGAACGGGTTGTCCATCCAAACAGATTTATAAATCAAAATCACCGATACACAACAATTTTTACATTGTAGATAATGTCGCTCTCCTGAACATAAAATTCCAACAGCGTTTTCCGAAGCTTTGCGAATAAGACGCATTTGTTCTGATCCTTAGTGAGCACGAGTCCACGTCCAATATCTATGCTAAGCCTTAGTCCAGAGGGTGGAGTACAACACTTCATCAATAAAGTTCTGAATATAGATGAAGACAAACTTTTTAACAAGAAAAACTCGACAAATATGCAAACAATCCCTATGATTGCAACGCATCATTCTATTAACATGCGATCAGACTAAAACTAATTCTCGCGAAGCACCAACATTTTCTCAATGAAATTCAATAAGCAGTTGAGTCATGGTAGAAGTCTCCAATACGAATCAAACACCTAGTTTCATCAAAATTGTACAATGCATTATGCACAAAAGCTGTTTCATATCACTGCATAAAATACAACCATAATGAATCTGACATGAAAATAACCATATTAAAAGAATCGGGTGGAAAAGAAAAAAAAGAAAAATCGAATAAAGATCAGCTGATTACGGGATGGTGTCAACTTGTGGCTCTACACTGTGCAAAACTTCCAATATTCTTTCAACAGATGAATTAATAAGATCTGCAGTATCAAAATCATCATACAATAGAACAGAAAGTAACAAGACAAGCATCACAAAAAACATCGTCTATTCTATTCACTTCGATGATTGTGACTTCATTTATATCGGTGAATAGATCGATAGAGCTTCAAAAGAACGCATGAATAAACATCGATACGATATTGCTCACAAGAATACCGAAAAACCTGTTTCATATCACTGCATAAAATACAACCATAATGAATCTGACATGAAAGTAACCATATTAAAAGAATTGAGTGGAAATGAAAAAAAAGAAAAATTGAATAACTTAAGGCGCATAAACACGGGTTCACTAAGTGGACGGAAACCAGACACACACTGCTGCACACCCGCGTCCAATTGCGCGTGCGCCATCGTCTCGATTCAGTGCACTCTATTGAAATCGGTCAACTAAATTACTTTACCCGTAAGCGGTCCACTAACCATAGATATTTGAAAGTGCACTTTCGAACGAACAGATAACCTACTTGACCGATACACTCCAAAGAAAAGGATGTGTGTGATGTAACAAGACGCGAAGATTTAATGGAAGTTCACTAAGGTAGCCCGTGTACATGCGCTTTTAGATTCATCAGCCAATTGATGATATTGGCCACAAGGCAGCAACATGCAGTATGTTTTGCCCCTCTTGTTCAGCCCAAATCTCTTATCGCTACGCACGTATGAGTGACACACAGACGAACTCCATGGATTTTTCTATATCACTAACTGCCATTAATTTTATACATGTTTTATGACTATGATGATCTATGATAATTCCAAGCTTTTAAAATTGCTCATTGATGTTTAAGTGTGCCTGATTTCCTGACGAAGATTGGGACAAGTAGCTTATCTGACTGTCACCCAATTGAAACCAGTTGATGCTGTACATCATGTTCCTCTGAGAGTAATAATCATTAATTTGACCTGAAATGACGTTTTCCCACAATGTCAAGAGTTATTTACATAGTTACAAGAGAGAATACTGAATTCTCTCTCTTCCATAGCCTCCACGAAGAATGTCAAGGACAGGTGTGAATAAATCTTAAATAATATGACATGAAGCGTAACTGATGGCTAAAATGAACTAATAAGACATAAGCGATTACTCATCTTTTGCAGCTAAATTATGTAAACATCATTATAGCAGATAATAATACAATGCAGCCATATTTTGTAGAATACGTTCATATTCACCGAAATTTACCGATATTGTCAGTCGGGAGACCGAATAATAGCATTGAATTCTTTGACATACAGAGAAGAAACTGAAAGAGACAAAGAAAGAACATAATTCCTGTAGTCGAATTACTACCCGTTCTTTCGTAAGTTTATCCAATAAGTTAACTAGAGAGAGAGAGAGAGATCAAATTTATTTCCGAAACGACAATGAGCGTTCGTGATTACAATATAAAAGGTCATTCATACAAAATAATCAAATGTGTCCAGAATTATACAATTTGCTGCCAGAGATGATGAAGGATTTTTTACGTAGTGTCGTTCGAATTTTTGGAATGTACAGGGATTCCTTTTGTCGTGAAGTTCTCAAACCGCTTTGCAGTCTGGTTGGGGGAAGAAGATGGTGGAGAGGATGGTATGGGGACAGGATTTTCAGGAAATGTTTCTTGTACAGACTGTTGAGATGATCAATAATAGGCGGCGATGAAATAAACCGAATAGCTTCAGCGTAGCTCTTTTCAGGAAAGATAGTTCTTAGTGATGTGCGCTCAACACGTTCGATGACAGATTTTAGGTCATTGGTAATAAATGGGAACCATGCTGGTGCAGCATATTCGAAAAGGCTGCGGATGTGGCTTCGATATAGACGGAGAAGTCCAGTATGGTTTCCACCGAAACGTCGTAGGGTCCGCAACCAAAAGATACGTTGACATGCCGTTCGCTTACAGCTCATGATGTGTTCTCGGAATGTAAGCCGAGCATCCGTAGTCACTCCAAGAAGTTTGATAGAATGCACCTGCGCGACTGGCGAACCATCGATAAGGATTGGCGAAGGTTTTTCATATGCTTTTTTCGAGCTTACTATCAGTTCAACTGTTTTGGTGGAGCTAATCTGCATATTATTTGAGTCACACCAATGTTGCAAATGATCAATGGAGCCTTGAGCCCTGACTTTCATATCATTAGTGTTTTTGCAAGAAGAGGCGATCGAAATGGTGATATCGTCAGCGTAGATGTCATGGTCTTCTGAGAGGTTCAGATCACTTATGTATGTCAGCCACAACCACGGCCCAAGTACAGAGCCTTGGGGAACACCGCCAGTAATGTCATAGCAGTTTGATAAGACTGAATTGAGACGGACGGATTGCGCTCTACCATTCAGGAAGCTTTGTGTAAGATTAATGAGACTGGGGTCGATGTGTTGGTCTACTTGCTTTTGTAGGAGAATCGCCGGCCGAAGCTTGTCGAAAGCTTTTGTCATATCGACCATCACTGCTCGAATGTATGGGGATCCCTGGTCTAGCGATAGCGTCCATTTGTCAAAGATTGAAATAAGAGCATTGGTTGTACTGCCATCGTTGATGTAAGCATGTTGGTTAGGTAGCTCTAGTTGATTCTTGTATTGTTTGCAGATTATTCTTTCGCAGATCTTTGATATTGTGTCAAGTAGAGTGATAGGACGATAATGTTGAGGCATAGATGGAGATCTCAACTTCGGAATCGGACGTACTATGGCTGATTTCCATACCTCTGGAAAGTGGAGGTCACTGAATATGTGATTGATGATGCAAGCTATCGGTTCCAAGATTTGCTCTCTTCCGTGTTTCAGCAACCAGTTCGGGACGCCAGAAGGTCCTGCTGCCGTGTGCTCTTTGATTGAACCTAGAAGCTCGAGAATCACTTTATCTTCAGGAGGAGGGAAGAAAGTACCTGAAGGAAGGAATATTTCAGGTTCGTCTGTAGCTTTCATATTAGTAATTGACGTAAAAAATTTGCAAAGTTTATTGGAAGCTGCTGCGTTACTGAGCCATTCACTGTCGAGAAGCAGAGAAGTCGGAGTTGCAGTAGAAGCGGGGTGCCGGTTGGTGAGAAACTTGACATTAGACCACCATTGCTTAGGGCTTATAATTTCAACTAATGAAGCATTTCCATGCAGTTACGCGACTTTAAGACTGGTGTAACGCTGCATAATGACTACTACGTGGATAATGATTGTAGGAGTGAATGACTATAAACGGAGCCATTACATGTGATCAACAAATTATGATATAGGGTCTGGACACACAAATATACACATACATACATGTATGCATACATATGTGTATATACATATATGTACATGTTTATGCAGAAATGCATCCTCATTGTTTACGTTAATCTCTTATTCAGTGAAAGACACATTATATGATGCATGAAATCAAGTCTGTCATTTTTTATCTGTGACCTTTATCAACACCAATCAGGAACATCATCCAACTTATGCTGGATCTTTGTATTTGGTAGCGGAAGTGACACTTGGATTATGACATTGCAACATAAGAAGAGGTCAAAACGGCAATAGTTCGCTTTAAATGTAGTGACCACAAAAAACTGGGAATCAAAAGATCGAAAGCACGAAATTCTAGCAATATGGAACAACAGGAAGACCAACATGATTATATCACGATCGATAGACGCATTCATTACTATGCAGACATTACGGAATAGAACAGTATAAGTACTACAGAGCCTTTCTGGGAGCGATGACTGGTCACGTCAGTTACTGATCTTCATTCTCTCACTGATTTATTCAATTAAGAACAGTTAAATGCTACAACAGCATTGGTATTATATTGAAACATGTTGATGACACAAAAATTGAATTTGTTTCTAACATGAAACAAATAGGCTGATCACATCAGATACTTTCTGAAAAAATATCTGCATGTATACATTTACAATATAAACTGAATTACTCATAAATCACAGTGGCATTTTAAAATTTATAATATTGCTTCTATTTTCAGGTTTACGCTAACTCCATTTCAGGAAAATTCTTGTTGCTTTATCCATTTCTAATGAGAATGTCATTAAATTCATTGTTTTTCTCATTTCAACGCATCAATGATACATCGATTACCTTAAATAACTCTCTATGTATTTAGGCGCAAATAGGCCTTTTCGTAAGGTTGCGGCGGAGTGGAACTTCAGTATTCCTAGCATTAGAAACCTGTTCAGCTCTAAAATCTATAATTTCAATCTGTTTTAAGTATGAATACTTTCAAATTGCTTCTTTAAAGTCAAAACATCTATTCGTAACTGAAATGTATGTCTAGCTTGCGCTTAGTGTGCGGTGTATAGCGAAGCCGCTCATTTGTTTTGATGAGTCCTTGCTTATACTTTCATCGATCAAAAATAGTCTCTCACTTTCAGAATGAACTAAAACAACTCGAATGATTCTTATTAGGATTGTATTAGTTACTATTTGTAGAGAAATGAGCTATTCGCATATTATTAGTCGCCTTCTACCATGATTTCTCTCAATTTTATGTAAGCTAATACACCTGCAGTAATACCAAGCAATGTCAAATAAACTAAGTCAGTTAGTAATTAAACACTTTGCAACCCTTCCGAGTATCTGATTGAATAATTTCAAGTCAATGGAATCAAGTTAGAACATTCCTTAAACAATTAAGAGAAAGTAGGTCTATTATTGAATCGGAATCATACACTGGTATAACTCAGCATTTGTCGCACTGAGGATGTTCCAATGTGAGCAATGAAACAGATCTGAAAAGCCTTTGTCGACAATGGTGATACCATACAAGAGATTGCCATTTAGAATACAGTTAGTAAGAGAACAATTCAACGCATAAAGAAGCATGAAATGATTAAAAATGGACGCATCGGATAATCCGCTCCAAAACGCAAGACATCCATACAGTCACTCGACTGGTATATAACAGGACCAGGATGTCCATCGATTTACCACGATTAACCACTTCGCACCGTAGGGGAGCTCCAGAGCCAGTTACATGATGTATTGAGTATCCATCTAAAGTCATGGTGTTGGCCATGATGTCTGTAAACGGTCTCTGTCGCTTGTAGGCCTACTTCGTCGAAGAGACTACTATGAATTTACATAAATGAATGGAAGTACTGAAGACACTAAAGTTGCCACAGGTCAAGAAATGGCTTTAAGATGAATGGACCTTCATGCAATCAAAGTGAAATATTGTATTATTCTTACTCGATTGTTGTTGATTGTTTTGAACTTAATCCCTTTAATGAGTACCGACATAACATACCTCCATAATGAATAGTTAAACGATAAAAAGTAGCAAAAATCACATTCAGCTCTGATGAAGCTTCACGGTCATTAGGCCTCCTCCCACTGCAAGTTTGGACTGTGCTAACATACTCAAAACGTCTGTAAAGCGCTGTGATACTTCAAAGCCAGGATGCCCATCCTGACACCTTCCATTGACCCTTTCGCTGCACCAAAAGATCGCTAAGCCATAATAATAACTATTTTACTTCGGATACGGAAATATGCAAAAAATCAAGTTGACACAATATTTGCCAACAGTTCATTTCTTTACCTAAAGAGACCTACTTTCTCTTAATTGATTAAGAAATGTTCGAACTTGATTCCATTGACTTGTAATTATTCAATCAGATATTCGGAAGGGTTGCAAAGTGTTTAATCAATAACTGACTTAGTTTATTTGACATTGCTTAGCATTACTGCAGGTGCATTAGCTTACTGTACAATTGAGAGAAATCATGGTAGAAGGCGACTAATAATATGCTAATAGCTCATTTCTCTACAAAAACAGCAAATGGAGCCTTAATAAGAATCATTCGAGTTGTTTTAGTTCATTATGAAAGTGAGAGAATATTTTCGATCGGTAAAGTTCTCGAGCTTAAAGCGGATTCTCTTCAGTGCGAAATTATTATCCCTCATAATCACTACTACCACATAGTGTGACTGATAAGATACAATCAGGTTGTTAACTCCACTTAAAACTTTTCAAAATAAACACAACAGACTTTGAGTAATTGAACATTAACTTATGCATATTTAACTCGATTCGGGTTCCCGCGCAATTTCGGAAATAACTTCCTCTATATTTTCCCTGATAACTCCTCGACAAGCTCCATGTCTGAATTTCTATGTATATGTCATATTGGCTAGCATCCAGCAACTCTCAGATTCTAGATATCTTGTATGTTGGCCAATCCTTGCATGAATTAACAACAACACATAATATATTTCAAAACATCAAAATTACAAAAAACTGTGATTGAAGAAAACATGATATGAGAAAGTCTCTCACAAGTTAGTGATACAAAGGAAACATTTTGTCAGTCATCTGTTTCGCAAACAAAAATACTTAAAAGTAATTACTCTTAAGTTGCTGAACACTAAAACATTATCTTCAAGGCGATTTTGTGTTTAAAAACTATACCCAACTTTTCAAGAATTACACCCAACCATGCACTGAACCTTGAACTACACTCACATTATAGCCTTAACTCTCACCCAGATCTAGACCTTGAATTACAATTTGTATGTCTTGCATCACACGCAAGTATGAGCCTTGAAGAACTTGCACTAGAAAATAATTAGAACTTTTGCTGTTCGAACCTGCCTCTGATAAATGAAATACAACGTCACGCTTAAGGTAGTTGTTTCAAATATTACGAAAATCTTCAAATTAATTTCTTGTTTACAGACGGATTTCAATTTCAGTTGTCTAACTTTTGGTTTTTAGATTATTGCACTCATGTGATGACGGCACTTCAACAGATTCTCTCTAATTTTTGTTAACTAATGAAGTACAATTTTATATTCTTTTTATTCATGCTTTCATAAGCAGCGTGGACATGATCCAATTGTATCGTCCGTTTTCTATTCCCCTCCAGATTAGTGGGGCCTTTTTTGTATATCAATACACCTGCTGTTTTGGTACTAGACATCATTCTCTCTCTCAAATGATGTACCTACGTGTGCACTTTTCAATTTTCAGGTTTTACCAGAAAAAGCCAGCTTTCCCCGTAACTGACAGATAGGCAAAAAAATCCCTGTGCTTCCCAGGTTTACTTGTCGTGAGGGAGCCCTGACACAAATCCAATCAATTGCAACTTTTTTTGCAGCATTGTTTTCAAATATGGCTAGTTTAATTCCTCGACTATCAACTTGCGGACGTCTAGTTATACATTAATCTATACTCAAAATCAAGAGGTTCGCCTTGAGGATACATCTGAATTCAGCAGTTAAAACGGTGATCATGTTAGCCAGCATACTTATTAAGCATGAGCATAATGAAGAGACCTACTTTCAGTAGATCAGTAGCTTGTGGATGTCTAATTGCCTCCACTAAGCGAAGTAGTAGCCACTTAGTAGCCACTTCCTTAATTACTCTAAGTAACTGACGCATCAGTTCATCTGAAATACTGACAATCAAACATTCCTTGTATAGTAAACATTCCTAGTGACGTCGATGTAAAGTTTGCGCTCCCACTTGGGACGAGTGAGCTTCAAATTATAATTCACTAGTATTAGTTAATTATCCTATCACCAACATGCCAATATACCCAATTTACCGAAAAAATCGCGGCCCTATTTGTGAAGTATCAAATCGATTCCAACTTAAAGGTGAAGTTCGGTCAAATTTTCAACCTTGTGTCAATGGCTTCTTTTTTGCATAATAGTCTATCTAGAGAACTTTGACGCACTTCTGATTCCTCAATTACGCGCAATCATCAACTTTAGGAGACCAGACCACGTCAAACGCGCCAGTGATCTGATGCGCCACTGTTAGCATGCTAGGTGATGAATCAGCTAGGCGCAAGAGGATCAAAGCACAGGGAGAAAATGAACTGTAGGAAATGCGACATCTAATGTCATCGGCAGGAAGTCACCTGTTTGTGTTCCTGAACACATGCAAAATGTCTAAAATGGCACAATACTGCGCATGTATGGGCACAACATAACGGACGATCCTAAGAAACTTACCTTCTACAACAATCCGAAAGACATAAAAAATGGATTGGTGGCATTGCACGAACTCATATTAAACAGACGAGGCACTGTGTTGCATATTCTGAACGCTTCAGATAAAATGATAAAAAATCTAAGACATACAAAGTTGAAGGAATATTACAAAATCAGACAGCTTTTACTCCACTTGAGTAATTCCGCTGGTATATTGAACTCAAGCGTTTCTGTCCTTTCTCGGTTGACAGTGTCCAACTGCTTGGTGATATTCTTAGCAGTGATTTGCGTTGGGACTGTCATGTTTCTAAAGTCACAAAATCAGCCTCGTGCAAAATGTATATCATTCGCAACTTAAGAAGATCAGGATGTCTGAAGGAGTGCATATTCAATGTCTGCACTTCCTGTATCCGCAGCATTTTTGCTGATGCCTTTCCTGCCCTTTGCAACTTCCCTGAGACTTTTCCCACCTCGAAAAAGTTGAGCGGGGTGGCGCATCGGATTGCCGGAATGTCAGTGGACGCCAAGAACGATAAGGCCGATAAGACCTAAGGACCGCCGGTGACAAGCTATGTGACAACCTATTCTTGTAGATTGCATACAACGACGCCCATTCCATCCGCAGCATTTTTCTACCTTGCCCACTAAGATCGAGTTTGAATCTCCCCGACATGCGTCCTAAAACACGCTGCAAACGACTCTGTAGCTCCTTCATCAAGTACTGCCTCAGCCCAATTTTCTTAATATCTTTCTTTTTTTCATGTAATGTGCTCACCGATTTATTTGGGACAATAAAAATACTTCTATTCTATTCTAAGGAGGCTGTACCATGCTTGAAAATGGGACGCAAATTAGTAAAAACTTTCTCTCGCTAAAAGACGTGCATGTTCTACAAAAACTGAATGGAAGTCGGGATAAATTTGAGATGGTGCTTTCAACTTATTCTCGAGACGAGCTACAGATTTCTTCAGATGAAATGGATATTGGTGCGTGATTCTTGAGAAAGTGAAGACAGTCAAGCTGCTCCAGTTCGTCTAACGTTTGATGTCCCCGATACACGTAATTACTTTTTGTGTTGATTTACAGTACCGCCATATTTCTTATAATCATCCTACATTTCTGACACAGCAAATGTACATTTCAGAATTAATTTCAATAATTTGTCGTATTTAGCCTCTCGTAGGCGTGAGTGTCCTAAATCGTCATCAGCCAAATGTGCTTCATTTTTTGTTATCATCGGATACACACCATCTCATTCAAGAATAATCTACTTACCTTAGGTCCATTCAGAGATTTGCTTGCTTACATACTACAGGGTTCCTCTATCAGCCAACCACAGCGAACCTCCTTTCAAGTGCACGCGCTCTTGTTCTCAGCAAGCAGGAATCGGCAGCTGTGACGTCATCATGAATTCCTGATTTGCAAGCAAACTAACGAGCAGATGAGTGTGACAGTGATGGGAAGTAGCGATTGAATACTTCTATATTCAGGAATAAAATTGGTTTCTGAAATTGACCGAACTACGCCTTTAACTTAGATGGATAGCAAAGTAAGACAAGGGGAATACCGATGAAGACAATTATTGTATGAATGGATTTTGCTCTCTCGCATTTTTCTATAATTAGAACTCAAAAAACCGAAGAGCGCAAAATCACTTGACTTAGTCTAGCAGTCTGAAACTCAAAATTTTCGTAATATGTGAATTCATCCTTATACACACTTGCCATGTCGGTGGATGCTCTATTTCAGAAATTTCGAAGAACAAACAAATTTCGGCCAACTTTTTTCGATCGGATTCCAAAAAAGAGTCACAAACAAATCAGATCTTCTGATTTCTGTGTCATCATTTTGGAACTACATCTTTTTTACTAGCCTGTCACGAATGCCGGCATCAGATGATTAACCGGTGTTTGCATACATAATTTGCATGTCAAATGTGCTGCAAGTGATATTTCTAGCAATTTCGAGTAGGCCAAATTTAAGTATACCTACCTAAGTCAAGGATTCTGTTTTCCAAATTTGCATTATTCAATGTCATCATATCCTAGCTATGCAGCTGCACATATATCTTTATATTAACATAACGTGCACTATGCAGCTTAATGCGATTTTATGTCGTAATGTAGGGGTGTGATATCTCACTGTATAATAGACCAGTTGAAACTACACTTCAGTTTCTGATAAATCGAAGTACAATGTCATAACGGCTGGAAACATTGTCTTTGCTATAGTCGGGGGGTGGGTGCTTTAATGTGCTGATCTTCTACCAAATGACAATTCTAGTAGGCGAATATCACTCCTTTGAAGCATGAACGCATGACTTTTGGGTAATTCAGTCTACGATTTTTTCCATTTTCTAACTACTAAATCAATTATCGCCAAAATTAACATTCTTGTCAAACAATTAGCTTTACATACTGGTGTCACCATGTTCATGGTCGAGGTGGTGTCCAAAAGTCAATTAAGGTAATTTTCTGCACTGATTTTGCGCTAAACGTGATTTTTCGACAATTTGCTGCCGAAAAATCACATCAAGTCAATTTCTTCCAAGATTCATGATGAACATCGGATAGACTGCTGTCGGCATGAATTTTTCAGCTCCTAGATCTTATGAGGAAGAGAAAAGTTTTCGTTTCCAGAACAGATCTAAGAAATCCGAAATAGAATTTTTGGTATATTGGTTGTTCCAATTACACACCTCCTGAAGGAGAGATAAATTTAATGTGTGAAATGTGATGAACTAGCATCATGTATACCAAAAGTTATTTTGAGGATACCTGATGATATGAATTACGTAGTCAGCTATGCGGCAACTATATGTACAGCAGGTGTTTTTCCGTGAGCCTATGTGAAAATTGAAGCGAAAGTGCTTCATATCATTTTGCTCTGGTTGTGAATGAGCAGATTGGAGAAGCCGATCAGGCAGTGAACATGTGCTCATGACTGTGTTTGGAACGCTGTACATTGCTTGCTTTATAAGTATCACTACGATTTAGAGAAGCAGACTAAATCTTGCAAGCGATTGATAGGTCAAATGGAGCGACACATCTTGACTACGATACCTTCGCCGCTTCGTCGACAGACGAGAGATAGCAATCCAGACTACGACATTCACTAAAATTTGAATAAATTTTTCAAAACGTCCACTTGCCCGAAGGCTCGTAATCATGGGGACGAAGTCGCAAAGCAAATACGCAGAGGATGCCTCCCCTCAGAAGCATTAATCCTCAACACAATCCATCATCAAGCAGATAACCATAACCAAGCATTAGGCATGTAGGATTTCGAACATGGATCTAATTTTTGAGAGACTAGGGATTACACGTGGACAGCGATTAGTTCAATTTGTATTAAATTTACAGCAGAAATTTTTTTAAAGGTCATAATCTAAATGTTGAAAACACAGACCAAAACAATTAAAGAAATAGATGCCTGTTCCACAAGATAACCGGTGATGTTAATACTTCTATCGTCGCATTTGCAAAAACATTGTCGTGTGCCAACCAGCTGCCGAAAGTAAGATTTGAATATTACAAAGAATTTTTACGAAAAATACTCACAGTGTACAAACAAACTAAATGATTTTGCTAGCTACTTTATAGTTGCTAGCAAAAAAAAGGATCGGTCTTCAGAAAGGAGTTTGAGCAATGCGATTTTCTTGCACCGATAGATATTTTCTCATTTTTGATATATGAATCAATGATCGACTTGCTACAGCAGCAACAGTTCGATAATCGAAAAACGCCTCGATCATGGATCGATCGCATGGATCAACAGAACTTGCATAGGTCCTCGCAATTCCTAGCACATTCGCATTTTTGGAAGTCGGTATGAAGAAAACGGTTGGCCAGCTGATTAGTTCTATGTTGCTGCATTCTGTCTAGTGATGAAAATTTTCCGGAAAATTTTGAATCAAAATTTTACATGGAAAATTTTGGAAAATTTGAAAGTTCTGATTTTTTGTGATAGGCCCTATATGCTCTGACCGTTTCCACAGCCGAGGCAGCTACACACCAATAGAATGGGTCTATAAAAGTGGTGATTTTTATCATTATTTTGAATAAAACGATTTTGAAAAATGAAGAAATTTGAATTTTTGTGATATAATTTTTACGTTTTCTATCACAGCCGAGGCATAGACACATCATTGTTCTAAAACTCTTGATTTCATCATATCATTTCGATTAAAACAATCGTAGTAATACGAATCCCGTCCGCGGATTTTTTAGCATTCCTTTGCCAGCCTGCGGCAATTTGTTGCCATTTTTAATATTATAGCACAGACATCTTTTCGGACAACGTGAATTTTTTCCTTTACAATAGGGGTATAATTTCATGCATTGTGAAAGATCTGGAGCAAAAATAATGCACTTTATTTGGGAGTTTTTTTGTGCCTTGAAAGTTAAGCTTCATTATATGCAGTCTTGATTGCAATGATACAAATTCTTCATGTGTTGATGAACAGGTGAAGCACAAGCACACAGTCGAACACAGCATATTATATACGGTCTTGCAAAAGTTCCCGCACAGTTGAAAAATCATATATCATTGCCATGTGTTGTGTGGATATAGATGGCTATGCAAACTTCACCACAATGTCTATGACGATTGGATTTGCATAGTATTCCAATCATACAATAATGAAGACATTCATTGTAGTCTGAAAACAAATTTAGTAACACAAAATGCTTGATTTAATTGCAGAATACAAACTATAGAAAACTGGTGTGAAAGAAAAGGAAAAAGTTAATGTCAGGTTGCTCCTCCGGAAGCAGCAATCACTTCCTCACAACGTGACCGCATCGATCGAATGGGCCTTCTTACACGTGTCTGTGGTATTGCAGACCATTCCTCCATCGCTGCAAGCGCCAAGTCTTTCAGATTTCGGATCAATCGCCTGGAAATGGCTCCTTCAAGTTGCCACAACTGCTCAATAAGATTGATGTCCGGACTTTTGCTTGGCCACTCCATGTGGGTGCAATCTGTCCGCCCTTCATGGAAAGCATTGACATACGAGGGTCATCCTAAAAGTTCTCTGTTTTGTTGTTTAATTCATAAAGTACGTCAGATATTACAAAGTATTGATTCTGGTATGTCAGGCTGTGCATATTGATTGAAATTGGAACTGTTAATTGTTGTGACTCGCGATCATTGCTTAGAAATTTAGTGGTTCGCAAGAACATCGTTCATTGTCTGACCGGACTCTCATTTGATCATTGAAATGAATAGAGAAGAGATGCGAGAAAACTTTTGTAAAACTGACATACGTCAGTTAATCAAATTTCATGTTCTTTTGAATAAGTCGCTAGTAGAAACGCATGGTATCCTACAAGAAGGTTTGCAAGAACATTGTCTTTCGTATGAGACTGTGAGGAAGTGGCACAAGAGTTTCTGTGGTGGAACTGTGGACGTTCAAGATGGAGTCAGATCTGGTCGTCCGAGTACCGCTTGTGACGATGTTCATGTTGACCATGTGAGCTCACTACTCGAAGAAGACAACCGTTTGACATGTGAGGAGTTAGCGAACCAGGTGGGCATCAGTTCTTCTTCCATCCACCTCATCATTACTGAGAAGTTGAAGAAATGGAAAGTGGCTGCCAAGTGGATTCCCCATCTGCTCAACGATCATCAATTGAGTGAACGTGTACGGATTTGCTCTGCTCATCTCCAACGTTTTCGACGGAAAGGGAACAGCTTCTTGCATCGTATCATTGCTGGTGATGAAACATGGGCCAGAAGTTTTGAGCTTGAGCTCAAGCGCCAGTCAGCTCAATGGATTGGCCATGACGACCCACGTCCAACAAAGGCAATCAGAAGTCCGTCCCGCATCAAGTCAATGCACATTCTTTTTTTCGACGTTCATGGGCTCCTTATTGACCATGCTGTACCAACATTTCTGTCTGAAAATATCTGTAATGAACTCTCTCTCGTTATGGATTTTTATTCTTTGACTCAGAAAAGTGAAATGAACTGCCCTATATTTTGCAGTATAAAGTTATAAACATCAGCAAATTACATGCATAATGGCAGCAATCAATAGCAAGATCAATAGTAATTCATCGTCTCGCTAAATTAGTTGCGCGACACATAGGGAACACTCGAACAGACCAGGCTCGATGCATGATCGCAGCCCAGATGACAAAATAAACCAGCTGTGAAGAACAATCGGTCCAGGGAAGTAAATGTTGATCATGATGCTGATGATGCTGTGATGGAGAACAATTGTGCGTTCATAATTTCCAACATGTCCTCGTGGCGGCCATCCCCGTGCAATTGCCTCCTACGTGAACCGTCCAACACATAGATGGTACAGCACAATTCAACGTTGTCATCTGCCTTCTCCACCCGTAGTCTCATTTTGCTGACATGAGGAAGAGGTCACACATGTGATTGTGTTGCGATATGCGTAGTGATGCAAATGGAAATCTTCCACTTTTGGAAAATTTTAAAATTTTGAAATGTTTTTTCAGTAATTGATGTTTTTTCTTAAATCATTGTTTTCCAGACTTCTTATAGTCGTTTGAAAAGACTGTAATATTGAAAGATCAAAACTTCGCTATCCGTGCTGTATGCTAACTCTTGAAACCGATTGCACATTTTCCATGTCTATTTCAAATCTTTCCAACGGAATTTCTGGCATTAGATGGATTTCCGACTCATGCTATTGAATTTCAGACATCTAGAAACTCAACTTTGAAGATGTCTGATTAAATTGGAGAATCCTAAATTCATCTAGAAATGTCTGAAATCGATTTGGAAATATCAGAAATAGAAATCGAAGATGCGTAATTTGTCCTCAGTGAAGACATCGGACAATTTCTACGCTAGAGGATAGAGACATCTTAGCGGATAAATTCATCTTAGTTTAAGATTTCTACGAGTACATTTTGTCGGACAATTTGGTACAATTCGGTACAATTTGTCTAATATTTCTCTTCTATGCAATATTGTCCGGGAAATGTTGTGCAATTCCTGTGGAGGAAGGGTCACCGATGTTTCAGTGATTCATCAATCACATTGTTAAGCAAATTGCCGTTGTATGCTATAATGTAATTGCTTAAACGAATCACAATGCAAATTTCTCCATGACCAAAGAATGAGATCTTTTGTGCTTTTTACTTTTCCATTGGTCCACCATGGATTCCATTGGTTTCCATGGATCCACCCATCGTCGATTGGTGTTGATTTAAAGCATTTTGGGTGTGACTTCACATGCAAAATTACACAGGCAGAGATTCGCCAGAAGATTTGTGTTTAATAGTCACAGGACATCATTTGCTTTCAGATGAGCCAGATTCATGAGCACATACTTGGTCCTCTGGTAAATTTCATGCATAATATTAGTATCCTACGATCGTGACATGGATTTTCATTGGAATTTTAAATTGCATTAATGGTTGTTGAATCAATTATTGCAAAATTGGTGCAATACTTTGGGAGATCTGCAAAGGGGAAATTCGGCCCCGAAGTGGGACGCGTTCGGAAAAACATCGCAGTATGCTGAGGGTTAATTTAAGACTGAGCATTAAAATAAGACACTTCCATCGAAGCGAATTTTAATTTGAATGGGTATTTCTGTCTAATTTTCAACATAGTTCTGATTGCCTGGTCAATTGTGCTAACTTAGACACAAATCTGATGCCTCATTTAACAGCAAACCCGCAATCATCAACTTCCCGAGAAAAAAACTTGATGAACTTAATAGGAGATCCTTAACAATACCACACAAACTCATGAAGTCAAGAAATACCGAATAAACTTATTAGGATTCCTCAGTTTCCCAGTAGGTTTAATAGGATTGATAAAGTACATGGATGTCCTACAAAGTTTATCAGGCAATTGTAAAAATTAATCAACTTGATTGGACACTACATGGAAGTTCATCAGGCAGTTGTAAAATCAGACAAACTTGATGGGACTTTTCTCAGTTTTTGGGATTTCTACGCAGTGCAGTTACAGCACTTTTGGCTCCTGACTAAGCGCTGCCATCACGGCCGAAATTATGTATGTTTCAAAATTGAATACGCTTCCACGTTGAGCACTGAATTATGTGAGGCCAGAATAAAATCGCATGTTTTTTTGTATTGATTCGTCGCGTCGATGCACTCAGATTCCAACAAAGACTACAGAATGTTCCAAAAATTAGCAAACTTTCCACCGCACTGGAAGTGTACTTCCAGTGTGCCGTGCGATTTGACCTCATGAATTTTCTGAAAATTTTGTGCAGGCTTGCCAGAATAACTAAGCAAACTATTTACATCAGAACCCTTTCCAGTGAAAAGCACACATGGTATAACAATGGGGCTCAATACCAAGTACATGTATATGTAAGTTTAGAGACTATTTCAAGCTGTTATCTTCCCAGTGAATCAGTCAGCGCAAAACAAAACTCGTCACGTGCAAGTTGTATTGTGATTTTGCGAAACTATTTATCTGAATGTTTACAAAGCGGAATTGAATAATAAGTACAACGGTTAAACAAGTAGTGAAATATGTTTTACATAAATTTTGAAATACGCACTTAACATTAGATTAAGTCAAAAATTCGAGGATGCTACAATACTCCGGGGTAAAATTTGCGGAGCATATCAAGAACCATAAGGAAGGCGGAGATACTAATAATATATCAACTCGGGATTACCCGCAAAACGTACAACACGACCAGACCGAGTCGTGGGAGGGGGGGGCTCGCTACCGGGGAAGGCTAGGTGAGGGAGGAGGAATAACAGGAGAGTCAGAAATGTCACTGAGTTGAGGTGGCTTGGGATTTCGATCTGAATGTTGTGGTCGTTTTAGGCGATCCACCGACACCACCTATTTTTCTAGATTGACGAGAATAGTGGCTGTTTTGTTGTTAAGCTTCAGAAGTTGAAAAGGGCCTTGGTAGGGTGCTTCCAATGGCTTTGTACTCTGTCTACCCGCAACCAGACATGCGTGGCGTTCTGCCGCTCGTGGCGGTTCCACTACCGAGGGTAGTGTTGATGGAAATAGTTTCTGATTGTCTTGCAGATTTCTTTCGATTGTAGTTTTCAATCGAGACCGGAAAACGTCGTCTACCGGTAGTGAATGGGGCTGAGGTAATGGCATCATCGCGTGGGTACCTGTAACAGCTTGAAAAGGCGAAATCCCTGTGCCAGACGGTAATAGACGAATTGCCATAAGTATAGAGGGAAGGTATTCAGTCCATGTGTTAGGAGGACCACGCAATGCTTGTTTGAGGATACGGTGCTGACGCTCGATCATGCCGTTGGTTTGAGGACGATACGCACAGGAACGGAGTCGAAAGAAACCAATTTGCTTTCCAATACGATTGAAAAGTTCTGATTCAAATTGGGCGCCGCGGTCGGTTACCACGTGGAGAGGGACACCAAACCGACTGACCCAAGATTCGATAAATTGTGATGCGATTGTGTCAGCTGTAATATCACATAAGGGAGCAGCCTCCAGCCAACGGCAGCTCTATCTATCATCGTTAACAAGTATCGAGCACAGTGTGGCCCACTAGGAGATAATGGACCGACGATGTCTGCATGTATGTGACGATGGAAGTTGAAAATGTATCTTCTAGCTTTTAATGTGCGTTGTAACCTTGTTCCGTTGGCATACTTCACATACTTTGCAAAATGCTTTGATTGTCTTATCCATGTCAGGCCAACAGTATCTGGCTTTAACCAATGTAGCAGTTCTTTTCCAACTCGGGTGACATAGGTTGTGAAATTCCTGTATGATGGCGGTTCGTTGAGTGGTATCACTAAGCCATGGACGAGGATATGGGGTAGAGATATCACACCAGAGATTGAGGTTTGGACCAAGACTGTGAGACTGGAATCGAGAAGGTGACTTATTGCGTAGAGAGATAAGTGCGTCGTCGTTGATTTGAGATTCCGCGATTGCGGGCAGATCAGTAACCGAAACAGTGACAGCTGAAACAGGACGCGATAGAGTGTGCGCCACAATGTTATTAGAGCCAGCGATGAAAACCAGATCGTCACAGGTTTCTAGGATGAAGGCGAATTGACGGTCGCGACGAGGAGTCGAATTCTTCAGGGCCTGCTTGGCTGCAAATGTAGAAACAATAGGTTTATGATCAGTGAACACAGTGACGTGCTGGCCGGCGATATAGGACTGAAAGTGTTTGAGAGCACGGAAAATTCCCAGGAGTTCTCTGTCAAAAGTCGGGTATCTCTGTTCAGTTGGCGAAAGCTTCGCAGAGAAAAAGGCGATGGGTTGAGAGTTGTCACCAACAGTTTGATGGAGTGAGGCCCCAATAGCATGTAAAGATGCATCAGTAGTTACTGTGAATGAGTGCGAGTTGAGAACGGGAAAAACCAGGGTGATACTGTTCGCTAGCGCTGACTTAACTGCGTCGAATGCTTGCTGGTGATGATCATCCCACAACCAGGGGGAGGGCTTGCCACGACCAACAGGTTGTGTGATTGTCAGCAGTTGTTGAAGAGGATGAACTGCAGAGGAAAAATGGGGCACAAATCGTCTATAAAAATTGAAGATTCCAACATAGCGACGCAATTCAGAATAGGAACTAGGAGGTTGTAAGTTGAGAATAAGGGAGGCTCGATCAGGAGGAATGCATATGCCACTTTGCGATACAGAATGACCTAAAAATGTTATATCAGATTTACCAAACGTGCATTTATCTAAAGAAACACAGAGTCCGTTATCACGCAGTATTGATAAAACTTGTCGAACAGGCATCAAGTGTTCACTCAGACATGTAGATGAGATCAAAATATCGTCAATGTAACATTGTACAAAAGGTAAAGAGCCGAAAAGCCTGTGCATTTTTCAGTTTGTATGGCATACGTGCGAACTCAAATAGGCCGAACGGAAATGAAATGGCAGTTTTTTCGATGTCGTTAACATGCATAGGTATTTGATAAAATGCTTTAACAAGGTCTAACTCAGTAAATATACATGCACCATGTAAAGAAGAGAAGATTTTGTAAGTGAGGCACTGGATATCGATCGGGTGTAGAAATCTGATTGAGACGTCGATATTCTCCATACGGTCTCCAGGAGTCAGATGCTGCTTTCGGGACCATATGAAGCCGATGAAAGGGACTTGACCATGGGCTGGAAGATCGACGAATTATTCCTTGAGACAACTTCGTGTCGAACTCTTTCTTGACCACCGCAAGCTTTGCGGGAGGAAGGGTGCGAGGACGACAGAAAACGGGTAGACCGGTATTTGAAATTCGATGAGACACACCGTGAGTTGGCACATGAGAATAATCGGGGGAACCAATTACGCTGGAAAATTCGTTGATCAGATCATTCCACTTGCTGTCATCGCTGCGAATTTTCACTGAGTGCCCTGACGAATTCGTCGTGGGAATTAGGTTGCATGTCAGGCCGTTCTTTCGGTCCACCAGTCGCTTCAGGCCGACGTCGATTAAGAGCGAGATCTTGGATAAAAAGTCAGCTCCCAAGATGGCCTGATCAACGTCGGCAATCACGAAGGACCACTTGAACACTCGCCGCATCAATGCGAACTCAACCAGGCGGCGTCCTAGGACTGGTATTGGAGAACCATTTGCAGCACGGAGTGGTAGAGTGCATGGCAGTAGACCGGACGCAAAAGTTCGAGGGAGGATGCTTACCACTGAACCGGCATCCACAAGAGGCGACACTTGCTTGTTGGGGCAAGGATTCAGGAGTAGGATTCGCACGTAGAAAAGAGGAGTGGCCGCATCGGGAGTACCACATCTCATCGCGGCGTCAGCAGATGTTGTCGCTAGTTTGGCTGCTTGGCAGACGGGCTAGGAGCTCGGCTGGGCTGGGACCGATTCGAAGTCTGCGAGTGCGGTTTCGGGCCTGGCCATTGGCACCAGCGCCTACAGGAACGAGCCTTATCACCGTAGAACACATGAGCGCGGCAGATTACCTGGCGCTGACCAGGACGAAATGGTGTAAGTCCAAAATGCTTCTTACTGGGCGACGGATGGTTGGATGAAATGGCGGCAGTAGTGACGATATTTTCCGGAGCTCGAGGTCGAAGAGTCAGCATCTGGTCGGCGAGTTCGCCAAGTTGGGTTGCGGTTAGTTGAGCAGATTGACTCACGAGAGCTGCGGCAACTTCTGCTGGTTGCGATGAAACAAGACGATGCTTTAAAAAGTCTTCGTAATCCGCCAATTTTAGCGATTCGGCGGTCCGTCGCATTTCCTTCACATATTGTGACGGTTTTCCTATTGGCACACTGTCGAGTAAGTGATGGAATAATTCGGGCTTAGTACGCTCAACTTCTTTGATAACGGCGGCCTTCAGGTCGGCGTAAGAGGAAGACGAGAACACAATCGGGTCAATCCTTCCAATAAGATCTGACGGCAATGACGCGAGAGCGTGGTACAATTTCGTCGAGGCCACTGTTATGCCGGAGAGGATGAATTGCGCGTCGAGTATGGCAAACCAGGCGGTTGCATTGTCTGAGTTCCACTTCGGAGCTTTGATTGATACCGGCGCGGCACTGCTGGATACTGACGTAGGTGGAGTAGCCATGAGTGCAGTCAACGTAGGAGCGTAGTCAGAGTCGGGCTCAACAATTGTAAGTTTAGAGACTATTTCAAGTTGTTATCTTCCCAGTGAATCAGTCAGCGCAAAACAAAACTCGTCACGTGCAAGTTGTATTGTGATTTTGTGAAACTATTTATCTGAATGTTTACAAAGCGGAATTGAATAATAAGTACAACGGTTAAACAAGTAGTGAAATATGTTTTACATAAATTTTGAAATACGCACTTAACATATATTACTCGTAGATTAAATCAAAATACGAGGATGCTACATATATAGTAAAGACCAAACAGTTTGCTTTTAGTAGTATACTTCGCATCTCAAATCTGCGAAAGTGATGTGATTTTGAAAGCTTTTACACAGACAATGTCGGTTGCGCAATTTCCCCGCTCTTCTCGCGTTAGCAAGGAGATTCCATCCATATCCATGATTCGATAACATTAGTCTTTGTCCGGGTTTGCGTGCAGACAGCTACAGATGGATCAATGATGATGACGCTTCTCGCTTGCAGCGACACACAAAGCGAGCAACGAGCATTAAATTCTCCTTCATTGCATCGCGAAGCTGATGATGTTACGTCAAATGTAGCAGTGAAGGCTGGACTTTAACGTACGCGCGCCATTACTGCTATCCTTTCTTCTATCGATAGAGACCAGCATGTCTCAGTGTTGTCTATTTATCGCATATCAAATTTAGTGACACATGGATTAAATTATACATTCGTCATGGTTAAGAATTTTTGAAGTGCAACTTTTCATCCGGCAGATTTGAGGAAATTCATAGGTACATGTATTTATGCCGTGAAAATCAGGAGACATCAGTATAGTCTTTTGAATGAAGCAGTCAAAACATGTTCTATCTCCGTAGGCAATGACTTGTCGTCTAGCTTCTCAACTCTATGGTTCGAGCTCAATGCTTCCCATGTTCCTGTGCCGATTATTTGCACCACATTCGCAACATGTAAGTATCAGCATGCAAATTCATATTTTAAGTTGTGATAGAAATAAATAAGAACTTTATTTAAGCTTATAAGTGATATATCATCAAAAGAATTCATTCATATGTTAACAATCGAAATCCCTAGAAACATTATTGTGCTTTTGGGAAATGCTTTGATTTATATCAGATTTATATCAGATTACAAGAATATTTATGATGGTGATTCAAAATGCATCAGTTATCCAAACATATATATCATATTTTTGCTTCAATATCATCAATCAAATACACATCATTCACACGATGAGAGATTTTTAAGAATATCTTGGAGAAAAGCCCTTTGTAGAGACGGTCCTGGAAAATCTTAATTTTCTTAAAAAAGCCTCTGACTTTCACAGGAATAAAGAACTCGAGATTTTTGACTTAAGGACGTTGATGATATTATAACACTCCCCAAGATAAGTCGCGTTTTGATTAACCTTGTGCATATTTTATGAAATCTTATACATATTTCCACAATCCATATTGCATTTTTACACATATTTATTCTCGTTGCAATATCAAGTTTAAACAATTTTGTAATTTTTGCTTGCTATGCGCACCTAAATTATACTTTGTCACTCGATCTCGCTATAAGAATCTCGACGCGTTGCATCAAGAATCTCACATTTTTTAAATTCCTGCAAAAGTCAGAGGCAATTTCAAAAATATTTAAGAGTATCCATGGATGATTATTTGAAA
Source organism: Prostheceraeus crozeri (assembly GCA_907163375.1). Classification (NCBI taxonomy): domain Eukaryota; kingdom Metazoa; phylum Platyhelminthes; order Polycladida; family Euryleptidae; genus Prostheceraeus; species Prostheceraeus crozeri. The sequence goes on from CAJQUW010010997.1 coordinate 678,468, forward strand.
CTCTCGAAAGTGTGTTAGCCTATATGGAAATGTCAAAACGAACCTGCAATTTTGTAGCGGTAGATGATAAATTATATTACGTAAATGTATTATTCATGTTGCAAATATAATTATTCAATCATGTTCATAAATTACATTCACAAAAGATATTTTAATATTATTCAGTTGATCACATAATTCTCGAAAAACTAAACATTGCTTTCGTTAATGCCTATTCAATATAAAGTTCATTGTATTGAGGTATATTTATCTTGATATTGAGATTGTTAATTAATCGCAGTTGCCACTCCTGAGCTATTTCGATGTTTTCCGCACCATTGCGCTCTTTTTGAGTGATATTGCGCAAATCATTTTGATGTCAATGCAAAAAATGATAAAAGAGATATCTCCGACATGCATTATTGTCAATGAAACATGTTATAAAAGATATACTGTAGTATGAAAGATATACAACCAAATTCAATGAATGGAGGAGGTCAAACGTGTGGATAAAACTATAGCGGAACTGGATAAGCGCAACGTGAAGTTACCTAGACGACGGTCATACCGGCAGCAGCCGAGTTAGCCTATACTCAAACAAAGACAGTTTGAAACAAATCTTCTTGATATCATGAACGTTCTAGTGACACAATTCTACCCAAAGAACGCTGTTTCTTTAAATTTAGATTTGAAGTTATTGTTTTTCAGATGCATATTCAGATACTAATTTCATCATCCGGTAGATACTTTATTTCCAACATTTTTTAAAAAGTTTTCAGCATGTATGAGCTGTTTATGCACAGATGCCTGAAATTAAGTTCGTATGTTTGCTGAGGATCTTGATTGGATGTTAGCTGGTTTTATCTAATAGTGTTTTTATCTAACATAATGTAACTTACTGGTAGGCAACTTCACTTTGGGTCAGGTTTCGATTTTTTTATCTTAACTGACTGTCTGCGATCTTTTCAGGATTTTTTCGAGTGGCAACTTTATAGTTAATTACTGCCAAATCATTTATTTTTACTTTATATCATCAGTCAATTATTTCTTTGAATTAGCTTATTATTTGACTATATGTTGGCGTTTTGGTAATTCGGTCCCAATTTGTACTCCCGGTCCCCATTTTTGGGCCTGTTTTATATCAGAGCACTGCTCCTGACCTATAATGGTCAGTTAACTTTGCTATTTAATGCTATCTTATCAACTTTTCAGGTATGGATGTCCTTCCTGCCTTGTGATGGGTGATTACAATTATCAATTCAGAAAAGTTATATTCAATGTAACGGAGACTTATCGACAAGAACAACTGAGATGTACCAGCAGCATTTATATCAGGTTGTTTCTACGAATTCTCCGGCATTTGGAGTAAAAGGGCCTACTAAAGTTTCTGAAATATTGAAGCTGCCTAGCCTAGTGGTGTTGATCCTATGCACCTTTTCTATCTCGGTGTGAACAAGGCATTGCTTTCAATTATTCTCAAGAACGAGCTTGTGGATTGCTTGGTTTTGTCTTCAATCATCGAAAAAGTGGTAGCTCCTCATTATTTTAGAAGAAACACCGAAATATCTTGACTGAATTTGCGTTGTGGAAAGCGCAAGAGCATCGAGTATTCCTCTTATATTATGCGCCCTTAGTTTTATATATTGCTTGCGGTTGTCCCAAGAACAATCTAACGATATATTTTTCGTTACTGTCAATTCTCTCGACGTCTGTGTATTTATTATGGTCTGAAAATGAGTGCGATATTATTGACACTGAATTTTACATAAAGAAATTTCAATCTTATCTGGTGAGTCTATTAGGTGATTCCGTGAGAACTGTGACCCTACACTGTCTATCCGACCTTCCTGAGCAAGTCCGTCGATTTGGTCCCTTGCAGAATGTCTCAGCAATGTCATTCGAAAACTTATCGCTATTTGAACTTCCAAATTAGTGTTTCATCGTCCAAATATTGTGAAACAGTTCCGCATGCAATTGGAAAATCGCCATCATTCAAAAGATTTAAAGTGGGTGATCTTGTGTTTCATACCAGTAGGCTAATTACAACAAATTTTTGAAATGAGAGTCATGCTACGTTTTTTAAATGATCTTCGTAAATTTTCGAAGATAAAAGCTTTGAATGTAATTAACCGTGAAACATTATTGTGCAGTGCAGAGTATGTGATGACATGTTCCCAATTTTTCCTTGTCAAGTAATTTCAATTTGCCACCACATATTATGACTAATAAATGTCAAATAACTGTCCGCATTTTATCTTGAAGAAGGGAGGAATCCGCGAGATTTCGTCCATTGAATTTTCCCATCACGCTATTATCATGAAGGAAAAAGATTCATATTTTGGTGTTAAAGTGATCAACAATTATGAACATGAGCAATTTCCTGAAAGGTTGACTACTATAATTTTTGTTATTCATGTTTGCTGTTTTTTGCTTGAAATTTTTGAAGCAATTTGTTTCAACATTTGATGCAACTTCGAAAGTGGTAAAAGTCATGTAAACGCGTAATTTTTGGAACGATTCATCAAATTTAAACCTCAAACTAGCCAATATATTGACTCGTGTTTAAAACGTTTCTTCTGTTTCGTATCACAACGAGATCGTATCTTTTCGAGACATCAATTTATTGCTATCTCGTTATTTTATTGTTATAGTGCTCTTGGTGTTCGGGAACTCTCCTAGGAAAGAAATCTAATTTTTTAATTCCACCTTTCGTTTGGATGTGTGGCTTTTCATATAAATTGATGTATTCTTATTTGAATATTTATAGAAGGTACAGTGATGTTTTGACATTATCGTTGTTTTGTAATGGCTGTGTAAGGTGTTGGGTAAGCTTAACTACAAATGCATAGCCTAGTGGGATGCAGGGCATTACCGACAAAACCTAATGGGAAACTATACTATACTTAGTGGGAATCCGTATAAAACCGAGCCAAATTAGTAGGAAACTGGATTAAACCTAACAAACCTAGTAGGAAACCAGCGAAAGTGGAATAAACCTGATGGGATACTAGATAAGACCTAACAAACCTAGTAGGAAACCAGCGAAACTGGAATAAACCTAATGGGATACTGGATTGAACCTAACAAACCTAGTAGGCAAGCCAGCGAAACTGGAATAAACCTGATGGGAGACCAATTTATGCAGAATAAACCTATTGGGTACTTAGCAGGTTTTGATGTCTGAATTACTGGGTCGACTTAATAAGTTTGTTCGGTTATTTTTTCTCGGGTGGGTGCTCATTTTGACAGTTTCTATGTGATACGTGACTAAAGTGAAGAAAGCTAAGTCAGTCAACTCAGCTGCTCTACTTAGTCGAACTTTTGATTTTCGAAATAATCAAAAAACGTGCAGTGTTCAATTGCAGTACCGTCATCTTTCTTCTAGTTGTCGCATGTTTCTGACACTAATAGCTGTACATTTTAGAATCTGACAGCTAATAAACTGCGAATTCAGGTCTCATAGTACGATCAGTTGTCGTATTTTGCTTTTAGTAGGCGTGAGTGAGTTGCATCGCAATCAGTCACGTATTTCATTTTATAATCATTCGACTTATTGTATTCAAGAATAATCTAGCTACTTTTGGTTCACTAACAGATTTGCAGAGATTTGTTTCCTTGCATACTACAGAGTTCCTCTATCAGCCCACCGTTGCGAACTTCCTGTTTCGTGAGCGGCGTTCTGTTTCTCAGTTACACAACAAGCGTGAATTGACAGCTGCGACGTCGTCATGTATCTTTGACATGAATTTGCAGACAAACTAACGAGCAGATAGGTGGGAAAGTGGCACGAAATCGTCATAGTGGTTGAAGGCTTTTATTTTCAGAGATAAAATTCGTTTCTGAAATTGACGGAACTACGTGAAATGAACATTGCCTCTCCAAGGGTCTCATGGCACAGAGGAATTATAAAATGCCATCATTCCTTCGCTATTGCCATCATGATCAGTCAATTCCGTTGTATTTCTTCAAAAATGCAAAAATTTGCTTATCTCATACCGGGTCTCCGCTCGAATTCATTTAATAGAAAACTAAATACACATTGGGATCTAATTGATACTGACTTGCTACTCTACCAAATATACTTCCTCTAAACTCTTGTAAAGAAATCCTACTTGTTATACGCATATCGGGTCAAAGGGGATGTGTTTGCTAAACATTATGGTTTAAGAGGTCAATCATTTCTAAGTCCTGCTTATAACTGTAAATATAAATAAAGCTACTGATGCATAAATCTTAAATCTATTTGTGATGCTGTAAATTTAATATGAATTTTTACACATGCAAGATAGAAGCCGAAATCAAGGCTACATTAGAGAAAATAAGAGTCAAGATTAAAATGCGACGTAGAACGCTATTAAGTCTCAAACTATCTCCGGCGAACTTCGCAAGCGAAAATTAAAAATTATTACTGAACTATAGTATGACATCATGCTATAGCTGATGATGTACTACCTTTTCGCAAGATGCGCTCCCACAAGGGCAGGCGGAAATTCAGTTGATTATCAAAGAAATTTCATTCCGCGTTGCTGTTGGGATCTTATTGTGCTTTATGGCTAAAATTCCCAGTTTTTAATTCAATTTTCATCGGCATGATTTTATGATTCCCTAAATTTATGCTTCATTTCTTGAATCTGTATAGCAATGTGGACCCATTTAGCCTACCTTTTAAAGTTAATTGTGATCATTGTCTTTGATTGTTGTTTTGCTATTTCAGTGACAGGTGGTTTGTGATATGATCACGCTTAAGAATTATAAGATACTCATTTATTAATGAGACTGAGCATTAAAGTGTTAGTTGGCTAGCCCATCGAATTGCTAATTTAACAAATATTGCTGCTCCAAGGTTTTCATGACAGGGAGGATTTTGTAAAATACTATTGTTCCCTCATTCCCTCATGCATTGCTATCTACTCAATTCCGAGGCAATTTCTTCAAAACTGCAAAAAACTGCTTGGTCTCAGCTCTAGTTCATTTAATAAAATCGAAACTGCATGCATTGGGGATTTAATATATGACGAGTTGCTACTCTACCTAACGTATAGGCCTGCTTACTCTATGGTAAAAAGTAGAAATGCAAACTGGCAGTTTGACGAATTAAAGGAGGACATATTTCGCCGTGCATAGAGTAGTAGGCCTACTTTGCTTCACTCAATCACTGCACTATAATAGTGCAGTGATTGAGTGAGGCAAAGTAGGGTAAGGCAATATCTTACGCATGCACAGGGCTACGTATAGAATATGCACGCGTGCATCTATCGAGACAAAACTTTCTGACCATAGAGTAAGTTACCCTATGATTCCGACTTATTTGCTTGAGCAGTCGACAGCGAAAATAAAATCAACAGCACTTCCGATTCGCATATTGAACTCTTCTTTCTTAGCAGTCACTTAAAGTAAACTCGTCACTAAGCTCACTGTCAAGCTCGATGGGTGCTGGACAATCTACATATAAGAATGTACGCAAGTCGCAGAAATGTTAATAAAGGTGACAATCAACACAATTAAAGCTTCCAGTCAAACTGCCGGCGATTTGTGCGTTGCGGCTAATGCATGGTAGCAGTAGTTCACTGCTCTAGAGAGAGCTGCATGGAAGCCTTAAGATAAGAAAGTTAGACAAAGTGATTTGAGCGATATAAATCGATCGCCCAAATACGCTGTCCTATAACGTTGCCCTGCAGCCAAAATTTTTTTTGCTAATTTGAGTTAATTAAGCTAAATGTCAATAAGAGCATATGCTTGCGCTTTTCATGTCACAAATTGTCTGATACTGAAAGAACAACTCATAATCAAATACGATCATTACTGACTGCGAGATAACATATAAATGTGACTGCACCAAAGATGGCCTGCACATTCAGGTAAAAAATGAAACCTAATTTAGTTATTCGCAATATCATGAATAAAATTGAACTAAAATGTTAAGCCCCGTTGAGGAACACCGCTAGCTCGTCATCAATGATTCTTTCAAGAGTACATTTCCGAACCTAGCAAATAATGTAGCTAAAATTTTCTTCATTGATATACTGTATATGTATATTTCTTCAGTATGAAATTATGCATTTCTTAACATTTTCCTCAAAAATCGATAACATTCTGTATGGCCATGTTGCATTTGTTTTCTCTATGAGTTTGACATCTGGATGTCCTTTTTTTCATTTATTTTCTTTCTTAGTTTGATTTCTCCTCTTTTAGTTAAGATAGTGGCTCAGGAAAGCCAATACTTTCTCATTGTTATTCTCGAATTTTGACATTCTCTTTACTTCAGGCTTGCCAACTCACACGGTTTACCCGTGTGTACACATGGTTTGGCCCTGCTGCACACGGTCACACGAGTGATACCAAAAAATACACACGGCAACTCCCCTTTACTTAAATTACACACGAAATTGTCATTAATTTTATGAAATATAATATTATTTTATGAAAATATGGGTCAATATATACTGCTCTATTTTATAAAAGCATCTAATGTTGAAGGGAAATAATTTGGTAAATAATTTCGCGCACTTCCGTCAAGGCCCTTTTCGAGTTGCCAAATCGATGTGACCTTGGCAACTCGAAAAGGTGATTATTTGCAAAAATGTGTGCTTTTTACATGAACTTTTTCAAGGTCTCAGCGGAATTTTTTAGTCGGTCAGAGCCCGCATATTTTGGAAAAACCGGCAGTTCTAAGTTTGTAAACAAATTAGGAAATTGCACTCGCGTGTAATTTGTAATTAAGTTTCAACCAATATATTTAGTAAAAACATGATTTTAATATTCTGTTGTTTTACTGCATGTCGTTGCATCGATACTGTTTGAAATAACGCAATGCACGTGCTGGCTGTAGAATATTTCATGTTACAGAGTAAAAACTCTAGTGTTCTCTTAAATTTCTATCTCTAGTTTAGTTATTTTCATACAACCATGTTCAATTATCGGTTGGCTGGTTCATAAATCCTTTAAATCCTTCATTGGATCTTTCTCAATTTCCAGTTGCAACCAAATTCTTCTCATAAATCGTTTAGAGCAAAAGCCTATCTAACCAACCAAAAATAATTTTGAGATTCAATTCTACACAACTTTCTCGAGTTTTCTCGCTTCTAGCAGAAGGAATTCATGTTAAAAGTATTTCATTTGATAGACAAACAGAAGAGGTATGTAAGAACGTGTGTGAAGTTAGCACCGCCACTCAGCACCGCCATCTTGAAAATGGAATGTGCCACTCAAATAAACCTAACAGATCGATGCATTTGGTGTGTACCAGCATGTGCCACCCATTATTTTGAAAGAATTACCTCTAGTTTAGGAAAAATCACTGCTCGAAACTTCGGCATGGCGGTGATGTGAAGTTAGCACCGCCACTAAATTTTTTTTCCAAAATACACAATCAAAACATACGAAACACGCACAACAGATAGAAAACCATGAAAAACATTGGGCCAGCAAGTTTCAGCACCTAAATCCCCGTACTTGCTGAGAAATTAGTCCCCGAATCCACAAAATATCGGTGATGTGAAGTTAGCACCGCCATCTTCTATTTGTCTATCAAATGAAATACTTTTAACATGAATTCCTTCTGCTAGAAGCGAGAAAACTCGAGAAAGTTGTGTAGAATTGAATCTCAAAATCATTTTTGGTTGGTTAGATAGGCTTTTGCTCTAAACGATTTATGAGAAGAATTTGGTTGCAACTGGAAATTGAGAAAGATCCAATGAAGGATTTAAAGGATTTATGAACCAGCCAACCGATAATTGAACATGGTTGTATGAAAATAACTAAACTAGAGATAGAAATTTAAGAGAACACTAGAGTTTTTACTCTGTAACATGAAATATTCTACAGCCAGCACGTGCATTGCGTTATTTCAAACAGTATCGATGCAACGACATGCAGTAAAACAACAGAATATTAAAATCATGTTTTTACTAAATATATTGGTTGAAACTTAATTACAAATTACACGCGAGTGCAATTTCCTAATTTGTTTACAAACTTAGAATTGCCGGTTTTTCCAAAATATGCGGGCTCTGACCGACTAAAAATTCCGCTGAGACCTTGACAAAGTTCATGTAAAAAGCACACATTTTTGCAAATAATCACCTTTTCGAGTTGCCAAGGTCACATCGATTTGGCAACTCGAAAAGGGCCTAAGAGTTTGCGCTAGTCCTACCTGCAAAAAAGTACAATGAATCACGTATTATTGGTAATTACATTGGAAAAACAAAAATATTACTGGTATATAATGTGTAAAAATATTTTCACACGTGTTGGGATGGTGATAGGTTGGCAACCCTGCTTTACATGCTCTTAATAAACGATCGCGGCTCATGCAGATTCAAAGGAGATTTCGTCCTCTCCATCAAAATCTTTCTCCCCCTTTTGATTTAGACTATCTCAAGCAGTTTCTGTCAGGTTTTTGTCAAGAATCCGCTGCTTCATCGGCGGAACCAAATCAGATGTTCGGATGGTGAATAACGGTTATCTGCGTTCACTCATATTTCTGACAGAAATCAAATGTCAGCATCTTCAGTCAGTCATCTGTAAATATCACATTCTTTATAATGCTAATCTGCTTTTTCCTAGTTCAATTCCACTGTCAATTAAAAAATAGTCTCTTTGAGGCAATATCTATGCCCAATAAACTTTTGTAGACAATGCATGCCACTTATGCCACTTATAACATCTGATTAAAAAATGCATACATATATATATATATATAAATTGGCGAGCGAGTGGCACAGTGGTTTAAGTGTCTGGCTACTTGGAGGTCACTAAAAGTGGATTAGACCTTTAATAACTATATTCTAATATCATCTTCATGTATAACCTTACAGCCGACCGGGTGTGTGGCAAGCACCTGCAATCCAGTTACATGGAAGTCACAAGTGGATCAGACATTGGCAGATTATTAACCAGACTACAGACGCAACTCCTGTACTCCTCTATAATCTCGTCCTCACCCAACACCCACACACAAAATACAGAGCATATTAATAATACCGATTCCATACCGGGTTAACGAGGTCTGCGTTGGACATTGGTGTCCAGGATGTTCAAGCAGAAGTGCTACTGAACAAGATATACCAGGAAATAATATTCGAAGACGACGGAAATAGACAAAAGATGCTAGCATCAGTGTCATGGAGTGTTACTTGGGAAGTCAACCGGATGTGAGAGGCTACAGGGGGACAATGTTTGAGATATGGCAACAACGTAATCCCGGTCCCGCAATCACAGAGCAAGGTCTATTAAAACAAAAACGATCTATTGAGAAGAATAAATTACTAACAGACACAGAAATGAAGGGTATAGAAATAAGAGTGAATGGCATCAATACAAGTAATCACGAAGAAAAGGAACAACAAATAGAAAGCATTGATGAGCACTGACGACGAGCAACCTAGTCAGGAGCAATGAATGTCATGCAAATGAATCAGGTACTGAGCAACTTACTGAAAATGACGCAGTGATCAGAGACAAGATAGTCGAATACATGGAAAATATGCTAACAATGTCATGAGACTTGCCATCCGAAGGATTAAGAACAATAAAGAGTCACAACTTACCGTTGAACTATTTAATGCACCACTCCTAACAATACAAAACAAGCGGGTTAAATCAACTGAACAATTTGATGCATGCATCCGCCAAAGAAACTGAAGAACTCCTCGTGAAAGAGACAGACAGCATTGTCAGCACAATGCCAAGTGGAAGATACGATTGATTAAAAAAATCAATAGCCTCAAAAGTGAAGTCAATCGACTGACGGCAGCAAAAGTGTCAAATGAAAGACTTCCGTTCTACCCAAACAATAGATATCATTTTCAATCTCGAAGCCTTAACACTGCAATAAAAGATGCTAAACAACGCCTAATTGCAATTAGTCATCGGTTGCAAAGATGCGAACTGTGCCTGAGTGGTTAGTAAAAGGATGTACAGACTAATTGTTAAAGATACAGACAGATAAACTACCGATGCCTGATAACTTCAGACCAATAACGTGCTTGCCAACAACATGGAACTATTCTCCGGTAAATACAGATTGTTTCATAAAAAATGGATCACCCTTAAACATCGCCTTAACTTCAACTTTGTCTAACTCCGCCAAACTTGAACGAATTTCTCTGAAATTTGGAAGATATGTCAGTTGTGCTTACTAATATCATTGTTGGAAATTTCAAGTATGAATATTGAGTTGTTTTCCTGTTATAGATAAAAAAGTAGTAGATAATTTGATCTTCATTTAGCAATGTTGCACAAAATCATACCTCACTCTTATAAAATTACATTTGTTTCCTTTGTTATGTAATATGTTGTTCTACAAGACAAAAGCTATCAAGCAAAACAAAAATAAAGAAAATCGGTCAATCAGAGCCAGTATAACACCATTATTCATCAACAATAATGTAACTGCTACATGTGATTAACTGGACTTCATGTTCCATAGCTTCCTGACTTCGTTGTGGTGGTGTTGGCAGCACTCCTGATTGCTTTCAGCTAGAAATCTATCTCTTACCGGTTGAAAACAATACAAAGCACAAATGAACAATAACGAGATCGCATTCACAAAAGGCAAAGTGTCTGCCTTCTAGAACTAGGGTTTTCTTTGCTTGCTACAAGCAAGCGACTAAATGTCCCTTACACAAATGTGCATCGATGACATAATGATGATTTTCGACTCTGTCGTAAAGAGGGCTCTGGCCGTCCACGCAAAACATCTAAACGTAGAGACCGCCTAATTTTGAGATTTGTTAAAGTTGATCCAAGTCTCTCGTTAACTGAGATCGCTGCACTAGACTCGTCTATTTCTAAGTCCACTATTCGTAGAAGACTTATTGAGTCGAATTTCAAGAGCTGTAAGAGGCCCTCTCAGATCGAATTATCAGATCAGCATACAAAAAGACGTCTCAGATGGGCAATGAGTCACTGTCACTGGCGAAATCAATGGGATCGGGTTGTCTGGTCTGATGAGGCATCAGTCCGTCTGAAGGATAGTGATGGTCGATTGAGATTATGGATAAAATCTGATCAGGAAATTCCGAGACATTTACATTATCCCCGGGTACAAGGTGGTGCGACTCTACTGATTTGGGCTGGCATTTGGACCAATGGCCGCTCTGAACTTCACATACAGCAAGGAACCATGAATTCTGAACGCTATGTGAATGTTTTACGAATGAACATTGGCCAAATGATAGATCAACTTGGTGATCCATCGACTTGGTTATTTATGGATGATAATGCTACGTGTCACAGGAGTAGTAGAGTCAACTTATGCAAGTCTCAATTAGGGCTTAGGACATTATCTTGGACAGCTCGTTCTCCTGATCTGAATCCCATAGAAAATGTATGGAGTATTCTAAAACGTAACGTTCGTCGTTCACTGCTACCTACAGATGGCGTATCACAACTTACGTCACTGTTAAAAAGAGAGTGGAGAAAGTTAGATCAGTCAAAAATCAACGATATCATCGAATCAATGCCTAGACGAATTGGTAATGTCATTGACAATAAGGGTAGGGCCACAAAATATTAGCTTCTTAAGAACCGTTACTGTATCATAGCTTATCAGATTATATAAGGACATTTAAATATATTAGGGACATGAAATAACATGAAAAATGCTTTCTGTATCATACTTATGTTTTATTTAGTCAAATTTTAGGATGATCCACTTTTTATGAAACGGACTGTAAGATCCTTGCCCATGTAATATACTCTGTGATAAACAAAAAGGAATTCGAGGGGTGCAAAAGAGCAATTGGCTATTGATCGAAGCGCGACAAAAGAAGACATACAAATCTAGCAATGGCATGGATCGGCTACCAAAAAGGGTATGATTCTGTACCACATTCATGGATTATGAAATGTCTAGAAATGTACAAAATCAACACCACAAGCATCAATTCAGGCATCGATGAAACTTTGGACAACTACTCTTACGTTTGACAAACAAGACATTGGTGAAGTTAGGATAAGAAGAGGGATATTTCAAGGTGACGCCTTGTTACCACTACTATTCTGCCTAGCACTAAATTCACAAAGTGAGGTCCTTAAAAAAGTCGGGAAAGAATATAATCTCGCAAATGGCATCAAGATCAGTCACCTACTCTATATGGATGAATTTGTGTAGCAAGAAAGAGGCAGAAATCAACAGTTACACCCATACGACAAAGGTACGTATTGAACAATGACATACAAATGAAATTTGGACCTCAAAACTGTGCAAGGCTGATTATCAATAGAGGTAAAGTCAAAGATACACAAGGCTTACAAATTGAGGAAGGAATCATGCATGATGTCAGCAAAGATGGATATAAATACCTTGGTATACTGCAACACAGAAATAATATGGAACACGAAGCTAAAGAAAAAGCCAAAAAAGAATACAGAAAGCGACTGAGACAAATCTTGAAATCGAGACTAAATGCAAGGTGTAAAATTGACGCTAGTAACATCTACACAGTTCCTGTGATAAGTTACACTGGAGGAATCGTCAGGTGGACTGTCCAAGAAATGGAAGAATTAAATCGCAAGGCAAAGAAGATGATGAATATGTACAAATGTTTACATCCAAGATCTGATGTCGACCGCCTGTATCTGCCACGAAAGTTAGGAGGTAGAGGACTGAAGAACATCCGCGATGTACTCGAGGGAGAAGACAGGAGCTGACGGTGATGGAAACAGATGACGCTTAAAGCGGTTTACACGGTTCAACTTGTTGGCCAACATGTTCGCGATGCTTTCACACGGTCCAACATGTTGGCCAACATAGTTGGCGCTTGTTGGATGGGAAGTTCGTCAAGTTGAATATTCTCATCCACCATGGTCTGATGCGTGTCTCGTGGGACAGCTATCATTCATATACGTCAATCAACATTCCTACGTTACGCACGGGAATCCCTTATGTGTCGGAAAAGCAGTGCAAAGTAAATCTGAAGTTCGCTGCTGGATCGTGTAAAAGCTTTTTAGCTCAACATGTCAATCCAGCAAGGAAGGAAGAGCATGTTGGCTAACAAGTTGGACCGTGTAAAATCGCCTTTAAAGGCGAAAACCAGAACGATTCCAGGAATGGAAAACATTGAAAATAAAGAACCGACAAAATACATGGCAGGAGAAACCTCTACATGGACAGTACCCGAGGCAGACTAAAGACGTGACGACCAAAGATACTCAGTACAGATGGCTTAAGGTGAAGTTGAAAATTGAAACAGAAGTGCTGCTAACAGCCGCACAAGACCAAGCCTTGAAGACAAAAGCACACCAAACGTACATCACAAAGACAAATACTGATCCGAAGTACAGACTGTGCAAAGCAGTAGATGAAACAGTCCCTCATATCCTAACCGGTTGCTCGAAACTAGCAGGAACAGAGTATCTTCATAGACACAATGATGTTGGTAGATCGAAACAGTGATAGAGATACGCGACACCAAGATCCTGTGGGACTTCGAAATATGCACGGACCATTACATTCAAGCAAGAAGACCAGACATCATAGTGGTAGATAAGACACAGAAGAAGACGCTCATTATATAGTCATCGCAGTTCCTGATGATCGAAACATATAAGAGAAGGAGAAAGAAAAGATTACGAAGTACCAAGACTGGAAGCTAGAAATAAAGAAGCTGTGGAACACAGAGACTAAAGTCGTGCCGATAATCGTCGGTGCATTAGGTGACCATACACCAAGGTTGAGGACATACCTAGACATGATCCCCGGGAACCACCACATACCTAACTTGCTGAAGTCAACACTTTTTGGTAGTGCCCATATTCTATGTCGCACCCTTGATCTCCCTGAGGCTTGGTAAGTCTCCGAGATCATGGGTTCATGCCGATCTGAATGTGTCAGATCGTGACTTAAAATAATAATAATATGTATTTCAATGAAATACATATACCATATGAAAGGCAAACACTTCAAAAGTATCATACACTGTGATATGACATTAATCATCTGCGTGATGCAAACAGAATTTGTGAACCATTTACCACATATTAAGATGAGCAAAAAGGTTTTCTAAAATTGATTTGAACTTTGATATATGGTCTGCTTTGACGTCATCATCAGATAGTAGGTTCCAATATTTAACAATGCTTGTTGTATAAAAGTAACTATGATAATAATGTTTACAATTTTTAGGGTAGATACGGAGGTGATTTCCTCTCGTTCTTGAGTCGGTTTTGATATTGAAGAAGTCATGAATATTAATGTCAACTTGTCCGTGTACAATTTTGTAGAAATATAGGTTGGTATCGCATTTCACGAGTTGTCAAAGATTGCAGTTTTAGAACATGAAGTCTTTTGCGGTTTGATAAATGTCTTAAGTTGGAGAATAGTCTTGTCATCCGTCTTTGAACACTTTCAATTAAATCTGTATTCTTTACTTTGCAAGGATTCCAAATCAAACTCCCTTGCTCAAGAATTGATCGTACATGTGTTTTATACAACGTTATTATAACCGCTGGCTCACGACAATTGAAAGTTCGACAAATCAGGCCAAATCTTTGCCGAGCTTTGTTCACCATGTAATTTATATGTTCATCAAACGATAACTGATGCGTGATTGTAACGCCAAAATTTTAGATGATGCAGGAATAAGGGTACCGTATTTAGTGGATTTTTATCATTGTTGACTCCAAAATGCATAACAAAGTATTTTCTTGGGCTGAAGGTCGTTCCTTTGCTTTCATTCTATGTTTGAACTTTCTGACAATCATGTAAGCTTATTTAACTTGGTTCATCTAAGGTATCGGGGAGTTGATTAGAATCAGACCATGAGATGGCTAGTTTGATATCATTGGCATATTTTATTATATAACTGAAATCTACATCATCTTCAAAGTCATTCAAAAATATGTCAAATAAGATCGGGCCTAGAGCTGATCCTTGAATGACTCCGCTTCGAATATTCCTTGGAGTAGAGCGATGTCCATTGTAGATGACTATTTGTTTTCTGTTGTAAAAGTAATTTTTGATCCACTCTACAAGCAGATCATCAAAGCCATAGTAAACCAGCTTGGATATGTGGCGGTCATGAGGAACACTTTCGAAGGCCTTTGAGTAATCTAGAAAAAATACAGCAATGTTGCGGTTATGGTCAGCATTTTCAGTCAAGTAATCGTAGAAGCACAAGCCAGCTGTTTCAGTAATATGTGACGATAGATTCTCTGATAATTCTTTCCATTACACGGCAGATGACGCTGGATACACATATACACTGTAAACTGTGTGATACCAAAGCTACTTACTAAACCGATGTACAAAGCGAGAACAACAAAATGTGCGAAAGCACTATTGTTCGCGCTCACACACTACGAAAGTGATTGGCTTTCCTATTATGCGATCTTTATCATCCAATAGGAAAGGCAGTCGCTTTCGTAGTGTATGATCACGGACAATAATGTTTTCGTACATTTTGTGATTTTCGCTTTGTACATCGGTTTCGTAGTCAAAATCATCCAGCTTTCGTACTCTTCAGTTTACAGTGTAGGTCGATAGTTTGAAATTTCATTTTCTGCATCAGACGTGTGAATGGGGGTAATCGTTATTGAGCGCCAACCATTTGTTATAGTCGCAGTTTGAAATGAAAGATTGAATAGTTTTGATGAAATAGGCGCAAGATGGAAAGCTGCTTCTTAGATTATGGTGTAAGATAAATTGTCACTATCAACTGTCATTGTATTTGGCAGAGAGTTCAAGACTTTATACACGTCCTCAGATTAAAAGCATGGAGGAGTCATGGGAATGTAAATATTGTCTAATTCATTGTCATATTTTGGCGTAGCAGTAATCGAAAATGATGTGGAAAAGTAATCATTAAATTGCCAGACCTAAATTACATTTATTTTTGCCCAGCCAGAAATAAATTGCGCAGCACAAAAAGGAAAAATTTTCTACATCGCTGACATCATCTCTTTTTCTGCCTCACAATTTATATCAATTTAAGACACTCTCTTTGCCAATTTATACTTGCACTGTTTTCATAACCTTTAGTTGTTTATCAGTATATTCAATCTATCTATTTTAACCAAATCCTCTATAAGCTAGCAACTATATTTTTGCAGCTTCACTCTGACAACGCCTATTATTCATTATTTAGTGCAAGAAATATATCCTAAAAAATAAAACAAAATTGTAGACTGATACTTCCATTGAAAGCGATATATCTGTTGTAGAAATGGGAAAAGTGTGAATTTCGCAAAATTTTGTATTCAACCTTATCTCAATCTCATAGGAAGACATATCTACTAAAAAGACTATCATCAGGCTTCGCTGACTTTGTTTGCAATGGCTTTCAAAAAGTCGTAGATGTTCTGCTTGAATATCCCAAACAGAAAATTAATTTCAGCAGAAAGTCACTTTTAACTTCAGCGACATCAAAGCAAAATGTAATTATCAATCCCTTTATAGCGTAAATTGTAGAGAACACAACAATTTCTGGTGAGCTTCCCTACGAGTCTAATTCATCACGTTGTCAACATGTCATGCATTGGTCTGTTGATAGAAGTAGCAGAAGTAGAAGTGCATATTTATCAATTGAAAATCAATGCATTTCAAACATAGTATGCAAGCATAGAAAAGGGATGACACACCAAATACTCGTATATCCAATACATTATACAAATAACACATTAATAGTCACTCAAGTAATGCTTTTCGAAAATATAGAAAAAGAAAAAAAGGAAAACACGATCAACATGAATTCATTAAAATAGATATACAGGGAGAGAAGGAATGACGTCTGCGAGAAGTTAAGATAAAATTAAATGACAAAAATAAATTCTGAAGGACGCCAACCCCCTTTCCTCTCGACTACAACTCGTGTAACTTGGGCTCGAGCTTCGAACACAAGTTAGCTAGAAAGTTAAGCAAAAACTTTTCACAGTAGTGCCTCTGTTTCACAAAATGTTTTAGTTCAATCTATTTTACCTGGCAAATGTTATAAAGTTGCTCACAAGCGCTCATCGGAAAAGCAGACTAAACAACAGCGCTTGCCTAGCTTTCTAGCTGACTCGTGCTCGAATCCTGGTCGAACGAATTGCGATCGGAAAGGTTAGGTACACACAATATCATCATACACAAGCCCAAAACAACTGCTCGCTGAAACATTCCGATATATTTATTGCTGTTCTGAAAGAAGTCGAAACTGAAAATGAATAATCCATCTCAGCTAATGTTGTAACGGGCTATGAAAATATTACACAATGAAGAAATTAATTAAGATCACTCCACCGTCTAAACCGGATATAGCAGGGATTAATCATGACAAATAACAAAATATGCACAAATCATTGATTTGACTAGAGATGTCCAATCTTGATTTGACATCAGCCAACTGTCACATTAACTCAGTCAGTAGTAGTGGCATAAGAATTTTTACCACCTTGCGTTATTGATTACATTTTGCTTGCGTTATTTATTCTGATGTTAATGATCACAGTTTAAACTAGGACATCATTCACATCGGAATAACTTCATTCAGTTCTTGGTCTTTTAAGAAACACAAAGTATTCGATGCTTGCACTTAGCATTCGCTTCACTACATTGTCCACAATTCTCTGTCTCTTTTCTTTTTGAACGCAAACTTTGTGAAGTTCCGCATATAGACAGCGGATTGCCACGGAAGATTCAAATACCGTGTCTAATCTGGCTTCATGCGTTCTTTAGCTCGCGGTCTTCTTGCATCTTGGCTTCAATTATGAACCATGGGGAACCATTATGACCTTTATAATGGTTCTCAGAAAAGGACTCCTCTTCCTTTGATACAAGCTTCTGAAGATCAGGACTATAGTCTTTTCCTCCAATGAGATCTCAGCTCGCAATCTTTCTTCGGTTTCAAAAAATCTGAAATGAAAGAATCTGATGATTCTGTAAAAAAGAAAATAAAGGTCACGCCTTCCCGGTAGAATTTTTGGATTTCATCTAGGTAGACTCAAGTGATGAAAATTTGTGAATTTCAAGAAAATCTGAAAACCATCGCCAATCGCTTTTTCCGAAATCTGACGTTTTGGTGTGGAATGACCCTCATTCCAATGTGTCTTCTTACATTTGGCTTCACGCATTGCGTTATGAGTTCCTTGCAGCGGGGACATCATGTGGGATGAAAGAAATTTGATATCACTTTATATTCTTTGACAATTCCTTGAAATTCATTTTGCGACATGGAAGATTTTAGGCTGATTTATTATATTTAATAATTTTTCTACTGATAAAATATTTATCATATTTAGCAGGCTTGCCGTGGGAATTGATTTTGAATTCCCATTCCCATCCCATTCCCACGGGATTTTTCAGTATTTCCCATCAGAATTCCCATGGCTCATTACTCTTCCTATATACGGTTTATGGTTCTCTTCTTTCGGACTATAAGTCGATTAACGGATTTTCGTAATTGAACTGATGAGATTAAGCGCTTTTAGTTGACCTATCTCTTGGATGAAAAAGTATTGGCATATCAATCTATCTTATTTTGTAATTTCCAAAAATTGCAAGTTTTTACTAAATAGGCCCCTATCAAAAATATCTATCATTTTGTTTCAGGGATTAGTCAATCAATAAAGACGACTTCATCGAAATAGTCTTCGATTACATATAGGCCTATACATACACATATTCGCATGTCTATTCACTCTGATTCACTTCATGCGGTGCCGTACTTGTGATGAACATGGCAAACTTCTAGCTCATCGCAATATCATATTTAAGTTTACAATACAAGTACAGAGCCTGTATACAAGCAATAAAGTCAATACTTCGCCTACGCATGTTTCTATGACTTATCAACAGAAAACAACTACTTATTTATGAATATGTGATAATACGCTCGCTCGCATCCCATGTATTTAGGTACGGTATAATTCCAATTCTATCTAACTTTGATGATAAAGCCACACATGCAAAAAGACAAATTTATATTCGAGAAACAAACGTTCATTGAAAATTTGTCCAAGGATTGACAAACGTTGCTGCTAAAAAGGCATCAAACATTAAAAAATATCAATGGATTGATGAAAGCTACATATTATAAAAACTCTCCAATGTAGGCCCTATTATGTATAAAGGCCTTCGAATGACAGTACTACAATCTAAGAATAGCAGATCTTCAATATATTATTAATGGACTAACAACCGTTACTTTGAGACCGACGTGATGCCGAATGAAGACCATCGATGGATTAACAAGCGTCACTTTGAAAACCATCAAGGCAAAAGCAAATACTCAAGAAAATATCAATGGATTAACAAATAAAATGCGGGTATAAAAACAATCATGAGAATAGCAGATGCTGAAGTAAAATATCAATGGATTAACAAACGCAAAACGCTACCCTGCGGC
This sequence comes from Prostheceraeus crozeri, assembly GCA_907163375.1. Classification (NCBI taxonomy): domain Eukaryota; kingdom Metazoa; phylum Platyhelminthes; order Polycladida; family Euryleptidae; genus Prostheceraeus; species Prostheceraeus crozeri. Next base: position 697,772 of record CAJQUW010010997.1, read on the forward strand.
AATGAAGGCTTTCAAGAGAATAGCTGATGCTCTAGAAAAATATCAATGGATTAACAAACGTTTCTACGGGTATGAAAATCTAGAGAATAGCCGATGCACTAGAAAAATGTCAATGGATTAACAGACGTTGTTATGAAATATATCAAATGAATAAGAAATGTTCATGCAAACCTAGGAACTGAATTATGATACAGTCTTTAACTTACAAGCATATTTTGTGTAAATCATAGCGGTGAGCTTGTCAGGCTTGAGCCTTTTTCGAAGCTTTGATAAGAGAATCCCCGCCTCACTGAATAGTCTTTCTACAGAAGCCGATGACACTGGGGTGGAAAAAAGAATTTTTGCACACTGACAAAAGTCTCATTTGTGGTCCTTTCTCTTTCCAAAAATCCTTGGTCGGATGTCTGGAGGCTACACGAATGGTCTGAAAAAGCAACATTTCTGTTTCAAGTTGTTCATGAAGCGAAGTCTTCATGCGCTTTGGGCATGGAGCAAACAATGTCTCAAACGGATCGCTGGATGTCGAGGGCTCACGTTCCTGGTTATCACTGACTTTGTCCGTGGGGATATTAGATATATGCATTGAATCAAGCAGATAGTTCACAACACTCGATTTGAATCCTTGCATCTCCTGCTCCCATTCATTCATGAACACTTGCAATTCTCGGGTCTTTTTGCTGGAATATCAAAGAGTTTTCACCATATCCAAAGCCGTGTTGCAGGCATCAATGCCTGACAAATAACAAGCCGCTTTTGCAAATGATGAACCACAATATGGCCACAGCTTTTTTCTCATCTGGTTTCGTAGAAGGCAGCAAGTCTCCCGAGCGATGGCAGGCACTTCTTCACTAATCTGGATTTGGAACAAGTGATTATCCAAAGTAAGATAGTTCAGGTAAGATAGATGAGAAATTGGCTCATCAACCTCAACTCTGTCATAGAAGCACTTGACGGCTTCCATAATATCCAACAGAGATTTCAGTGAAGGTAAAGGTGGCAAATTGTCAGATACATGACAGTCTTCTTCTGACAGAAATACAGTGTAGTTGTCCACCGCAGATCGAAGTCGAGAATGTTGAAAGCGCCATGGGCGAGTCAGCTTTTATCAGGAATAGCACGCTTCAGTCGCTTCGCATTTTGGTCGCGTACATTATAGAAAGATTCCACAGAAGTCAGATTAGACAGCATGCCACTTAGTAATTCTGGTGGAGACTTCTCGAAAACGTCTTTGACACAAGTCGACAAGGCATGTTCGGTACAACCAATTCTACCACCCAAGTTCAGCGTCGTTGGATAACGGTCGTCGAACGCCGCGACCATTTTCGGTTCGTTGTCACTAACTATAAAGATGGGTTGAGAGAGCTCACCCTGTTTTTCATCATCCGGTGACTTAATGCATTCTTCGAGAATTTTGAAAGTGAACGAAGCGTCGTGTGGTACATCATCCAAATCACAAATCTTAAGTGGATAACTGAACCAACGCCAATCTTTATCGAGTCCACAAGCAACAATAGCAAAATAAGAAAGTCGATGTTCATGTCTTCCAGACCAAAAATCAATCATGCATGATAGACCAGCATCCGGATCGTTGAGACTGTTTCTAAAATGATGTTGCAACTTCGCATGGGATTGCTCTCCCTCAGTCATTAACCCCGATGAAATGTAAGTTCGTCCGATGGAATAGTCATTGATCTTTCCGTTTCTGTGCGTTACCGAAGAAGCGAAGTTTGCGCAAGAAGATGCAATTTGAGCCATGGCGGTGATGGACACCGTCGGATGGGCACAAACAAGCTTCACTACATGCTTCTGCCATTGTTCTTTTGCTTCTTTCGGAAGAGGAGGCTTGCTTGTTGATGGAGCACACTGAAAACTTCGGTGAATGGTGAGTTGATTGGACGTCGATGTCGCCGGTGCGCAGTTTTTCTCGAGATGGCGCTTTATTGCACTGACCCCACTCTGGTTGACCCACTGTCCTCTTGTCTTCTTAAACAAAAGAAACAATTTCTTACAGGCATCACAATAAAGGAAAGGGGCCAACAATGGCTTCTTGTCGTCTCCTGAGCTCTCGGCAACCGGTGATATGTCCACTTGCACGGCTTTTATCCTCGAATCAAGATTGGCACTACCACTGGTTAATGACTTCGGTGGCGGAACAAAAGATACACGAGCAGCAGAAATGTGCTGCTGCAGAGTTTTTGTCTACTTCGAAGAACTTGTTCGAAGACATCGCAGCGACGACCTGCCTCAGAGTGGGAACTGAAGTTGCAGACGTTTATAATTACATCATATAGCTCGGTTCCTCTTCGATCTGCAGCCTAATGAATCATCGCCAAGCGTCAATCAGGGGAAAAGAATGTTTTGCGAGCTCACATTCCCTCACTTGAATTGTGAAAAGTTGCGTAAGTGAAATTGATCATGCAGCGAACGTGGCGAGAGAATCGGTCAGTCACTGACATGGATACTGATTCTCCTCCCGTCGGTTGACGATGCGAATTGACAGACAGCCTCAACAGATAATTACATAATCCATGTTCTCTCTCTCTCTCTCTCTCATTCAAGACCGATATTTGTCTTCTTATAAGATTGATAAGCCAAGAAAAGAATTGTTATGATGATGGTCACCGACCCGTGTTTCGTCACCCTGACAGAATCATGCTTTATTCAGACAAGGACAGCCTGCTTACTGTAGACACATCTGTACAATGTACAGGGTTGTGCATTAAAATTGCATCACGTGATCAAAGACTTTGAAATCAATTTCTATGTAAGCTTGTGTATCAGTGGCAGATTGATTATTGCTTTGCACCGATTTCTAGGCTGTGGATGACTTCTATTGTCATAAAATGCAAGTCTTCATCTATTATAAATGTTTGAGTTCAAATTTTCAAATTTAAATGAACATACATCGGTTCTGCTTGTTTGCCACTATTCAGTGCATACTGAGAATTCTACAATGACTGACACGCCAAATGAAGTCAGGGCAAAGATTATAGCCTTGTGGGAACATGCAGACAAAAGCACAAGACAGATAGCGGATGATCTGGTCCTCGTACAATCGACCGTATCCAGGATTATTAAGCGATACCGAGAAACAGGCTCACATCAGAGTGACCGAGAACTGTGTCATCGTCCACGAAAGACTAACGAGCGTGACGACAGAGCTCTTCTGCGTATCTCAGTCAAAAAGCCGAACGCCTCTTCATTGGAAATCGCTAATGAGTTGAGAAAACACTTTGATATCGATATTGACTCATCGACAGTTCGACGTCGTCTATTGGAAAACGATAGACCAGCTTATCGACCGTTAAAGGCGCAGGTTCTTACTGACACCATGAAGAGGAAAAGACTTGACTGGTGCAAGGAACATAGGCAGTGGACTGCTGAAGATTGGAGCAAAGTCATCTTCAGTGATGAAAGCTCTTTCGAACTTCAACCACCCTCGTCCCAATTCGTGCGTCGCAATCGTGGTCAAGCTCCAATTGAAGATCATTTTCTGCAAGCATTTCGTCATCCAATAAAGGTCATGCTGTGGTCCTGCATATCAGTCCATGGCCCAAGTCGAGTTCATGTGGTTGAAGGCTCAATGAATTCCAACCAATATAAGGAGGTGATTTCTCATTGTGTAGTGCCTCAAATAATCGAGTGGTTTGGGACAGAAAATTATTGGTTTCAGCAGGATCTTGCACCGTGCCACACCTCCAGACAAGTGAAGGACTTTTCCATGCAAAACATGTTGCGCATCTTGACCTGGTCCGGTAACTCACCCGATCTTTCACCGATTGAAAACATGTGGATAAAAGATGATTCGCTCTAAGGTTGAACTTATCAACGAGTTTCTCACCATTTGGGCGAGTTCGGATGAACTAAAACCCATTTGTCAAGCACTTTATGCTTCAATGCCTCGCCGTGTATCAGCGTGCATAAAAGCCCGCGGTGGGCCTATAGATTACTAATTGTATCCAGTTCCTGATTGTTCACTCAAATGTGGGAATGTAGTATTCGATAGAAACTTCAGTTACTCTAGAGTTGTTAGAGATAAGCAGGTTATATTAGACGAATCAAATCAACATTCTTAAGAAGTTTTCGACATGAGTTGCCGTCAAATGTGCCACCACGAATAGTTGACCTACACTAGCGGACAAAATTGCGGAAACATTGCAATTTATATATGATTTTATGCGTTAATTGTAATTTATTGTCATTTTACACGATAATTGCAATAAAATGATGCAATATATAAATTGCAATTTTTGTATTTTTCGTTTGCGAAATTTTCATCGTACATTTATCATCATCGATTCATCTCAGTGTTGCTTCCTTTACAAAGATTTTTGCTCTCTTCAGGATAAAAAATGAAAACATTCATATCATTGCTACTTTTTGTTGATTATAATTGATATCACTGTAGTATACGAAAATTGTAATAAAAATACCCTAATGACTATATTGCAATATAGTCACTATAATACTATATATATATATATATATATATATATATATATATATATATATATATATATATATGAGACATGTATTGCACAAAAGCAAATCGCAATCAATTTCAGATAACTTAAGGTAATAGTTTTCAAATGATCAATAAATTGATTTCACTTCGGAACTAGAAAACTTAAAAACGACTTTAAAAAACCATTTCACTGCAAAAATACCGGCGCTAAAATCGAGGACTTCCATATAATACGATCGAGTGACGTCATAAAAAACATCAATCTTGCCTTACACATAGGATCATTGCTTTATAGAGTGACTCACGCATAGAGTGCACGTGCCCTCGCCGTCTTTGGCGCGCACTGACTTACTTTACATTTCACCTAAATGTTCATATCTGAAACATTTTACAAATATTTATAAATTAATTTGTCGATGTAACAAAAATGTTTCTGCATACTTATGTAATTGTTACCATTAAACAGTGCAGTAAGCGGAGTTCTGAACTCATCTGTTTAGCTACATGATAACAATGTTTACGTCAAATGATTGAAAAATCACAACTTTTTATCACTAGCCAGCAGCTGGTGTCAAAACGGAACCGAATCTCCAAGACAAATACGTGAACAATGGAATTGAACTTGAACAGTGTAACTTGCAAAGGAGCAGTGTCTGTGTTAATCTTCACATCACATTGAAGTCGATGAACATGCAGTTTGATTTCACAGACAAGCACAATAGCAGCACCCATATTCCCCATACTTCATTAATAATTGCAGCTCTACATTAATATGAGCGTTTGTTTCTTCCTAGCATGCCTTCAGTCGAGGACTTCTGTATAATACGATCGAGTGACGTCATAACAACATCAATCTTGCCTTACACGTAGGATCATTGCTTTATAGAGTGACTCACGCATAGAGTGCACGTGCCCTCGCCGTCTTTGGCGCGCACTGACTTACTTTACGTTTCCTTTAACAATGCGTGACCTCACTGTCTGGCCATACTGCTGCGCTCGTTTCGACATGCGCTCCTCAGTCGAACAGAAGGGCTGTGAATTGTAAAGCTGTCACTGGATGTGCCAACGACTTTTCATGCTGATTCTTTACATTGGTAAACTATGATTTCGTGTAGCTTCTTCGAATTAAACGAAATATGATAGAAGTGTGAATCGAATATCTGTGTGACTCAATTTCTGCCGATTCTCTCAAGTTTACGTGCTGGTAAGGAATAGAGCGGAGGCCACGTAAAAGAAGGTAAGACGATCACTCATGCTACAAACCAAGTTATTATTCCATGAAGTGTGAGTTAAATTGTATTTTAGCTGTAAACGTACACCTTCATGGTCTCCTTTTTGAAATAATGTGCTTGAGATTGAAAAAAAATTTAACATTTTTTCTAGACCTACCGGTGCTAAAGTTTTTGATTTAAAAACAATGAATATTTTTTTGAAATTCAGTAGGAAAGTTCAAGCGTCGCATCATTATCAGCGTGATCATTTTTATACTGTGCTTCAATTGAGGGTTCCATTTCTTTTTCTCACTCTGACCCGGGTTTCATTCCGGAATAGATATTGGAGAATGTAACACGGCTGTTTTAGACTGGGTAGGAATTCAAAAAAAGCTTTTGTTTTACTCCTTTTTCATCCGGTAGATGTAGCGTTCTAGGTTTACAGCATCAAGGTTTCAGGTTGTATCAGGCAAGGAAACTAAGTAGGCCTGTTGATAGAGGGTAACATTATAAATTGCAAATTAGTAAGATTTCTGCAATTTTTTAAGTGTCATACTAAAATCATGAGTTAATGAAATTGAAAAACATGATATTATAATATACTATAAAATGAACCAACACATGAGGTCTTGAAATGAAACCTTATTTTCTCAACCACTGAAACGAATTTTAATGCGCACATTCTGCGGTCATGACTCAAAATAATTCAGAAAGCAGCGCCACTGCACTCGGTTTATACAGCATGTTTGAGACGAGTAGTAGGTGGATACTTGCTTTTTTTAGATGGGGCTGCATGAATCCAAATGGTCCCATCACCTGATTAAGAAATCGGGCTCAAGCTATATACATTAGACGGCTGACCAAATGGACCTCATTTGTGATTTAGCTGGTTATAAAAGTAAATCGTTTAATTTTCATAACGACTGATATGTCAGAGCTTCCGAATGTTTTGTAATCCTGGATATTTTGTGGCAAATGATATTGATCGGCAGTCGCGGGTATAATACTGAATCTATTGTGAAGTACTTACGTTGCATTCTTAATATTTTTTTGAATTGTGTTTGCATGCAATACATTATTATAATTGCAAATAAAGTTCTTGGAATTGCTGAAGATTAAATCAAGTGACTTCTTGGTTTTCTTAGAACAGGAAAAAGAGAAATAATACTGTTTATGTAAGGTACCTTTGGAAGTACATCCAAAACCTCGAAGCCTATCTTTTAACCCAAGAGGAAAGACTGTGCAAAGAGTTTTTATCCAGAAGTCCTCCTAAAGAATGACGGATATGGGCTCGAGTATTCTAAAGTTACCTGATATTTCTGTTACTGGCATTTGACAGCCGATGGTCTCTCTTCCGTAGAATTAGCGATTTATTATATGTGTATACGTTTGATACCCCTTCCATGTTTCTACACAATTTTTTTTATCTTCCAGGTTTCGGGCAACATCAAAAAGAAATTGTCATGGAGAGTAGTTAAAAAGCATATCAGAAAGCATTTGTGTTTAGTCCAAACTCCCTCATACAATTTCACATTTGATGAAAAATGTGTAACTTTTGATATAACTTGGCAATTAGAATTATTACTGTGTCGCTATTTGGATACAATCAGAAACTATCGACGTGATTTGGAACATGACAACAGTGATATTCTTGGAGGATGCGGTTTTGGTGATAAAGATATTATTGTCCTGCATCTACATCTCTCTACTGATGGTGGACAATTGTATAGGTATAAGAAATCAACAGTCTGGCCTGTCCATTGTATGCTTTTGGATTTGCCGTTACATCTACGAACCAAACGAGAAAATGTTATCATCCTTGGACTTAAGGAAAGTAGGGTTAAACCTGATTGGTGTCACTTTTTAACAGATTATTTGAAAACGTCTGGTATTGGTAGCCCAATGGACTTGAATCTGGGATGCTCATATATCAGAGTTCTACCGAAGTTGCATACTGCTGTGTTTGATCTACCGGCCGCCGCGAGTATCTTGAATCATCAACAATTCAATGGTAAATTTGGATGCTTGGTGCATCGGGCAGAGTGGTAAGCGCTTGCAGGGGTCACACTCGAAGGTACGGAGACGTTTACGAACCTATTAGTGATGATCAATATAGGGAATACAGTGAACTGGCTCATGTGAACAGTGAAACCTTATTTGGTATTAAATGAAAGTCTTGTTTGTCAAATTATCTTAGTACACCGTCACATGTTTTACTTGATCCACTGCACCTCGTATTTGAAAACTTTTAAATTGTTACTGAAAAAGCTTTTAGACTCATCATCTTATAGAGAAATTTATTTCATTGGAAGACATACTGTCAACTATGACAAGGTATTAGAAACAGTAAAAATTCCCGTTTTTATGGCAAGACCAGTTTCGTTAAATGATCGTTCATTTTGGAAAGCTCGTGATTACATGTACTTCTTATTTTTCTATAGTGTACCAACGATAGTATTGTCCTTGTTTTATAAACATATAAATGACCAGAAATATGTATTTCATTTTTTGACATTTTCGTATGGTTGTAGAATGTGTTATATGAGGTCTGCGAGATCGTTATCACATAGCATCAAAGAACTTTTCGTTTACTTTCACTCTGCTTTGAATACTCTGTATGATACCTCCATGTGTACTGTAACTATGCACCACCTGTTACATCTCGGTGATCAAGTTGAACGTTTTGGCGCGTTGCCATTTTGCTCTATGTTTTCTTTCGAAGCCCAGATGAAAGCGCTAAAATTGTATACCCAAGGAACCACAGATTACTTCAAACAAATATGTGACAAATATTATTTGTTAAAACATAGCAGTTGTTATTTGGATGTTGCTTCTTATGAAAATAAGTCTGAACTTTTGAGCTTCTAGACATTGTACCGGATAGGAATAGTGATGAATATCATTTTCTTAACAAGGGTTGTATTCGTAAAGGTAAATTAAAATTTTGTTCGAGATCATATAGCAAAAGTGATCGATACACTTCTATTTATACAGCTACAGTAAATAGTGAAAATCAATTAATTGATATCATAGAATTTATTAAACATGTTGAAGGTCGTATTATTGCCAGGGCAACTGTGCTACAATGTTGCACTGTACGTATGCTTGATTTCTCGAATTATGCATTACATGGTATGCCTCGACATCTTATTGATCTTTTGGTTGCAAATGTCTTTATTTTTGTTGTAAAACATACGGAGGAATTTTGTGAAATACCTGTATCATCTTTGCTGGTGCCTTGTGTAACTTTGAAAGGTTTTGATAGTAATCTGGGTGACTGTATGACATTGGTAATGCCTTGCACAGTATTATCGGAATATAATTAAAACACAGATCTAGGAAATGAAAAGATCGCTTATTCGCAGTGTCTTTATGTCAGCTAAAGAAGCCGAGAAATATTTATTTGCAGCGTTTCGTTTGCAAATGATGATAAATATGGCATCAGACTTTAGTAGTCTGTGCTGTTGATTACTTAATGATCGGAAGCTTGAGACAAAATGAGCAAGCTACACGACGAGTGACCTACATATCCTAGATCTGTGTGAAACTTTCCTGTTTTGTCGCCGCAAAAATACTCTATGCTGTAATGATATTGTATCAACTGTATACAGAATTTCAAATTACATGTCATAAAAGTTCACATTGTTTGCTCTAACATACACAGAGATGCGAGGATGGTTTTGTGTACATTGCATTTTGTTGTAAGGATGAGAATTCAATCTCTATAGAGTACGCTTAATTCGCAATAAATTGTGGGAGAAATATACAATAATTGCAATAAATTGTTCGTGGAATATACAAGAATTGCAATTAATATAGCAAAAAAACAAAGAAATAGCAATAATTTCATTGTAATTAATTGCAATTTATTGTCAAAAATATATGAGAATTGCGCAATTAATTACAATGTTTCCGCAATTTTGTCCGCTAGTGTAATCAGATGACAGGAACTTGGCCATTTAGTAGCCTCGGACCATTCTTTCAACATGTGGTCATAAATCGAATTTACAGCACCCATCATGAGATGAAGCTCTGGGGGAAGTATGAAATTGACTATCGCATTTCCGTCGTCATCCTTTATTATCAGCAAATGAACACAGTTAGAATAATTCCTTGCTAGTTTCGGATCAGCACCCTCGCGATGCCAGCTCCAGAAACTTTCTGAAATGGTTCTCAGAGTTCTCAATTGTCCCCTACAAGAAAGTTTACCTTTCTCAACGTCGCACCATGCACAAGGATGGCAAGAAGAATGGGTATTTAGTCCCAACATAATGTTGATCATCTTAACTCATTAGTGCCTGGGAATTAATTTTTGTAGATTTAATTATTTTTGAACATTATTGACCCCAAAAACATGAAAAACAACTACCATTTCCCTTAGTAACGATAAAGTAACGATAATAATTTGATAAACAATCAGATCGATTTTTAGGATTGGGTCGTTTTCGACCAACTCGGAACAAATAACCCTAAAAATGTTTACTATCAACATTCAACACATAATCAAAAAAACAGTTTATCAAGAATATACAAACCAAAATAGACAATTTACAGCAATTTCTGTGGCAAGAATATACACAATTATTTATATAGTTTGCTATAAAAGTTCCGGTACATTCGTGCAAGTTGCGTACTTCGACTAATTTTGACTTATCTGACTGCAGATAAATGAAACAATTACAAGTGCATACATATATATAGAAAAATGGTTTATAAAGTATGATAGCTTACGAAGCAATCCTCGTGAAGATTTACTTTACACTTCAAACAAGATTTCACCGTTTTGTTTCCACATACTCGACATCGAAGTCGAGATGAGGAGCAAATGAAATGTCCTTTGCCATCGTACCGATGATTTGTATTCTCGGTCAGGCATGAAGGTCGATATCTCTTCGGTTTGCGATCCTTGCCATGTTTTTGTAAATATTCCAGCACAACGCGTCTCCTGAACTCCAGGAAATCCATATTTGAACCTTTTGATTCCTTGAATAGAATCCAGGCATTGTTCAACGAGATGTCAATGTCCCATCGATACAAAGGGTTCCACCATTTTCGAATCCGTGTACGGACCTTGTATTTATTGGTATTTTGGCTCATCCTATCGGACCCTCCCATGTACTTGTTATATTCCGAAACGGAATGAGGTATATCGACAGATATGCTTTTCTTCAAATTGGAACTCCATCGTCGAGGTTGTCCTACTGGATCAGCATTTTCGAAATTTGATATTTGTGTGACGACAGCATCATCCAACCATCGGATCAGATTCGAGCCACCCTTTAGGTCATGAAATACCTCAAACTTGCCTCTTGGCTGCTTTTTCATCTTACTTTTGGGAGTGACTGGGCATCTCATGATCATGTTCTCTCTGAGAGTCCCAATCGCAAGAATTTTTCGGTGAGATAGCTCGTCCATGAGAGAAACAGAAGAAAAATAATTATCAAAATATAATTGCTATCCAGCCGTCAAAAAGTCTGCAAATCCAAGAATCACACTGTTAGGAAGAGTGAATTCTTCTGAATATTTCTGAGTGAAACTGTTGAGACATTTCCCAGAATACGGATCAAAGTTGATGAGGTATCCATTCGATAGATTGTGAGTCCACACTTTGAATCCGTATCGTATCGGCTTGTTCCTGATACACTGCTTGGCAACATGTTTACCAAAATATTCTACCATGCTTTCGTTAACAGAAGAGCACTGAGTCCACTGACAGTATTTCAAGCACGCTTTCTGGGTGATATCAAAAATCGGACGCAACTTTGTGAACTTATCGTCTATATTCATTTCATTGTTGTTCTTGAAATGTAGTAGGTATTGAAGAATTTTGTCAAATGTGTCACGCGACATAGCTTTTTTAACCATGCTATTTCCCATGTCTTCATCTTCAAGTCCAATAATATCTGCGTCTTGGCAGCACCACATAGCCTGACAAAATTTCAATAGCGGTAAACGTTTTCAACTGTTCGATGGAGACATCAGAAAAAGGATCATTTTTCTGCTCGCGGGCGTAGCGTATTGTTTCATTTTGAATAATGAGTTTATCAAAATTTTGTCTAATTATTCATCATAGATTTGATGAATCTTATGCGAATTTTAGGGTTATTTCTTCCGAGTGGGTCGAAAACGACCCAACATCAGTTTTGCATAAAACAGTGTAAAAACTCATTAGGAAATGCTTTATAGATGCATTTCTAAGTGAAGTTAATATGACAAAGAAATAGAAAATCCCCATAAATACTTTTGAAATATCGGGTAAAAATATCTCTGACATTTGCGAAAAAACCACATTTTTTATAGATTTCAAAAATCGACAAAAAGAAGCAATTGATTCAGTTTCAGAGCAAATATCTCTTATCACATTTTATACGATCATCTTGAAATGTCTGTCATTACTCAGTAGACATAACATGTATATAGTATATGGCAACAGGCATATGAATTAATTGATTAGCAGTTCAGAAACATAGCTTTAACAGAGTTGGGTCGTTTTCGACCCGCTCGGATGTAATGGGTTAAGATCGAGAGCGTAGGTAACATTTGGAATTACAGTCTTCTTCAATTTCTTCTTCAACTCGCACGCAATAACACGCCTCAAGTGTGTGAATAATGTAACGAATTAGTCATAGATTAATAATAACTTCAATAGCTATATATCTTTGATGAAGGCATTCAAACATATTTCTATTAGTGCAACTGATTCCATAGACATCTTTGATCTGATAGATATCTTGTCTTGATTTGACAGAAATGCGTGATAGAATGATACAATTCAATTTAGGACTGCTGGCACACTTTGCCGACAGCAACCGTGATACGAAGCCAAACGATTAATTAAGATAGAGATATATGAAACTAATAATCCAGATGTTGCTGATGATTTTCATCTGAATACTCAGGAAGACGGATGAAGTGAGAAAAGATGTTAGAAAATTGATTACTTCCTAGGTAGTCTTATTAAAACACATATCAAAGACAACTGTAGGAGACAATTGTCAAACAGTAGATATTATTTGAAGAAGCCAAGAAATAATTCCAGTTCAAAATCATATTGGACAACTGCTGTTCTCTTCAATATTACATCATCAATTTTATAAGTAGTATGATATGCGTTTTGGCCTGTAAGTCAGTTGGACAGCTGTCGATTTTTTAAAATTGGTATCGATGCAATCAGCAACCAGTGTAGATGATTGTTATCTAAAAATTAGTCATGGACAGTTGTCGTCTTCATCAATAATGCATCATCAATTTTGTAAATAGTATGATAAGCGTTTTTTGCCTGTAAATCAGCGAGACAGCTGTCGATTTTTTTAAAATTGGCGTCGATGCAATCAGTAACCACTGTAGATCATAATTGCGCAAGAATTTAACATGGACAATTTTTCGAGGGCAAAAAAGTTTTAAACCCACCGTGTAGCGTATTAACATTAATATGAAAATAAACTACAAAAACCTGAAATGTACATGTGAACATGTGAAACTCTCACAGCACTGGATGCATAGGCATCCTCATCTTCATTCATCTTCTAAAATGAGAAAAAATAGTGCTCTTGCGAAATTCATTTCCCTCAATGGTGTTTGAGGCGGCTCCAGTATTGAAAGAACCGCTATCTGTGTCTAGGTAAGCAGTAGGCCTACTCGTGTGAGGTTCATCCACGAAAGTAGAACCGTGTTTTAAAGCAAAGTTATGAATAGCTGCACATGCAGCAATGATGTTCATTGCTGTATCGATATTAACGCTGATTCGGGAATCTGGAAATCTGGATACTCGTTTGAAAGAGGCGAAAAAACTGCTCGACGACATTTTTTGTTGCGAGTCAATCGGACCAGCCGTTCAAAAGTTAGAGCTGTTACAAGATTTTAGGTCGGAGCTCACCTGAAAAAATCCTTAGTGTCAGAGTGGCTTTGTATGGACAAAATTTTGAAAATTTTCCAAAGTGTGGCATTTCGACCTGGGACCCTCACCAAAGTTTGTTTCATCAAATTTCACCGACCCCCCCCCCCCGACAGCAATCTTCTAACGTTGGTTCTAGTGGACGGATTTTGTCTTACAGCTACTCGTTTGAAAGAGGAGAAAAAACTGCTCGACGACATTTTTTGTTGCGAGTCAATCGGACCAGCCGTTCAAAAGTTAGAGCTGTTACAAGATTTTAGGTCGGAGCTCACCTGAAAAAATCCTAAGTGTCAGAGTAACTTTCTATGGACAAAATTTTGAAAATTTTCCAAAGTGTGGCATTTCGACCTGGGACCTTCACCAAAACATTTTTCATCAAATTTCACTGACCCCCCCTCGGGAGAGCTAGCTTCGATCTTGGCTTCCAGTGGACGGATTTTGTCGTGCAATAGCTCGTTTGAAAGCTAAGAGTGAGACAAATTCACTGAAAGAATCGCCTTGCTCATATCTGTCTTCGTTTAGATGTGAGACGCCATTTAAGATTTTGGGACATTGGCGAAAAAACGACAGAGTTAGAATTTGGGACGTTTTGGTGTGTAGCGCCCAAACGAAGCATCGGATGAGAAAACGGAGGCCAGATTCGGATTCAGCGTGAAATTCTGCATCGGTATGGTGAGTTTCAAGTCAATCGGAGAGAAAAATTTTCGCTGACGTCCCCCCCCCCCCCGGCACCGATCTTCCAACTTTGGTTCTAGAGATCGTAGAAAGTCGTGCAATAGCTCGTTTGACAGCTAAGAGTGAGACAAATTCAGTGAAAGAAACGGCTTGTTCATATCTGTCTTCGTTTAGATGTGAGACGCCATTTAAGATTTTGGGAGATTGACGAAAAACGACAGAGTTAGAATTTCCCAAGAAACAGCTCCAGCGGGCGAATGAAGGCTCGGATTGGTAAACGGAGGCCAGATTTGGAATCAGCTTGGTGTTATTGTCCAATGAGGATCATCATCCAATGAGAATCAAGCATTTCTATATAAATAGCGAGCCTTCCACAGTGAGAATCATTCCATCGTTGAATCACACGAGTGACGGACGCACATTTTCTCTCTCTCTAGTTCCCTATTCTATTATCCAACTAAAATGGTAAGTCGCTACTTCCCTCCCTCTCCTCCCTTGAACGCAAACTTAATACAATCTTTTTCATTTTCAGGCATCTACTCCATCTGCTGCGCTAGTAGGACAAAATGGCGGTCAAACGTTACAAGGTTCGCTACGATCAGATCATCTACAACTGAGGCCAGTGGAAGAAACAACCAAGGTACATAATCCTACACCGCTACAGCGTAAATTTAAACAAGTCTTGCGTTATGACGATCATAGCGTAGTACTCCAAACGGGAATGCTCCCTTCCACGGATGTCAAGATAATGCACAATCAGTATGGGGACTACATACTGATCCCCGTGAGTCCGTACATTCGCCACCAACTTGATATTATTGAGGAGTACGTGACATTAAATATGGACATTCCTACTCCTCTTGCTCAAGAGTGGAAGGCGAGAGATGACAGGGATACTCCCTATAGAAAGATTTGGGATGGTAATCACATTGGTGCACTTACTATAAGAAGGAGGGAGATCATTCAACACCCATCACATGCGACGAGCTCGGAGAAGGTACTTGGGATATCCTTTTCAAAGTGAATGGGCTATATTATGGTCGGCACAAGGATAATAAAATAGCCTCTCTCTCCATGCATATGGAATCCATCCTATATATTCCAAAACCACCCAAAGTGGACGACATAATTGATCAAATCCTTAACAGCAGTGGTACGAAGCGCAAGTCGGAGAAGAATGCTGCATCAAAACGCAAATCAAAGAAGGAGAATTACTAGTCCTTTCCTAACTCTACCCTATGACAATTCGCTTATGTGCTTTGAGTGTCGTAGACGTGGTCTTATTAGATACATTTTACTTCTTCGTTGCCATCATATCATTTGTGTATTTTGTCGTGAAAAGCATCGATGTTCATCGATCTTCATTTTGTAATATGTTATAGAACGTTTCTTTAGATGTGTAAATTTCCGTTTTAGGCTTCTATCATCATTTTTATGGATTGTGAGGGTGAACCTGTACAGGAGCTCAGTGCTATTGCTATGAACAATTGGACATATCAGATTGTCAGTGTCTATCATCAACATGCCAACTGCAATCCCAATGTTGATCAATGGGCGAGAAAACACATTCATGGACTTAATCTGAAATATTTGCAAGACTATGGCTTTTCTTGTGAGAGTGCTCTTCTTATTGACTTTAAACGATGGTTAGCTGCTTTCAATGTTATACGCATCTTTTGTAATAATCCTGGTAAGGAGAGGAAAGTATTTCCCAATCTAATCATTGATGATATTTTGCTCCCGCCTTGGGATAGTAGAGTGAATCAACACTACCATGAAGTCACGAAACGTTTTAAGGATTTGTCTGTTCCTATTTTGTCTGTTCGTTGTAGTAGCTACGTTCATAACCAATGCTTCTTTCCTCCTTACCTCAACACTGCCAAAGTCCTGTATGGTTATCATTGCTCGCTGTATGATAGTTACCAGCTGTATCTATTTTATCTGTTTCAAACCATTGATTTATAATGCATGCTTGTTACCGTTATTCAATAAATGTTACTATGAGAAGAGTTGTTGTTTTCATGCAATGGATGGGTTAGATAAAGGGCGATCATGTCTTTCTCAAACGACTGCGGAACATTACGTTTTCATAGGCAAAGTTTAAAAGGAGCTGTTCAAGATTATGTGATAAATTTTCATAAAGATGAGACCGACATCGAAGCAGTGGTCGATGATGCTAGCACTCTATTTCTAGAGTTAATGAATACATTCTCTGATAGCATTGTCATGGCGCGATTAGTTGCGAAAATTAAGTTTAGTCATTTTGGAAAGGAAGAGGTGGAAAGTCGCTCTTTCCATTTTGCTTCTTATTCAATGGAAGTGGTAGATCACCCCGAAGAATTTTTTAAAAGGCATATGATAAAAATTGCTGAACGTCTTAACGCATTTAACCATCATGGTAGCAGTCTAGTGATTGAAGCGATTTCAGATATTCACATTCAACTTTCCATAAAGAAAAATTGAAAATGCAGTGGTACTTGATTGTAGCATAACTGGTTTTCGAGCTATGTCTGCTCACTCTCGAAGTATATTTCTTCTGTACATGCGTCTATTATTTAGAAAAGGCTAGCAAATTCATATCTTCAAAAAGACTTGCTATAGACATCAGTAACGGTGAAACTATGTGTTGTGATGTATGTAAGCGAAAGGATGGAAATGAAAAGCGCATCTTCAAGAGATGTAAGCACGCTTTTTGTCAACGCTGTTTCATACGTAATTGCATTCAACTTTGCAAATGTAACCACTGTGATATTGCTCATTTCGAGTGTCACTTATGTCGCAATAGTTAGTACCTATGCAAATGTGGTAAAGATAGGTTTTAGCAAAGACTAACACGGAAAATGGCGAAACGTAAAATGACGAAACGTAAAAGTCAAAAGTCTTCAAAGTTTTCTTCAGCCATTCAAGCTCTCCGACGAATGAAAGCAAATCAGCGATACAATGCTATACGACATGCTAACGATAAATTCATTCGTGAAATTATTTCTCATGTCAGAAAGTTGAGGACGAAGAAATTAGCGCCAAAACAACGAAAGTTACTTAAGCGATATGCCACAAAATTGCGTTTCATCTCCAATCCTAAAGTCACCCTTCAAAGAAAGAGGAAAACTCTAACACAAAAGGGCGGTTTCCTTTCAGCAATACTTCCAATGTTAGCTCCTGTCGTGGGTAACCTATTGGGTAATATCTTTGGCTCTAAGCGTTAATTATCCAAATGTTGAATCTCAAAGTATTAAAATGGATTTCAGACTTCAATGTGATAAAGTTCTGACTGTATCAGGTCCATCTCATGCAGGTAAAACTGTTTTCTCGCTGAATTTATTGGATAAAAGAAGGGAGTTGTTTAAGGAACCTATCAATCGAGTGATTTGGTGTTATGGTATTTATCAACCGTCGCTGTTTCAGGAATTGCAAAGTCGCAACTTTATTCGACATGAAGGAATTATTCCAGTGGATAACTTCAGTCTAATGATGTTGTTGTATTGGATGATTTATTAAAAGAAAGTAAGAATTCAAAAGATGTTACAGATATGTTCACTCGCGCAGCACATCATAAAAGGTGCTTTATCATCTATATCACACAAAATTTGTTTCCTGATGGAAAAGAAGCTCGTACACGAAACCTGAATACACACTATTATGCTATTTTCAAGAATCCGCGAGATAAAAGTCAATTTGAAATTTTAGCGCGACAAGTTGCACCCAGAGGATCAAAAGCCTTAATTGAAATTTTTCAAGCAGCTACTGAAAAACCATACGGTTACTTATTCATTGACTTTACGCAAGAGTGTCCGGAAGAATTTAGATTTCGAAGTGATATTTTGAAAACTCCCATGATTATCTACAAACTATGAGTTCTTATTCTCGCATGATTGTTATTCCTCAGGATGAATATGTGCAATTGACTGCCATGCAGCAAGTAAAGCAACCTCTTGCAAATCAAATGTATAGGAAAGAAATAGATTATCAGCAAAATGTTCACATCAAAGATCCACATCGTGCTGTATTATTACAATCGGAAACTGTTGAGCAATTGAAAAACTTGAAGAATAAGATGCGTGACTCTGTATCGACTGCTACACCTTTAGCATCTCGCGCACATGCCATATCTCTTTTCAACAGTATTGAACCCCATCTCAATGTAAATGATAGAGGAGAAATCATTACAGATGAAAATAAAGTGATTGATGCTTCACGTTATGAAGACTTGATTCAGTATGCGACACGTAGAAAGCGCCGTCAGGGCTATGTTCCACCTGGTTGGTCATACTTTCTTAAACTATTGAAAAAGCATAATGTGCCAAAATTTGCTTTGAATAATGAGACATTGAAAGAACTTGATTCAACAGTGGCTACTGCTCCAATGCTTCAGACGATGAAAATGCCAACAAATTGGTTTAAGACGTCACCTGCTACATCCCCTCCCACACTCACTAAGCAAACAAGAGGAAGAACTCGACGTAGATCTACATCACCACTAAAACTAGTAAAAGGAAAACGTAAAACAGCTCCTCCCAGGAAATACATGTTCTCAGACTATTAATATGAAGCAGATGTGTTGCTTGCCATGTAATGAGCCGCCAGAGGTGAATGTCGTTGTCACTTGCACTTGCTGCGCCAGCTCTCACAATGAAACCCCTAAGCAATGTGAACACGATCGCAAAACCGCTAAAGCTAAATGCTGCAGTTGTTGTAAATGTAGAAAGGCAAGAAAACAAAAAGATGAGAAGGAGGAAAAAGAGTCAGCTGTCATCGACTGAACGTTTGAAGTCAATCTATTATGATGTAAAACATCCGGCAGGATTTGCATCTATCAAGAAATTATCAAAAGCGAGTGGTCTTCCACAATCACAAGTGAAACGATGGTTAAAAGGTCAGGCTACCTATACACTCCACAAACAAGCGAAAAAGAAGTACCGCACCCGCCATTATATTGTTCATGACATCGATGAACAGTGGCAAGCAGATTAGTGTGATGTTGCCTCCATTTCAAAACATAACTCGGGCAATAATTTTATTTTAACCGTCATTGATATTTTCTCGCGTTATGCGTGGGCTCAACCTTTCAAAACTAAAGAAGAGAAAGGAGTAGCAAAAGCATTCCAAACAATTTTTCGAGAAGGTCGCATTCCAAAAAGAATTCAGAGTGATCAAGGAAAAGAGTTTGAAAATCAGCATGTGAGAAGATTATTTGAGAGGCATGACATTGAGTTGTTTAGTGTAAAGAGTGCCTATAAAGCTGCACTCGTTGAACGTTTTAATCGCACATTAAAAAATCGCTTGTGGCGACATTTTACTGCCAACTTGACACAAAATTGGACAAAGGTTCTACAAGATACACTCCATGCCTACAATCACTCTATCCATCGTTCTATTGGACTCAGACCAGTAGATGTAAATGCTGACAATGTAGATAAAGTGCGCGAATCATTCCAACGTAAACGCACTCATGTGAAAAGTGATGTGAAAATTGGCGATAAAGTTCGTATCTCAAAAGTGAAAAGTGTTTTTGCTAAAGGGTACCTCCCGAATTGGACAGAGGAGGTATTTACAGTATCAAGGATTAATCAAAAAGACTCTCCGACCACCTACAAGTTGAAAGATTACGATAATGAAAAAATTGAGGGTAGCTTTTACCGCGATGAGATTGAGGTAGTCACTGAAAGTGAAGCATATTTGGTAGAGAAAATCATTCGATGTAAAAAACGGCAAGGTGAAGAATGGTGTCTTGTTAAATGGACTGGTTATCCTTCAAGTATGAACTCTTGGATGCGTCGTGCCGACATCTTTCATCTAAGTGATCGACAGTGATTCATGCAAAGTTGTAACTAACAATGTTTAGGGTTTGAGCTATGAATCCAACTGCCTCATTTTATTTACGACCCTCCTATGTAAGTGGTGGAGGACAAATTTACATCGGCGCTCGCCGCCAAAGTGGAGGTAGCATACTTGGTGCACTGAAATCTGTTGTAGCACCTCTCATATCCAATGTCGGTAGATCTTTAAAACGAAATGTTTTAAGTAATGCCGTTGGCTTTGCTTGTGATGTTGCTAGTGATCTTTCCCGAGGTAGAAGTTTTAAGAGCAGTTTGTTGAATCGTGGGAAGGAACGCGGTTTAAAAACATTGAAGCAGACCTTTGCTGGTGTTACTCAAGGAAAGAAATCACCTAAACGAATGAATAAAGGAAGGAGGAAACATCGCGGAGGTGGTAAGGTGCGATCTTCAGTCAAAAGGCATTCACGCAAACGTCGCAGAGGCTCTAATCATTCATCAGGCGCTAAACGACGACGCTGCCATAACTTCTAATCATGGAGTGTAAAACTTCCGGTTTTTGTTTGTTTGATCAACAAGCCATACAGACAGATATTCTTAGTTCAAGTATTGTAGATTATCATCCTCGAACAGCTGAGAATGCTGGCCCCATTGAATTTGTTATTCCTGGTGGTAGTGATGACTACATAGATTTGAGTTATGCGATGCTTGATTTGAGGTTTAGAATTCAGCAAGCAGATGGAACTGCTATTGACGATACACATAAAGTTGGGCTGAACAATTTACCATTGACTACATTACTTCGCGATGTTTCTCTAACGATTGGAGAGCAGCAGGTGGAAGGTGGTCAAAGCGATTATCCCTATAAATCATATTTCAATCATGTATCACAGTTTCATCCAACAGCACAAAAAAGTCATATGGAAGCCATGGGATGGTACAGAGATGAAGCAGGAAAATTTGATGTTGAAACAAACAGTGGCTTTGTAAAGCGATCTGCTATGATTAAAGATAGTAGAGTATGTCAGCTATATGGTCCGCTGAATTTAGACTTCTTTAGACAGTCAAAGTTTTTACTCTGTAATACCAGCATGCGACTCAAGCTGACATTGAATAAGCCTGAATTTGCGCTGAATGCATTTGCTAAAGTTGACAATTTTAGAATTCATGTGGAAGATATTGCACTTTACATTCGTCGAGTAGTACCGAATCCAAGTGTCATTAGAGGGCATGCTGAAGGTCTTAACCGTCAAAATGCCATTTACCCCGTTCAGCATACAAAGCTTCTCACCTTTACAATTCCGAAAGATCAAAAGAGTTTCATGAAAGATGGCCTCTTTCCATCGGAAGCACCGAAGCTCCTCATGGTGGCAATGGTTGAAAATGATGCATTTAATGGTAATATAAAGAAGAATCCTTTCAATCTTAAACACAATCAGTTAAGTGAAATTGCTTTACGTGTAAATGGTGTGAGTCATCCTGGTCCACCCTACAAATCAGATTTTGCTGCGGATCAATTTATGCGCAGTTATGTTGATTTTATGGATGTCTTTGGCTTTTACAATACGGATGACACCAACGGACTCACCATGAAAGAGTTTAAGAGTGGATATACTATTTATGCATTTGATTTGACTGCTGACAGCGATATTAGTGCACCCTATCGTCAAGCGAACGTGCCTCATAATATTCGTTTGGATTTGACGTTCAAAAGAACACTACCTGAGACAATCAATGTATTAATTTATGCAGTCTTCGATTCAAATATTGAAATTACAAAGTATCGTGACGTGATTCTTCAGTATAATCGTTAATGAGTTGGTTGACTGCTGACGATATTAAGACTAAAGTGCAGCGTAATGCAGACGAAGCGACGTTGAAAGCTTTCGATAATGTCTATTCACTCGATACCTTACCACCTGCAGTAAATCACTATCCCATCTTTATTGTGCTAAACACTCATTCGCAGAATTTAGGCGGTGAGCATTGGAAAGCGATCTTTATTGGAGAAGACCGACGTGGTGAACTATTTGACTCTCTTGCTCAACTTCCAAATATACCAACACAGCAGTGGTTGAGAAAACATACGCGTCAATATCAGCGAAATGAACGCATACTACAACATCCACTTTCATCAACGTGTGGTGCTTTTGTACTGTACTTCATCTTAAAACGTTTACATGTATCTCGATTTGTATCTGTTATTCAAAACTTTTCATGTAATCCTTCCTCTAATGAAAAAATGATTTGTAAGTTCTATCATGATTTGAAATAAAAACATCATGTTGGAAAAATTGTTTTTTATTTTACAATCCGCTGGGTACGTACATACTCGATGAGATAGTCTAGGATCACATTTGCTTGTACATGAGATTTTAGTCCAGTAATGATCACTTTACTATTATGAAAGATTGCAACATGCACAGGTAACCAACAACTAATGAGAGCTGCAGGAAAAAGTTCGGGTTCATAACACAAATTGTAACTGCTGGTACGAATCTTCAAAAATGATACACTTTCACTCAATTGAGTAGAGAACACCATATTGTCCACAGTCAGATTCGACATCACACACCTCTCCCTCCTCCATATCCGACGTAGTAGTCTCTGTAGCTCTAAGCGCATTCACTGCGCCGATGAATGAGAAAGGGCGCCGAGAATCTGTACAGTCCCATTTGGGAAGAGTTGAAGATTCCGTGAATTGTTCATCTTCACCACTAACATTTGAGGTCGGCCCGGGTAATACTTGCTGTTTGGAAGCTGTTGGTGTAATGTTGTGAGATCGATTTTGGTGTAGAGTCTGAAGCGACGGAGAATGTTGACGATGGTGTAGCGATGGCGCTTCATGATGAAAAAACGAGTAAATTGAGCGATGTACCTTCCTTTTATACTTTTCCCAACTACCTTGATGAAATGTGAAGTTAGTATGGAGTTGGGAATGATAGAGTTGAATTCGCCGTTTGTTGACGCGCAACCAGATGCGATGTCCAATACGTGAATTTCTTTTCATATAGAAGTATTTCAAATCCTTCATGATATGATGTAGAGATTGAAAATGACGATAAGATAAAGCAAACTCTCTTCTCACATTTCCAGTTGAATCTTTGAAATAGACGTTTCGATCATGATCCGTTTCAATACGTTGTAGGGAATCTAATTTCCAACTCATGGTGCGTGGTAGTCATGTCTGATTAAGATTTGCATAGTAGGGCGATGAACTCACGACGAATAAATGTCATGATGGAGCGATGTATGTATCTTCTATACTTCTCCCAATTGTATTTGCGAAATGAGAAACAGTTTGCGGAATGAGAATGGCAGATTTGAATTTCATTTCTGTAATGTTGAAGCCAAACTTGATCACCCAAGGAGATGAATCTTAATGTTTCAAAATATTCCAAATCCCTCATGATATCATTGAGGTTGACAAATTGTCGCCATGTTAATGTAATACCTCTTGATGTATGACCATGAGAATTTTTGAAATGTACGTTTCCATTACGATCAACTCTGATATATTGTAGAGAGTCCAAAATCCAAGTCTTCATGATGTTATGCAAAGCCGCAGATCAGCAATATCAAAACGTCGTTTTATCATATTTTGCTTAGCAATGCGGCTGCAAATAGATTTGGTAGTAATCGAGCCGCACTCTTTTCTACTCCCATTGATCATACACAACAGCTAAATGGAAATTGGGAAGTGGGTGTCACTCAACTTGTTCATAGCAACTGTGTCTATACTTTTGATCATGAGGTGATGACTATTAATATGAGACGCACAGCTGCTTACCAATGTGAAAAGGGCTGGCGAGTATACATTCCACAGTGGCCAAAGAAAGATCTCTTATCATGTAAAAAGTTTATATATGATTTCCTGAATAAATAGGGTAGAAACATCATCCAATTTACTCCGCACAATGATGATCATAATTATGTACATCATGTAGTTGAGAAAGATTGGATTGTTGGTTTAAGTCCAAGTTTAAGAAATGATTTAGGTTACCTCGCTAGCGCCTTAACAAGCTATGATAATTATAACGTTAATTACTATCCAAGTGGTCATAAACAGTTAATATATCGAGAGGAAGCTTATTATGTAGATCTTATTCCAAAAAATGAGAAGACGTTGGTGAAGAAGATGGTGATTAAGCCAAGAAAGACAAACATGACTCCTAAAACATTATTGAAGAAATTTAATTATCTCCTTCGAGTTGATGGTAAACAAGTGGCAACATTGACTTATATCAAATCATCTAATCATACTGCAATAAGTAAATTAAATGATGATGATTTAGTATTAGTTTGTTCAAAAGATTTTCATCAGTTCTTACGACATCGTTCTGCAGCTGTTCATGGAAAATTTGATATGCAACATTTACCATGTGAAAGGTCAAATCAATTTGATACAGAATGGACCGTATCTTTATACAGAAAGTGTGTAGAGCCTTTAGGTGGTGTCTTACATGAAACAAGAGTGTTGATGCCTCGCATTATTACTTCAGTTAAATTGGTTGTAGATTATTTAAATGAAGTGATTAATGACCAACAAATTTCATTTTCTGAAAAAGAAGGTGTTTTGTCTCTCACTATAAGTGGAAAAGGTATTGAACTAATTATGGATAAAACTCTAATGGACATTTTGGGTTTTGATCAAAATATCTTTAAAAGTGGCACTGTAACCAAAGCTAGCGCAGACATGTCACTATCGCGTCGTATTAACTATTTTCAGATATATTCCAATATTGGTGAAGATGTACGTGTGGGAGATGTTGAAGCTCCATTGCTAGCAATGATACCATACCAGCCAAAAAGCTGCAGTATTTTATCTGAGCATACTTTCAAGAAAGTGCATTATACAAAGCTGAAATCAAACTACATCCCACAAATTGATATTGCAACTTATGACGATGCTGGTGCGTTGATTCCTTTTCATAAAGATGCTGTGACAAGTATCACACTCCATTTCCGAATGAAGAGTTAATGCAAAAGTATGCTAATATATTTTTCCAATGTGAATAATATGGAAAGTGAAAATAAGGACTCGTTTCTAATCTACTTGCCCAGTAATGCTTCTATGAATAAATTTCCCAAAAATAAACCATCAGACTATCGAGTAGAATTAAATCGCCCACTACATTTAGAAGGTGAATGGGAGGTTGGCGTTTCTAGTATTTGCTATGATAGCAATATTCAGAATGTGAATGATTTGGAAGAAATGATATTGACTCCTCGCACCCATGATGGAGTAACGATGAATAATACATTCCAGTTCCCATACAATTTAACGTCAGATGGAAAGTGGAACTATGAATGGATTCAGATAAAATCAGATTATTATGGTCCATTTGGGAATGAGAAAATTATTAAGGCATTCAACAGTGGTAATACTTCCATCATGAAGAATAAGGATCAGAAAGTTTATGAGTTTACTATCTATCATTGGAGTGGGAGACAGTTCCTTCGCTTTCATTCTTTTACTAAAGGTCTTACACTGAGGTTGGATAATGAATTCTATCCACATCTCGGTTTTGGTCATGGACTACATCTAATGTCAATTGCTACTGCAAATGTTAAAAAAGTTTATTCAAATCGAATCAACAAATTTCATTATAGATTTAAAATATTTGATGAAGATGTTGTAGAATGTGAAGAACGCATCATTTTGAAAAAGCGTGGTGTCCAACCTTTATCACTTATTGAGTTAGTAAAACGATGGAATGAGACTGTGGATAAGAAGTATGGAGAGAAAATTATGGCGGACAAAAATAAGTTGGTTATTCAGAAATATAATGACAAACTTACAGTTTATTTCTCTCCAACCTTGCGTCATTTTGTAAGACATTATACACCTATTATTGGAAGCGGTGTGGTGTATGCTTCTCACGAATATCACACTAAAGCTGATTCAGTTAATGATGAATGGTGGGTGGACATCTATGGCGATCGCATCAAGAAAATTTACCAGTCTTATGAAGAATCTAAAGTTGCTATCAATATAATGCCGCGTCTATATCATACAGTTGAAAGCTTCATTCATGTAGTAAATCCTTATACACAACAGAAGTTGAAGCATGTGTTGAAAAGTAAATATGATGTAAAGACACACCACATTTCGTTTTCAATTGAAAATCAACGCGTTGTTCTGAAACTGGGTGATGACATTCAATGTCAATTGAGTAAAAAATTGAGAAAACTCTTTGGTTTTTCAATGCTACAAACCGTGTTTACTGCTGCGCATACGATTGGTATAGAAACACCAATGACACTTAATAAACATGAACAGCACCTTTACATTCAAAGTGATTTGATTCTACCTATTTCTGTTGGTGAGAAAAAAGAATACATTTTACGCGATTTCATTCATGATAAAGACGCTTCATATGGAATAGTCGAGAAGATGTTTGAATCTATTTTCTATCATCACGTCGTCAAACAAACTATACCCTCTATTGCTATCAAAATTACCAATGGTTTACAAGAGTGCATCCATGTGAAAGATACTAAATCCCTCGTAACTTTAGTGTTTCGGAAAACAAAGTGAAGTCATTGTGATATGTTTATTGAAATAAAAATATGTGTATAAAAAGTCTTTTCACAGATATAGGGGGAATGGGCTGACTGTAGGCATATATTCACAAGGAAGAAACGATCTCATGCGATACATAAAACAGCAATGTTTATCTACAGAAATCAACATGAAAATACTAAGTTAAGGATGATTATGCTAAGACGTCTCCTGAATGTGGTAGTGTGAGTTTAATTCTTTCGGGTGGAGGTATGTTTGTGTCAGGATGTCCATGTGGAAGAGATGTGTTATGACCTATCCAACACCTCTTATCTTCCCATGCTGAAAGTGCTCGTTTCTTAAATGTGTACGTTTTCACAGTATGAACTTGAGATTTTAAGATTGTCATATTGACAAACGTTATAGTTTTATTTTTATAGGCCTTATTATAGGACCGATGTTTCATTTTGTGAACAATGGATTTTGATATACCTTTAGCACGCTTAATACTATCTTCACATTCTTTTAATTTCATGGAATACATTTTAGGACGGAGGAGAATCATTTCATCTATTTCCTTTCCTGCTGTTTCATCCTTAAAACAACCAAGTTTGGCTTTATTCTGTATGGAATAGAATGGATGAGTGGGATTGTAGTTAGATGTGTCGAAATATTTTTCTAATGACTTACCTACTTCATTAAAATTTAAATCTTTTTGAGTGGTAATTCCTAAAAAGAAACTATCTGTATCACCACCCAGCAAGCGAACCTCTTCTACGAGAGGGCATGGTTTTAATATTTTGTATAAGAGTTGATACATTTCAAGCTTGGAATAATCTAAAACGGCTTGCCCAATATAGATGGGTTTGCACAACTCAACTTCAGATTTTATCATTTTAACAACTACAAGATCCTCATCGATGATGACTCTATCAATGAAAAGAGGTGATGAGGTCAATTTGTGATATTTTTGTTCATCAACGACTAGTTTGTAATTCATACGCTTTCTAACATCCTCCATGGTCTTTCCGAAAAGACTGTTATTCTTATATTTATAAAAATCCTTTTCAAAATTATTTTGGGCGAGTGCACGTTTTTGACTGTTACTATCTATGTAGGGTTTGAGGAAGGCTTTCTGTCTAAATTTGATAATGCGGTGAACTGACTTTAGACGCATGCCCATTTCTAAATAGAATTTTAGTATGCAGAAGTGCACGAGATAATTTTTCTTATCATATTGGGTGAGTAAAAGTTTGCGGCATGGTTTGTACCTTGGCTGTCCACACTCTGTTAAGTTATTATGAAATTGTGACATGAATGGTGAAAACATATCTTCAGTCACTTCACCAGATTCAGGTGCGAGTGGGAAATCAGCAGTTTCATTTTTAATGCAATTTGGATAAATCAAATCCACTTCAAAATAATATCCCCAATCACCTTCATCTGGAATCTTCAGTATGTTTGAAGGGTTGGAGTAATACTCAAGCTCATCTTGATGTAACCAACTAAACTCGGAATGAGGTAGTGGTTTAGACAGCGAACTGCTATATAAATTATTTTGGTCATAGTACTTTAGGTGGATATGATCATCACCTACTGTTTCAGATTTTATATAATGTTTATTTACAAATGTGAGACCACCGCGTATTCCGCGCTCAAATATATTATACATCTCCGGGTCTTGTAAGAGATGAATGGTCTCACCAGTCATTTTAAAGGCTGATTTAAAGGACATGGCTGGTAGACTGACAAAGTGGACAGGATCTAACTTGTCTTCTTCTAATGCCACTCGTCGAAATTCCTGAAAGACATCAGCCAGCAAAATGACATCTAATTCTAAGTAAGCGATCATATAATCGCCAAAGGTTTTACAATCAAATTTTAACCATGCCTCTTGAGCATGTTCATAATCTTCTACTGGACAATCTTGACCCGTCAAATCGTTTTGGAATTTGTCAATGGAAGGAAGGGTTGTTTCATTTAGTTTAGACATTGAGCTAAAATACGCATAGGGAAAGACTCCTTTGCGAGAGATTATTTCATCCGTTAAGTTTGGATAGTGTTTCTTCAAAGTTTGACTATGGGGAAGAAACTTGAGATTACGAACGAGAGAAGCTAGTGACGCTGACATGAATTGGAATGAATCTAAAAATTTTATTTCGAAGAAGACTGTCTTATTTTCTTTAGTTTTATCTACTGGTACTTTTGCTGTCATTGCCATGAATTTTTCTCTCGTTTGCGCCATTACATTAAACTGCCACGATTTCATCTGGCTCAACCCTCCTTTTATGAGCATATGACTGTCATAGCCCTTAAAGTTATGAAAAATGACGGGTAGTACACGACGTCTCAACCTAAGTGAAAAGTTACATTTGGAGTAGAGTGCGTTTCTAAATTTACCAGTGATGTGATCATGATCACGCACTTTCTTAATTTTATCGTCATCAAACGTTTTATGACATTTAGGACAGGATGTGCAACTTTCAAATTTTTGTTTGTCTTCATCTGACATATGTAGTGACTTACGCTGCAATTGGGAATCATATGATTGTTGAAATTTAGCAGCTTTATCGAGAAATTCTAGAAATTTTGAAATGCAATCTTCACCTTGCCAAGTATGCATTTTGTTTTGTCTATTCCTAAAGTGGTCATGCCATACTTCATAGCAGGATATGGCTGCTGGCTTGTGGATGATATCATCAATGTAGCATTCTATGTCTGCGTAAATGACACGCAGGGGACTTAATTCGTCATCATTATCCTTATGTGAAAATATTTTATCTTTGGGCATGCGTTCCATTTGTAATTTACCTCGCTTGCACCATTCATAGTGAGTTTCAAATTTATCTTTACTCCAAAAGGAGCGGATGCAGCGGTTGCATACAAAATGTTCACCTCTTTTAGAGTGCCCCAAGTGAGTGTACAAGCGAGAGATTTTGGTAATACCACAGTAGCGCCATTCCTCGCTATCATCTTGTTTTACTAATAAGAGGTTGACTACACGTTCATAACAAGTTGAACGTGAATTATAGCGGGCACCCTTCAACCCCTTCTCCCACACGTGAATGACAATTTTAATCTTATTATGTTTTTCGAACGTATCTACATCTTTGATTTTCATGTTGTTACTATCACAACCTTCAAAGTCTAGTTCATCCTCCCACTGTCTATAGCTATAGGTATGATTTCGATTCGCGTTGATATCATTATAGTGAAGGATGGATAGGACTGCATATTTGAAACACTGTGATTTACAATCGACATTGATGACAGCTTTCTTATTATACAACGTTTTTGGTAGTTTAAATGTGCCTCGAGCTGCATGACTTTCTAATAGGGAAATTTTGAATATGGCTGAGTCCACACCATCAAAAATGAGAGCGCTGTCGCGTTGATTGAATTTATCTACATTTGATTTTAAACATTGAATGTGAAAATTTAGCGAAGACTCGCAGTCTACAACTTCGGTTGCGGAAGAGGAAGGAACATGAAACTGTATTCTCTCCGTCACTTGACCCGTTTGAAAACCTATCTTAATATATTTTAGTTTAAGGTAGATGAGCGCCTTCATTCTAAAATTATCTAAATTGTTGAAGAGCGCTTCGATAATGTTAGAATTTTGAAGGAGCCACTCAGGAAAATCTACTATTTGAGTATTGGACTCCATGCAGTAGTCGCGTACTAAATTATTATGTGAAACATTAATGAGGGAGATGGTAGAGGTACCGTTGGTGTAGTGATCATTTGCATGCGTGTGTTGAAGTCTGTGCGAAGATCGCTGAAAGTGACTATCAAAAGAAAGAGGGCACAAATCGCAAGGAAAGGAGATGTCATCGTCAGAATCAACTTCACCTCCGGAGATTGACGCCGCTTTGCGTTGACACACACGTTGTTTGATGTGTCGAAGGAGACTGTGCTTCCTTGTAAACATATGTCCGCAGTCGGCACATTCCCACTCGTTGCCTTGTCGCGAGAGTCCTGAGCTGGAACTCACATCACCTGAAAGAGAAATTATTCTATCATCTCTGTTCAAGTCTCAGTGTATTGTTACAACCTACTTTGACTCATCAACTCTAAACTTTCCTCGAGAAGGGAGGGCGTTGGTGATGAAGTTGATGCCTGAAATTGAGGAAGATGCTATTAGCCACACGTTTGACGGAGATGAGTGAAGAAATTTTCAACTTACCATTTCAACGAAATCAAGTTTAAGGTTGATACTTCAACAAGATAGAGACCTCACTCAAATTTGGAATTCACGAGAGAGCAGTTCACTTGTACGCCTCAAATATAGAATTCGCCAGAGAACACTTCACTTATATGTCACAAAGACAGAGTGAAATGACACGAATGTCACTTTACATATATACTTTCATATTCATCATCCATTGGCTGTTCATTCTGATTGGTTGCTTGTTGATACTTAAGAATTAGAAAACATTTCAAAGTTATTATTCACAGTCAACATGACAAGCCCTCCGACAACACCAAACACAAAATTCTCTTCTCCATGCTCAACACCAAAGGCGCTCGTTGCACCAAACGCTCCAACGAAGGGGAATGGAGGTAGGTGAGTTAGTGTAGCGAGGGGAGTTGGTTGTTTTTGGTGTAGAGGGTGTTTTTTAAGTTTAGGAGTGTTGGAGTGTATATGAAGGCGAGGATCGTAGAGATAGGCTATTTAGAGTTTTTTATGTTGTATGGTAGTGGGGTGGTAGTTGGGTTAGGTGCGCGTAGTTTTTTTTAGGAGCGGTTTTATGGTAGAGATTTTTGGTTTTAGTTTTATTTTGTGGTTGGAGGTCGATAGATAGGAGAGATTAGTGAGGTGGTAAGTAGTTAGTTGGTTGTAGAGGGTTAGTGGTGGGTGGGTTTAGATAGCGGGGTGGGTTTGGAGATTTTTAGTATAGAAGAATGCGTAGAGATTAGAGACGGGCGGTAGTGAGAGTCGGAGTGGTTTTAGCTAGTTAGTAGTGAGGGGGTAGAGGTAATTTTTTATGTAGAGTGGGTTAGAGTAGTAGTAGTTAGGAGAATGCGTTTGGGGTTGGGTTGTGTTTGTAGAGTAGGTGGTTGCGTTGGTAATAGGAGGGGTGTATAGGAGATGATGGTTAGATTTAGAGAGTGTGGTTAGGTAGAGCGTGGGTGGTGTAGTATTGTGTTGGGGTTGTTGTGTAGAGAAGAGTTATTTAGGGTTTCATGTATGTTTTTTTTGGGGTAGGGAGATTGGGGTTAGTTTGTAGAGTTGTAGAGATTTGTTGGGACGTGGGTGTAGAGAGATGGGGTGAGTGATGGGTGTTTATGTTTAAGGTGTATAGGGTGGGTATTAGAGTAGGGGTAGTAGGGGGAGAGGGGTAGTGTGTGAGAGTGGTGGTTGAGCGAGGTAGTAGGGTGTTTTAAGAGGGTGTGTGGTTAGATGTTGATTGTTGGTATGTGGGTGGTTGAGTGGAGGGTGAGAATGAGGCGTTGGGGTGTGGGGGTGGGTGGTTGATGTCGAGTTGGGGGAGGGGTAGTGAGTGGAGGTGAGGGTGTGTGGGTGAAGTGTGGGGGGGGTCGGTTGCGGGTTTTAGTGGCCGTTTTAGAGTGGTTGGATGATTTGATGTAGTAGGTTGATTGTGAGGGGGGGTTTTTTGGGGTTGTAGTAGGTTTTTATTAGTAGTAGAGAAGGTGGAAGTAGAAGGGTTAAAGGTGGTGGGGTTATTTAGAGAAGTTTATGTAGGCGGGAGGGGTTTTTAGAAGAAGGGTTAGTTAGAGGTCGGGTTGGGTTTTGGGGAGTGGGTTAGGTAGTTTTATGTAGGGAGTTAGAGGTAGCCGGGGTTTAGTTGGGTGGGGGGGTTTGGTGTAGAGCATGGGTGTTGGTAGAGGAGACGGGAGTGGGGAGATTGGTGGTGAGAGTTTTTGGGGTTAGGTAGTGTAGTAGTTATTTTTTTCGTGAAGGTTAGTTTTTGGATGTTAGGTGGGTGTAGTTTCGGTATTAGGGTAGTGGTGGTTTTTTATGGGGTTATGGTGTGGGGGGTAGCTTAGAGTTGAATACTGTTGGTTGAGGGAGGGAGGAAGATGTTGGAGTTTTTTTAGTTTTGGTATGGTTTGCGCGGAGTGTGGGTAGTGGTTAGGAGGATTAGGCGTGTTGGGTTTATAATAATATGGGGGGTGGATGTAGGGTGTGGTTTTAGGGTGGGGTTATAGGGTGAAAGGAGGTTTTTGGGTTTGTAGAGAGGGATCTAGGAGGTTAGAGTAGAGTGGTAGGGTTTCAGTAGATAGCGTATAGTTAGAGTGGGGGGGTGTCGTTGGTTAGGAGGAGGTTGGGTGGTTTATTTTTATGTGGAGGTGTTTAGGGTTTAGAGAGTTGTGTGTGTGAGTTTATTTGGTAGTTTAGGGATGTTGAGGTTTTTGTTTGATGCACCTGGGGGTTAGTGGTTTGTAGTAGTTAGATTGTTGTGTAGAGATTTGGTTATGTGTTATGAGAAGTATAGTTGTGGAGTGTGCTTTAGAGATTGATTTGTAGTAGGGGTTTAGAAGGTGGGTTGGTTTTGTTTGATGAGGGGTAGTTGGGGGGTTATTTGTGTTATTTGGTAGGGTAGGTAGAATGGGGTTTGGGGAGGAAGTTGGGAGGGAGGTTAGTTTAGGTGGTGGTTTAGGGTGGGGTAGTAGGGGGCTAGTGTATAGAGATTAGAGAGGGGTAGAGGGTGGGTTTATGGTTAGTTGAGAGTTCGAGGGTGGTTTAGAGAGGGGAGATGAGCGGTAGATGGGGTTAGTTATGGAGGGGGGCGAGTGCAGTCGAGGGGGGACGTAGAAGTAGGTGGAGGGGTAGAGATGGTTTTGCAAGGGTCTAGTTTTTTAGAGAGGGGGTTAGAGACTTATGTTTAGGAAGGTTAGTATATCGGCGTATGAGTTAGGTGTAGGTGGGTTAGAGTGGGGTTATTATTTAGAGAGTAGGATGCCTTGGTTTTTTTTTTTAGGTCTTGTGTTAGGGTTAGGTGGGTGGTGTGTGGGTGGTATAGGACGGTAGATCGAGTAGTAGGGTGGGACCGGGTGGTTTAGAGAGGTTGGAGGGGTTTTAGAGACGTGTAGGAGGTTAGAAGCAGTTATTTTAGTTTTTTGAGTAGGTGATGGTTTAGGGGGTGTTGTGTTTGGGTGGGTTTTTGGTAGGGAGTAGATAGAGAAGGGGGGTCAGAGTAGAGGGAAGGGGGTGGGTTGGGTTGGGGCGTCGGTGTGAGGTAATTAGTTAGTAGTTTAGATGGGTAGTAGGTGTATGTTTTTGTGTTATTAGAGTTGGGATGTAGTGGTTTGTTGGGTTAAGGCGGGGTTTTTTTTTTGAGAATGGTAGTGTGTGTTTAGGTTGTGTATAGGGGTTGGTTAGAGAATAGTAGGGGTTTATTTTTACAGGCGTAGTAGAAGTTTTAGCTGGGTTAGAGATGGTTAAGGGTGGGTATTTTTTAGAGATTTTAGAGTGTATAGTTTTTTTTTGTAGTTTTGTTTGGGGGTTTTGGTAGAGGGTGGTTTTGGTATGGTTGTTAGCTGATGTGGGTGGGGTCGTTATTAGGGTGGGGGGGATGAAGTTGGGGTAGGTAGGTGGGGTAGAGAGGGTGTGTGGGTAGGTGGGGTAGGGTAGAGATGCGTGTTATAGAGGCGAGGCGTTTAGTTAGTTAGATTTTGAGTTAGTATTATTTTTGGGGGGTTAGTTAGATTATTAGAGTTTTGTGGTAATAGGAGTGTTAGAGATTGGTTTTTTTTTTTAAGTTAGAGTGGTTTTTAGTTTGTTTTTAGTTTAGATGTGGTTTTAGTAGGGGGCGTTGGGAGAGGGAGGTTGGTGTTTAGATTTAGTTTTAGCTTTAGGGTTGGTAGAGGTAGGGTAGAGTTTAGGTTAGGTTATAGTAGAGAAGTAGGGTTGTTGGGTGTAGTTTTAGGGTAGAGAGGTTTTAGAGTAGATAGAAGGTGGTTAGGTGGTTTGTGTAGAGGTTAGAGGATTAAGAGAAGTGGGGGTAGGGGGGGGGGTTTTTGTGTGGGAGGTTTAGAGATTTGTTGTGGGGGGTTTTAGAGAATTTTTTTTTTTTTAGTGGGAGGTAGTTTTGTTTTTGAGGGAGGTTGCAGTTTGAGGGTAGTGGTTTGGGGTTTGATGCGGTAGGAGAATAGATAGAGAGTGTTTAGGTATAGTGTTTTATTTTAGGCCCCGGTTTCGAAGGTGAGGTTGTAGAGTTGTATTAGTTTTAGGCTGGGGTAGAGAGACGGTGGGGGGTATGGAAAAGTCTTTTGTGTGTAATGGAGGGGAATTTTTTTTGACTGTAGATGTGGATTGGATTGTTGAAGTCGTATAGTGGGTGGTTGTTTACGGGTTTTAGGAAAGGTTTTTATTTTTTAGAAGATTAGACTTGTGTATTAGGAGTTTAGCTAGGTTAGTTTTTATTTTTAGGTTGGGATCGGGAGGGTCGTATGGGTCTTGCTTTGGGGAGAGGGGGATGTCCTTGGTAGAAGGGGGGTGTATCTGTTTGTTGTGTGAGTAGATAATGTCTGAGGCTAGATCGTGTTTACTAGACGTTTTTTGGTAGAGATTTGTTTGGGGGGTCACTGGAGTCGGTGGGTTTTGGGGGTGTGGTGTGGTAGGAGTAGGCGGCTACGGGAGTTTTAGAGATTGGGGTCGTTAGATAGATGTGATAGTTGTAGTGTAGGGGGGCGGGTGTTGTGGGATAATGTATTTTGGTTGGGTATGTTGTAGTGTGTGTGTGGGGGGTGAGGTGGTTCATACCTTGGGGGAAGTATTTAGTTTTTATATTGTACTGGTGGTTGTTTGGTGTAGCGTGGGAGAGTTAGATTGGTAGGTTTTTTTTAGTTATTGGGGTATGTTTCTTTAGGGGGTTTTTGATACTTTTTAATGCGTAGATGAAAGCGGGGGGGATTTTAGTTTGGTAGAAGGATCGTTACTGAGGCCTTGGTCGCGTTATTAGGTTTTTGTTTTGTTTTTGGGTGGGTGAGTTGTGTGTTTGGTTTTTGTGTTGTACGTGGAGGGGTAGTGGATTAGTAGGGGTTGTTTAGGTTGGTTGCTTGGAGGGGGAGAGGTCGGGTTAGATTTTTTTATTTAGATTCTGAGAATATGTTGTAGAGGATGGTGTTCTGTGGGCAAGGGTGTTAGGTGTGAAAGTAGAGAAGTGTGTGTAGGGGTGGGGTCTTGTTTTTAGAGAATTTTATATATGTTGTTAGAGAGGAGTTGGTTGGTCTTTGATGGGCTTATTTAAAGTTAGGAGTAGAGACTAGGTTGGAGGGTGGGGGGGTGGGGGCTGTAGATATTTGTCTAGTTGTGGAAGGCTTCGGGGGGGTGGGCAGAGGGGGGGAGACTGTGAGAGGGGATGTAGGTCCGGGGGCTCTTAGGGTGTTTCGGGTTGTTTTTTTTGCCTGGGTTGTGGTATATGGTGTATGAGGGTTGGTCGTGTGTTGTGTGTAGTAATTTTTAGTGGTTTGTTCGAGTGGTGTTTTGTTGTAGATAATGTCAGGTGTGGGGATTGGTAGGATGCTGTATGAAGTTGTACATCGATTGTGGGGGGGAGCGTTCTGTGGGGGGTACTTAGTTGCGCATGTTTGGCTACGCAAGTGGATGGAGGTGTTTAGAGATTTTTAGGGTGTACTTAGGTTTGGTGAAGAGTGTTATGAGACTGCGCGAATACGCGTTGTGGGGTGCGGGTCCCTATGATGTGCGTGTCTAGTATGATGTTGTTGGGGATTGTGAATGACGAGGGGAGTTGACTGAGGGTTTATTGGGTTGGGTAGGGGTGGTCTTGTCCGGGGGTGAGGGTTGTAGGATGGTTAATTGCAGTGATGAACTGGGGGGTAGGGGGTCTAGGTGTAGAGAGTTAGGAGGCGGAGTGTCTGGTGGAGCCATCGGTGTGTATGTGGAGGGGTCGTTTAGATGGTTCAACGGACTAGGTTGGTGTTTGGGTAGCATGTTAATAGAGAAAGGTTGTGATGTGGTTAGAGTTAGAGGGTGTGGGTGTATAGATGAATAGATTAGTGCGTGTGTGTGAGATAGGTCTAAAGTTAGAGTTAGACCAGTCGTGGGTGAGTTTGGGGGCTGAAATTGGGGGGAGGGGGGTGAGGGGAGGATGGGGTCGTCGGTAGGCTGGTTTTTTTAATTTGAGATATAGTGAGATGAGGAAATAGGGTGGGGGATCGCGGGAACCTGTTTTTTGTAGGATTACGCGGGGGTGTGCCCCCCCCCCCCCCCCCCCCCCCCCCCCCCCCCCCCCCCCCCCCCCCCCCGGTTGCTGCGGGTGTGTAGAGTGCGAAGCGGGGGAGGTGGGGTGTGGTGTCTGTGGTTGTAGAGAGGGCTTTGTTGGGATGTGGTAGCGGGCACCTCAGGGGTTAGATGGCGGGAGGCGGTTAGGGGTGTGTGAAAACTTGGTTGAGTCGGTTGTGGGGGGTGTAGGTTGAAGTAGGCATAGTTTATTGTTTTTGGTAGGAGTTAGTGTCAGTTAAGGTGTTGGTGAGGATCTTAGCTTTGCAGTTAGTTAGAGGTTTAGGATAGGTTGGGCGGGAATTACGGCTGTGTATGGGGAGGTTGTGGAGGTGTGTTTAGGAGGTAACAACACGTTATAAGTAATAGTGGTGCAAGAGGGGGGGGGGTTTGTGTTTTTGTTTTTTGTTTTGTTAGATCGTTTTGGTGTATGGTGGTATTATGGCTTTGAGGTTGTGGGTTGGTCTGTCGGGGGGGTCTGCGTAATGGAGGATGGGGGTTAGGTTGAGGTATTGGTCGGTTGTTCTTCTAAGGGTATGTTCCGGTTATGGGTTATTTAGGTTAGTGTGAGAAGGTGGTTTAGATCTGTACTTGAGGGTGGTAGTTTGCGTTGGGGTGGTGGGCAGGGGGTGGTTTCTTGCTGGGGTGTGCGAGTTTTGTGTTTGTTATGTGGTTGGGGTGTGTAGGTGTACGGTAGAGCACGGTTGAGTATAGGTAGGTTTTGTGGGTGGGGGATGTTGGGGGATCATGGGATTAGGGATTTTTGGATCGGGGGAGATGGGGGAGGTAGTGGTCTTTCGGTCCTCGGGAGGAAGTGGCTATGACTAGATTAGAAGTGATTAGTTTTAGAGATGTAGTATAAGGAAAACTAATGAATATTGGTGTCGGGCGGTCTGTTTGTAGGGTAGTAGTGAGGGAGTCGTTTTTTAGTGTGTTTGTTGTTTTTGTGTGGGTTTATTTTTTTTGTGTTGTGAGAGTTTTTTTTAGAGATGTATTTTGTTTTTTGAAAGTGTGGTTTTTTGTGTTGGTGGATAAGGGAGGTTGTTGCTATCATACGTTATTTGACAGGGGGTGCTTTATTGTGTCTTTTTTTGCTGACGTTAGTGTTGTCGGGGGGGGTCGGGGTGCGGGAGATGAGGGGGGTGGTAGGTATTATTGTCTGGGGGTTTGGAGCTTATTTTGTGTTGGTTGTGTGTGTGAGGATGGGTAAGGTGTGGTATGTATTGGTCGGGGGGCCCTGACATATTCGGGGGGTGGTAGTTGAGACTATTAGTAAGAAAGTTCAGTTTGGTCATATTTTTATGTTTACGAGGTGTGTAATATCGTGGTTAGTTAAGTATGAAGAGGATGGGAAAAGTTGTTAAGACCGGTTGTGGTAGAGAGTGTTCGAGAAGAGGATAGAGGGGGGGTTATGTTTATTAGAGAAGTTGCCGAAGAATAGGGGGGTGGGGGGGTCGGGGATACGTTTATTGTAGAGATATTGGGGCTTGCGTGCGCTCGCGCCGCAGGGGTTATGGGGGGTTTTAGGGGCTAGATATTAGTGAGTGGTTGTAGAGGCTAGGGTAGTGGGGTGAGAGAAAGAATGACGTTGGTTATGAGAGTTGGGATGTGGTGTTGTGGGCGTTTCGGTTTGGGGGGGGAGGTTTAGTAGAGAGTAGAGACTAGAGAAGCGCGGGATGTTGTGGTGAGAATCGTGAGGGAACTCATATTTGATTTTCGGGGGGGGTTTTGAAGTATTATATACTTTGGGTGTTCATTTCCGGGGGGCTTTTTTTTGGGTGATTGGTTGTGGTGTATTATTTGTTTGATATAGGGTGGGTGTTTGGGGTAGAGTTTATGGGTGAGGTGGTTTAGAGTAGATGGTGGAGTAGTTGTGGGTTTAGCGAGGGAGGTTAGTGGTTTTTGGATGTGCGTGGTGGTCGGGTGGGGTGAGGGGGGTGCGTTATAATGGGGGGGGAAAATTAGGGGGAGAGTTATGCGTAGCGTTGTATATTTTTAGGATAGGTTATAGTGGGGGCGGTCGTTACGGGGTTTAGGTCTGAGGTGTGTTTGTGTCTATAGTGTGGGGCATGTACTGGCGGGTGGGAGTTTTTGTTGGGGTGGTGTTGCGGAAGCCTTTTACGTTGAGGTGTGGGTAGTAAGAGTAGGGAGAGGTTGTGGTGGGGGTTAGGGTATGATGGGGGGGGAGATCTTTGTAGGTTGATGGAGGGGGTGGGTACGAGCGTTTTTTAGGATAGGGGGGGGTCTTGGGTATGAGCGTGTAAGGTTTTTTTGTGTGCTAGGGGGTGTTGTACTAGTAATGGCGGGCATGAATGTAGCTGGTGGGGTGAAGACGGTATGTGGGTATACGTTTGGATGCGGAATGCGTTATTTCGATAGGAGGTGAATAACTTTTTGTAGTTTTCTAGGATCGAGGTTAGGAAGCTTAAGCTGGCGGTTAGAGAAGGTTTGGTGTGGGGCTATGGGGGGGGTGAAAAGGTATTGTGTTAAGCGACGTGCTTGATTGGTTATAGTTGGGGGTGTGTTAGCTGTATGGCCAGGCGGCAGGGGGGCGGTCAAGGTGGGGCTGTGGTGGTGCATGTTATAGGCGGGGGCAGGTGGGGCGGGGTAGAGAAAGGTATTAGAGTGTTTTTAGGTTTGTTATCGAAAGGAAATGTGGGTTGTGGGGGGTAACGGGTTCATGGGAAGTTTGTTTGGGGGGGTAACTCTGCATTGAAGGGAAAGGCGTATTCTATAGTTGAGTTGGTGACAGTGGGGGTTTGGGTGTTTTATTGTTTTTTTGAGTGGCGGGATGGATCTTTGTGTACAAGGTGTCACGAAGGTATGGAGAGTCATCGGGCGTTGTAGTGGGGTTTTTGGTAGGTCGCTGCCTAGATTCGGGGGGGATCAAATAGGGGTTTTGATTTTTTGCTGTGATGTAGAGGGGGGGTCGGGGGGGAAAGGGAAGTTTGTCACTTGCTTACTACTATCCGCCTTTATATAAGTATCAGTTACCGTATATGCATTGTATTAAAATAGATTAGGTAGCCTATTTAAAAAATCGAATGCCACAATATAATATAAATATAATATAGGCCCTACTCGTATTGCTTAATCATCAATATCACAGCTGACATGACAGTTGCTGTTCCTTCATGCGCTTCCGGTTATCCTCATCTTGCTATGCTATTCTCATATTATGATGATGCCTCATTCAGATTCTCTGTAAAAAATCTTTAGAATCAGTACTGAGCCTTGTGATCAATAATCCGATTCCTTCTTTTGTCAACATAAGCGCACGGTGCCCTTGAAGGCGAAAAATTATGATCAAAATTCTCCAGGAAAACTGTTGACATATTCTGATTTGGCTATGTGTAGGAAGTTGTAAAACGTAAAATTTAAAATCATCCATCGAGCTATTCTCGAGAAAATTCAAAATTTGGATTTCAGTAGTAGTATTATAGGTTGAAATATTATAAATACCAAAATCAAAATTCTCCAGAGAAACTGTTGTGACTTTCTGATTTGTCTATGTATATGGAGTTGCAAGCAGCAAATCCATCGCATCGAGCTATTTACGAGAAAATTCAAAATTTGAATTCTATGACCAGTACAATAATTATGATAAATTCCTTTTTTTGGTTTCATGAAATAGCTGACTACATGCAATGCTGCTATTAAACCAGATGATGTTTTGCATTTTTGCATGTACTACTTACATACAATGTTTGCTTGACTGATGTTACTGCTTTGCGCATTCTTGTAGGTCCTGACATGTAGAGTGCATTATTTACCATATACATGTGACATGCATTTTCTTTTTTATTTGAAATATGCATGCAGTTAGCCATTTTTATTTAATTGAATTTACCTTTAAGCTACGCAAGCTGCGTTATGATAGCAACTTCATCAATTTACATCCTATGTACGAGGACTTAT
The DNA here is from genome assembly GCA_907163375.1 of Prostheceraeus crozeri. Taxonomy (NCBI): domain Eukaryota; kingdom Metazoa; phylum Platyhelminthes; order Polycladida; family Euryleptidae; genus Prostheceraeus; species Prostheceraeus crozeri. The sequence continues at coordinate 738,424 of CAJQUW010010997.1, forward strand.
GTAGTATTTCTGTAAGACATAGATTTCTTCACTATATCGAGATTTCAACTTGATATCTGGCTGCTGGTCGTACACTCGTGATCTCGTGTGCATGCATACCTATCTACAGTTTTTTTTGATGTCTTCCACTGATCGATGTTTGGTAAAATTTATACAACTGGAATCGTCATCGTCTTGGGATAATTGTTCTCGCATCAGTTTATCTGATCCCTTCCTGATTCATTCGTTATAAGGATATTTAGTGCTTGTGACCCTTTTGGCTGATATCTGCTAAGTCCGTCGGTTATTTGTTAATTTTTGTGTCCGTGTTCAACAGCATATTGCATTCCTTCAGATCGATAGTGCAAACATTTCTAATTTCTATGATCCAGTGAATCGTTACTATCGCTCCGTCAACCGTGTGTCAGTGGCCGTTTGGTTTAGCACCGTGCCATTGCCCTAGAAGGTCTTGAGTTCAAGCGCCGTCATTCATTCATTCTTTCATTTTGGTTTATTTCTGTGTCATACGGAATTATGAAAGTTTTCAGAAACAAATACACAAGAATAATCTGAGCATTTTTTCTTTTAATGCTACTAGTATCCGAGGCAAACTCAGTGACTTTAATCACTTTTTTGATGCCAATAGTCACAACCAGTTTGATGTCATCTCTTTAACAGAAACGTGGTTGAATGAGAATATCTACGATGGAGAAATATTGTCGAATTCAAAATACAATGTATTCCGTCGCGATCGTGACTTGACAACTAGTAATAAGAAGGACGGAGGTGGTGTTCTGATCGCCATTAGTTCTCTCTATCAATGCAAACGCCGAACCGATCTTGAGACTGATATTGAGATAGTTTGGATTGAAGTAAAGGCTGATAAAACCCGCAAATTGTGTATTGGTACTGTTTATCTACCACCTGGTTCAAACTACTCCAAGATAGATCTTCTTGAAGACTCGCTTGATCGAGTACACCTTGCATGTGGTCGGGATGATGCTGTTATCCTTCTTGGCGACTTTAACATGCCTGATATTACTTGGGAATTTTCAAATGAAAGATCTTTTGCGATTTGTTCAAATGCTGACAATCTTCGCTCGGTCAGCTCTCATTTATTGGATGCAATGAACAGTAATGAGCTTCGCCAACACAATATTTTGCCCACGTGCAATGGAAAGCCCTTGGATTTGGTTTTCAGTAACAATTTACCTTTAACTATCGATCATACTGCTAATCCGACGACCTCTACTCACCAAGCCTTATCCATCAACTGTGTACTTACCACCCACTCAGAAGTCACTACAGTTCAACGTTCCACCTATAACTACAAGAAAGCTGACTTCGATTTGATTCGTGGCCTGCTTGCTTGCTTATGCTGGTCTCATATCTGCTGTACTAAAAGTGCTACTGATGCATTGTCAAACTTAGTTGATGTAATTTTTGCGATCATTACCGATCATGTTCCATTGGTGAAATTCAAAAGCACTAAGTTCCCATATTGGTACAGCTCAAATTTGATTTCACTAATCAAAGAAAAGGAGCGTGCATGGAAAAAGTACAAACAGAACGGTAACAACAAAGATTCTGAACACTACAAGATATTTTCTGCTCTTCGCTCAGATGTTAAGCAGATGCAAAAGAGTTGCTATGATGATTGTATGCATCAAATTGGTGCATCCATCAAGAGTAACCCAAAGAGATTTTGGACTTATGTCAAAGACCATCAAGGCTTCAGACTCTTTCCCGAAGTCTGTGACATACAATTCAGTTGAATACACTTTCTTTCGTGACATTGCTCAAGCATTCTGTCGCTATTTTCAATCAATCTTTGTGCCTGAAAATAACTTTTCTTTACCTAACTGTAGCTTTTATGATGTTCCTTTATTTCGCTTACCTAAATGTACTGCAGAAGAAATGAAATCTGAACTCCTAGCTCTAAATCGTAATACTGGTTGCGGCTATGATGGGGTTCCTGCTATTTTTCTGATCGAGTGTGCCACTGAATTGTGTTATCCATTGTCTGTGATATTCAACGTCTCGATAGACTCTGGCGAATATCCGTCTAACTTGAAATTCAACAACATTGTTCCAATCTACAAGTCAAAAGGGGAAAGGTCTTCTGTTGAATCTTATCGTCCCATATCGATTCAACCTATAATAGCTAAAGTTTTCGAGCGCATTGTTAACCGCGCTCTTAGTACTCACGTTAAGAGCTTTATCTCTGATGATCAACATGGTTTTTGTAAAGCCAAATCTACTACAACGAATTTATTACGTTACTGAATTTATTTCATCATCTTTTGATGATAGCGTTGAAGTGCATAGTATCTACACTGACTTTTCTAAGGCTTTTGATACTATCTCCCATGCTTATTTATTACTTAAGTTGGAAAATCATTTTGGTATCTGTAACAATGATTTGAAGTGGTTTCAGAGTTACCTTACCGATCGCTACCAGCGTGTTATTTTGCATGGTTTTGCGTCGGACTGGGCACCTGTTTATTCAGGGGTGCCACAGGGGTCTATTCTTGGGCCCTTGATGTTTCCTATGTACGTCAATGATATACCATCTTGCCTCGAAACTTCAAATTGTCTATTGTTTGCAGATGACATCAATTTTTTTAAAAGAATATCTACTTTGAAAGACTGTATAGACCTGCAGCGTGATTTGTCCAATTTTTGTGACTGGTGTTCAAAATGGAAGTTGTGTCTGAACGTTGATAAATGTTTTGTGATGAAGTTTTCCCTTAAACGTGTTGTACAACTTACGTTTGACTATACATTGAACTCTTCGTTTTTAAGCCATGTCTCACAAGTGAAGGATCTAGGGGTCATGTTTACCAGTAAATTGTCTTTTTCACTTCACATCTCTATAACTGTCAAGAAAGCTTTCCTCATGTTAGGTTTTGTGAGAAGAACAATGAAACACTGTCGTAATGTAAATGCATTCAAAGTTTTATATAATGCTTATATTCGATCACATCTGGATTATTGTTCGCCAGTTTGGTCACCTAACGCGAAATGTCACATACAGAAATTAGAAAAAGTTCCGAAACGTTTTGTAAAATTTTTGTCTTTTCAAAATCATACAGTGTATGATACCGATCGTTATGTGGAACTCTGTGACAAGTTCAATTTGACAACATTGCAACAAAGACGTAAGATAACTGACTCTGTTATGTTCCACAAAATTTTGCACGGCAAAATCAATTCGTGTCATCTTGTTTCTTCGTTTTTGTTACATGTTCCAACTAAACGCACGAGGCATGCGGGTGCTAAAGTGTTGTGTTCCATGAAGCCGTATCGGTTGGTTGTTAGAAAGAATACATATTTTCCACGAGTGATGAGTGCCGCGAATGATGAAAATCGCATCGACTATTTTGACATTGATCTCAGCAAAAGTTGCATATACAAAAGCCATCCGCTCTTCTAGTTTTTAAAGTAGCCGATAATGTTGGTTACCTTTTGTATTTTATTTGTATTTTATCTCTCCTTACTTTTTACTTTTAATTTCTTGAATAATTTTCGTGTGTGTATTTTTGTAACTGATGTATGTGACATGTTATTGGTACTTTGTGCTGTTTGTCATTGATACAAATTAACAAATTAACAAATAAACAACTACCTTTACCTAAAAGGTATAGGTATTGATTGCTAATTATTGCTAATTATTTCTTTTCTACTTATGCCTATTTTTACTGGTTTTAAGCTTTAGCTGTTCTTCAAATTCAAAGCGTATTTTTCCTTAAATGAAATTTGAATCTGAATCTGTCACTTGTCTTCAAAGCCCTTTACCTAAATCCTTGTATCCTTGCATCCTTCTTATCATTGAAGAGAAAACAATAATGCTAGAATAATATAATTATAATTTGCCCAAACCATTAAAAAAAGATTACCCTCAACTCAAATGTTCTCAAATATGTCTGCTGTTGTAGACTGATACTGCGGAAAGAAGACGATTGCCAAAACTTGGATGCGATTCATTGATTTTGTACCGATTCCAAGTCTCAGAAAAGTCATAATGAGCTGCTTCAACCGACTGCTCACTCCACGATCCTAAACCTGCTTTTTTCAATTTGCAAAAATCCGCAACATGGTAAAAAAATACAATAAATTTTAGGCGTTACCGGGAATTTCAGGCGCAGAAATGCTGCCTTGAATTCTCCAATTGACTTTTCATAGTCAGACGATAAATGTTGTCCGAAGCAAGATTCAACGCAACGATTCAACGATTCAAATACATGAATCTAACTGTTTTGTTGGGACGGGCATAATGTACGAAGCTTCGAAATATTGTTCAGCAGTTTGCGACTCCGTTTTTGCCATTTTCAATACAAAGAATGATCAGAGGTAATTTGATATAAACAAACTTGAACAATAACACGATCGCAAAGATGAAAATGTTTTGATTGAATCGACTAAATTCTACATGATCAATTTACAAGTAATGAATTATCATGTCGTTCATGATGATGAAGCACAGAGCTAGGATGCATACATACCGGCAAATGCAGGTCAAGCACATTGTGAACACATTTCCACTCTTGGATCGCTTTGAGACAAGCAAAAATTGTATCGCACATGTGCCATTTGAATTCACAATGTCATTTCAGCCTGTAAAAATTGATATCCCAATACTAGACATTACATCACTATATACTAGATATTGACGAGTTCATGCATAACTTAGCTTAATTAATCGAAATTTCGTGTTTATTTTTCCTACAATTTGCAATATTGCAATGTGTTATACCACTTGGAAATTTGAATTTTCTTGTGAATAGCTCGATGGATTGTATTGGAATTATTTGCTTGCAACTCCATACACATAGATAAATCAGAAAGTCAAAGCAGTTTCTATGGAGAATTTTGTTTTTTATATTTTTGATATTTTAACTTGAATATTGTGAATGCCCCAATCAGACATAATGCCATCCTGGATATAATGCTTGTTGACGAAAATTTGAGTGAACTATATTTTGATTGTAAGATTTTCCCACCACTTTCAACGTCAGATCACAATGTCATCTATGTAACAAGTAATCATCGAATTCAAATACCACGCAAAAATGTTACCGTGAACGACTATCGAGAGGATCATTTGAAAAAGTTTATGAGGTTTCTTGAGTCTGTCAAATGGGAAGAAATGTATTTTTCACAAGACGATATTGAGCTAAAGACAAACATATTCTACCGACATTTTAATGATGCATTTGATCTTATACACAAGAAGTGTCGTTCAATATCAGAGAAGGATAAGCTCTGGATCAATCCAGTCATGAAGCATTTGATACAGAAGCGATGGGATGCCTTCAGATGTGGTAATTTTGGATTATATAAACACTACAAACACAAGGTTAAAGAAGAAATTCATCGAGCAAAACTTATGTGGGTTGAAAAGGTACAAACAGACAGAAAAATGTGTGGAATGTTGTAAATGAGCATCGAAAGGGACAAAAGACTATAATTAAACATTCTAATTTCACAGCGGAAGTGTTAACGGTTGGGTTACGTCGAGATTAAAATCAGTTGGTTTACGTTTGGGGTGTCTCAGACACCCCATCAAGAAATTATTCAAAATTTCTTAGAATTTGTTTCCCACAACTTGTAATTAGTTTCTAGCAACTCTCCCAAGAAAAATATTACTGATAAAGCGCGAGATAAAACGAACGAATTTTCATTACACATCATCTACAGCTTTCACAACATAATTCTCTGGCCCTAGTTACTCTAAAATTACATTCAATAGGCCAATCTGATTTTTTCAGCAAAAATCATATGCACATCAACAGACACGTTTGAAATTTTTCGAAAATTGGGGCTGTTTACGAGTATGTCATTCACTATTCAGGGAGTTTCAACACACATTTTGCACATTGATCATTTGCCAGAACAGTCTGAACAATGCACAACCTTTTGAGAATGTGTTGAACACACGAAAGAGTTACATATCGAACATTTTTGGGTTGTTTTCCTATCATTGTCGCGTGTGCATTCTTTGCAGCGGCCACTACGGCTTGATGGAATTCCCGCTGTGATGCTTGATTCAAACTTGTATCCCAGAAGATTCATAGCAAGTTTTGCAGATTTTGAATTGCGATTGCTCGACAAGCGATTCTTGATATGACGATCAACTAACTCATATCCGACATCCATCAAGAAATTGAATCGAAATAGTGTACTCTCTCGTGATTGGGTTTCTGGCCTCATAATAACTGAGGCATTCAATAAGGCAACGTCAACCATATTGCAAAAAAATCCGTAGGTCCAGCGGCAGCATTTTCTTTTGATAGTTTAATATTTTAGCACTCGGTCAATAGAATCGACGCCAGACTTGTTTTGATTGTAATGCTGAATGATTTCGGGGAAACCCAACTCATCTGTCTGAGCATCAGCATGCATCGAAGAAAGCAATATCACTGGCTTCGTCCCCTTATCCCAGTACGAAACAAGGACTTGGTCCCCCGAAGCAAAAAATTCAGAAGATTTATTCGTCCGTCCATTCGTAGACTTTGCTTTGGCTGGCAAATCTCTATTGTTAGAGCGGACAGTTCCCACTAGTGTTGTTCTCTTTAGTAACATCCTTTCGGCAAGTGATGAGCTGGTAAACCAGTTATCTGCACTCACATTATAACCTTTTCCGAGGAAGGGTTGAAGAATTTTCATTGTAGTCGCTTCTGGAATAGACATTCCATTCTTTTCACTGGCAGATAATGTGCTTTCTCCGATATACGGTACTGCATTTAGTGCATATGAAGTCTTTGCATCGCACAGCCATACAATTTTGATCCCATATTTGGCTGGTTTGGATTTCATGTAAACTCGAAATTTCACTCTTCCATGAAACTCTAGCAACTGCTCATCGATCGTAAGATTCTCATGAGGGACGTAGAATTGCTGGAGTTTCTCAACAAAACGTTTTCCATACATCCCGGACTGGAGACAGAGGGTCGTTTGAATCGCGTCGGGTTCTGTCATCAAATCTGAAGAATCTCTATATGAATAAATACCGTTCTCGAGACATTGCTGCTCTGAAGACAGGTTAAACGTCTCTCTCGGACCACAATGAAAGTGTATTCCGATAATTTGATTTAAGAGCACCACCAATCACATGGAGTCCAATAAAAGCCTCCATTTCATCTCTATCGATCTTATTCCACGCTTTGCCAATTTGATTGATTTCGATTATATTCAGATATTCTTCTTCTTGCCTCTAAGTTGGTGAATCGTACAGCGTCATCAATAATAGAATCCATGAACAGAAGAAATGAGTCCTTATTTGACGACGGATTCACACCCGGAATCACACCCGGTCGTGTGCGAAGAACGTTCCTGACCGGTGCTCTACCATGATGTTGGATATTAGATGGAATCACATTCCAGTGTCTACCCGAAGGTGAGATTAAATTTTCTGGAGTAGAATTTTCGCTGTCACTATCATCACTGTCATCGGTATCCAGAGGAATAAGACTTTCTTCAGGCAGTTCTATGAGATAATCGTCGTCTTGATCCAGGCCTACGTGTGTGCTCTGTCCTACACCACTGTCGCCGTGAATGGATGGTCCATCATTCAAATCTCCATCAGGCAAAACACTTAAATCAATTTCTTCATCTTCTAAAAGATTGAGCTGGCGTAATGCTTCAGCAGCAGCTTTCCGACGAGGTCGACGCGCTTCCATTTTCTCGATGAATGTGAGAGAAAGATGATAGCTTTCGAATCAATATTTAGTTCCGAGCGCATTCTCACGCAACAACAGGGTCATAGACAGCGCCTATTCACTTAGTCAGCATTCATGAATCGCGAATGCTTTACATAGATATTGCCACAAACTGCGCCGTTCGTCGACAGATGTCTGAGATTGTAGATAGCTGAACCAGCTTCAATCTCGACAGCTGAATTTCAACATAATAGCAGTCAAATGATGCACAAATTGTATGGGGTGTCTCAAACACCCCAAACATAATCTAACTATGATTGCGTGCCTGATCCTGTACAAAGCAGTGTATGAGTTTCATATTCCTGTTTAATGCTCTATACGACATAAAATTAAAAGTCATAAAAGGAATTTCTTGTGCGATAGTGTGATCTCAATTTTTTTTTCATTTGAAATGTCTTGGGCCCGCCCAGAACATGAACGTTGCCCGGTCGTACGAAGAAAGTACGGATTTAAAGTTCGAGTACTTGAAATAAACTTTAATGAAACGTTCGGATGGCTACTATATTCGTCCGGAAAAAAACCAGTTCCGGACGTCCGAGTTGAGTACGTTTTTCAAACATTAAAAGAACTAGCCGCACTGAATACGTACCTACACATAAGAATAGCTGTCGAATTGAAAACAGACCAATTGATATAAAAACATATATTTCATTGAATGTTACATACCGCAATATTTCAATCATCAATATGCAAGGCACACAAACTTCACAATTGAGTTCTCTTGACACCGATCGATATAAAAACTTGTACATATTTGATTGAATCTTACATACCAACTTTATACGTCACTGTTCAATCATCAATATTAAAAATGAGGAACAAAGAAAATTAACAATTGAGCTAGCTCACTTGACATCGATTGATATAAAAACTTATACATATTTGATTGAATGTTACATACCAACTTTATACGTAACTGTTCAATCATCAATATTAAAAATGAGGAACAAATAAAATTAACAATTGAGCTCACTTGACACCGATTGATATAAAAACTTATACATATTTGATTGAATGTTACATAACAACTTTATACGTAACTTTTCAAATCATCAATATTAAAAATGAGGAACAAAGAAAATTAACAATTGAGCTCACTTGACATCGATTGATATAAAAACTTATACATATTTGATTGAAAGTTACATACCAACTTTATACGTAACTGTTCAATCATCACTATTAAGAATGAGGAACAAAGAAAATTAACAATTGAGTTCACTGAAAACGGATTGATATAAAAAGATATTCGATTGAATGTACTGTTCAATCATCAATATTAAGAATTACGTACAATAAGAAGCTTCACTTTTAATCATCAAAACATTCGAGGTGACATGAGAATATCATGATGTTGATGAAAGCTTGACTACATCACGGAGTGTTGTTGATAATGACGGTACTGCCTTCAGAACCCTCCGAATCGAAACACTGACCGATCTTTGTGTATATTGAGAATCATCCACTAGATACAGCCTGAGACTCGATAAATCGGTAGCTGGAAACGATATTGCACCAACCGCGTCTTTACGATTGGACACTCGTTTTCAGGTACATCAGAGATAACCGGATGTGACGGACTTTTGGTCTACGCGCGTGCCTTGAATCACAGCAACAATTAATGATTTGTAGATAATTGACAAGTTGTCGGCGAAACTGATTTTCTTACTACCGGACTGTCCCTGGCCACATTAGAATTTGCCATATTGACGCCGGAGCCAGGAATAGAGGACAAGTCCGAATGTTGCTTGTTAGGCTTCTTTTCGGAATTCAGGAATGTTATAACGCAACGCATTTGCAAGTGCATTACGACGGCGAATGCTTCTTTCATCTTCTCCATAGTTAGCATTTCATTCCGTGACGACAACTGAAAACAAAAATTAGGTTAGTACGTAGTTGACACATTAGCGGCGAGAGAGATTCGTCATTATCGTTTGTCCAAAATGGTAGCAAAAATAGCAGTTCTCTCGAGATACTTTTATGGTCCGAGTTCATAAAAGTTAAGTAAAATGGCTTATATGACAGGGCCTTCGGACGTACCAGCGCCTTCTCATCCGGTCCGATGATAATGGCATGTTGTTCACGGTTTCATATGTTAAACTCGATAACACTCGCGACACAAACATTTACGGGAATCAAAAAAGCAATACACACAGCTTCAGCGCGAAAAAACTTCAATAGAAAAGCAGGAACTACCGCAGTAACAAAAAGGTCGGCTTCACACTTCAATCACCACTCACACTTGAGAGCGCACAAGCACACTTCTTAATATCAACGTCACAATTCTTTATTTAGTTAGTAACTGAACAAGACATGAGATCGCAATCATGTAGAAAAAGTAACACTCCCACAAGAGTAACGCGGTTCGTGACGCTTTGAAACAAATCGTCTTGTAACGATGCTGAATAATTTGACCCCATAGCACAGCAAAATGCCATAGCTAGCAGCTAGGGTTACTCAAAAAGCGCTAGGGTCTTTTTTTTAAAAGAAACAAATTCCTGTAAATAAAGTAGAAAAGACGATTTAGAGGACCGGGGATAAGGAAGACTCAGATCATCTAGCTTAGTTATTTGGTAAACCCTTCCATCAGAAACCGTATCACACGCTCTCTATGAAATTGTCAAGGTTTGTATTGATCCAAGAAAAGTGTCATTGAGGGAGCCTGATTCCAAAGCATCGAACTGGAAGAAACGAACCAATGCCCCGCAACGCTGTGCGAACCGAAGAAACTAGTCGACACGAGGTTAACTGTGCGACTGTTTTCTAAGCTTCACTCTGATAGCAGGTGGGTTGAGTAGCCTCTGCGTGCTTCGGGAGAAGACCTTCGCGCTTCAGAGTATCGCACTATCATTTACATGTAAGAGCTGCTTCTAACGAAATAATAGTGATTATCCGACAAGAGAACTAAGTGAAGCCAACGTCCCGTCTGAGCGGAAAGTCGGTTGCATACTAAGTTAGCATGTTTATGAATTGTTAGCGGTTGCAAGCGTGTTAATTAAGCATTATGATAATGTATGAATAATAAGCTTGTTGTTGGTAAAATATAGTGATCTATCTGTAGTCGTTGCCTAAGCATAAATAATGAAAATGTCTTTCCTTAATGGTTACGGGCGCTGACCAAATTTGAAATCAAGAAAATTTTGATATATGGTAAGTGGGCCAAGTTGGGACACGGGGCAAGGTGGGACACAACGATTTTCTCTGGCTGTAAAGATATTTGATATCTGAAATTTATGACAGGAATTTCTCACAGCCATACTATTCTCTGATTGGTTATTCGATGTGACTCCATCAATCCAACCAGATGAACTAGACAAACCGTCACAGCTGCGCTGTTTTTTATAATACTACGCTTGCTTCGAGTGCATCTACATTCCCTCAAGCCGTCTTCCTGTGCGTGACAAGTGAGTTAACCGAACTATTCATGTTTTAAGTTACGATTAGAAGTAGGGCGGAAAATATATTCACTTTATCAGACATAGAAATACAATAGAGAACAGTTTAGTGAAATGGGGCAAGTTGGGACATTATGATTGGGGCACGTTGGGACAGACGACGTTGGTGTCCCAACTTGCCCCACCTTACGGTACTCTGAAAAATCAGCTTCAGGCTTGTGTTATTTCAACAATCTATTTATAGACAATCGTACATATGTATATACTGAATATGTATTAATATATATAAAAGTTCGTTATATACTGAACCAACGAATATGCACCGATAAGTTGAATGACTTTAACGTAGGATATATTATTCAGTTTTTATTGTTCGGTACTTAATTCGGTACATTATTATTTTGTAGATCAAATATGGTTAGAAATTATGTTCGGAAAACAAAGCCCAAGGAATGGAAGGATCCTGATAATATTTCGATTGCCGTGGAAGCCATCAAAAACAAACAAATGTCGCTTAGATCTGCTGCATCTACTTATGGCATACCTAAAACCACTCTAAGTCGCTTTGTTTCACAAAATCGCATTCCAACAAATTCAGGGAGATTTTCCATAGTACTCGGAGACGATTTAGAAACTCTTTTAAGAAAATATATTTTAGAACTGAATGACAAATTCCTTGGGTTTGGTACTATTGCTCTTAGAAAATTTGCGTACGATCTTGCTATCGTCAATAAATGCCCATACCCGGAGTCATGGGACAGAGATAAAGCTGCAGGAAAGGACTGGTTATGTGGATTCATTTCACGTAGCCCGAATATTTCATTGCGTCAGCCAGAGGCAACGAGTATAGCAAGGGCAGCAGGCTTCAATGCTGTTGTTGTTAGGAAATTTTTTGATTTACTTAGGGAATTATACAGCCGCTTTAATCTTACTTCAAGCCAAATATATAATGTTGACGAGACCGGAATTTCGACTACTCAAAATCCAGGAAAGGTTTATGCTGCCAAGGGTCAGAAACAAGTGGGCAAAGTGGTCAGCCAGGATCGTGGCAAAAATGTTACTGCAGTATGCTGTGCGGAGCCGCTGGTCAATATGTGCCTCGAATGTTTATTTTCCCACGTGTTCGTGCAAGACCAAATCTTATTGCTCACGCCCCTCCAGATTCAATAGCAGCTTACCAACCGAACGGATGGATGACTGCTGATATATTTCTTCAATGGCTCAAGCATTTTGTTGAATTTGTACGGCCGACAGAAACCTCACCAGTTTTATTGCTTTTGGATAACCATAGCAGCCACCTGCAAGTTGAAACACTGACATTCGCCAAAGAAAATTATGTTGAAATGTTAAGCTTCCCCCCACATTGCAGTCATAAACTGCAACCTCTTGATAGATCAGTTTATGGGCCTCTTAAAGCATATTATAATCAGGCATGTGACTTTTACTTGGAATTCAAACCTGAAAATAGCTTCACGTTCACTTCAGACTATGTCCGTCATTGATGCCACACCTTCAGACTATTGAATTTTGTTTCAGAAATTGACGGGCATTTCCAAATCGTAACGGTCGGGACATTTTGTCCATGTCTCATTTTATGCCCTAAGTTTCACAGAAATATGTATTTTTCGTGCTCCAAGGACTAGGCAATTAAGAATAATGATTAGAATAAGACAATGATTCTTTGTTTACTTTCACTTGTAGTTTTATACATTAAGCTATGAAAATAGAAGACTTGGAATAATCAATATACTGTACACTAGTTGTGCAAAATATCTGAAAAGAAGTACTATCGATAAAATCTTACCAAATTTTGTCATTTTTCACCCGGTAAGATTAGCAGTCTACTTACATTTACATTTTATATTGTTCATCTTTCTTGATTTTAGTTACACCCGAATATCAATTTTTCATGATCATTTATATTGACTCTCCGTTTTTCATAACCTTGTTTATAATAACGATACTGAAATGCAGTCAATTTTGTTATAACGTATTACCATTATGCAGTCATTTATACCGATACTCAAAAAGTAGGTTAAATCGACTTCTCAAAACAAATCCCAAATATGAATAAGGATTTAAAATTACTCGTACTTACTATATCTAGAAATCCATTAAAATGAAAGTGTAGATTTTATAGAGATCTACAACTGTAGTGTAAACCAGGAACATAGAGCAGAAGTCTATGCGTGAGGAATATCAAATTTTCCTAAGATATCTGTGACAAAAACTAATGCTGACGGTCTACACTTCATGCTTATCAATAGAAATTGACAAACTACACGACTTTTATAAGATCTCAAAAATTGCCTTGTCCGGTTTACAATACGATTTGTAGAAATACAGAAGGTTAGCATTGAGAATCTATGCATTACACATCGCTTAATGCCTAAGCAGAGTAGAAGAAATACATACATTAAACCAAATAATGAATGTCGCACTTTAGCATGATTGACTTGATAAGACGTTGTTGCCTGCGAAAATATCTACTTCACTAGTGTAATTTCCAGACAGGAATGTCGAACTTCCTGCCTGGAAATTTATATGGTTGAAATAGTTCGTCAGACAAGAAAGTGAATGCTATGATGTATATAGAAAGTTCTGAAGATCGCTTCAAGTGTTCTATGTAGAACAGGCGCCCAGAGGGCTCAGCTTCAAGTGTTCTATGTAGAACAGGCGCCCAGAGGGCTCAGCTTAGCAGGAAAGGTTACCGATTTTTGTTTGTGCTATCATGTAGCATGTACGTCAGGCCTCCCAACGAATTTTAGTGAGAATATAGGCTAAAATTATAGGTCCCAAAAAAATATATAGGCTTTTATAGGTTTTCATAATCTTATTATGTATAGGCATATTATTGTTTAATTGAAATTAAATTTATCATGTCATCAATCTTGTTCAATTACATGTGAAACTCCAACCAAACTAATATGATCGTTCACGTAAATTCGATTGCAATTAATAAGTAGGTTTATTATGAGAAGTAGATAAATTACGTAAATGACAAAGTAAAATACGTTGAAAATTGAAGTCAACGACTATCATCCAATACAAGCATTAATACGTTCAAGTGCTATTTAACTTTATGAATATTTTGTACATGTAGGGAGCTATAAAATATTGACATTCATTATAAAAAAACAACTCTATTAAAAAATTACAAACTTCTCGGTTATTGGAGAAAGCAGTCTTTGGAAATTAAGAAAAATACTTCGTGAATTGTAAAGTTTTGTACAAAATTTACTTACAGCTTTACCGAACAGAAAACTTCAAAACAAACACTTGTAAAAATGTCCAATCTTTCCACTAAAAAGTTAAAAAGTTCAACAACTGAAAATGTGACACTAGTTAAATAATCTATACAAAAAATGAGGACAAGCAAATTGCTATCACTACAGTCAACTATCTCTCATCAACAGAGTTGAAGTTCGTTATTACAGTCTTTTTTTCTTTATTGTCATTTCGTGGTAAGTTGTCATGAGCTGCCGCTTTTTATTCTGTAATTCAAGTTGCTTCTTTGCGGATGTTTCGATTTTTTCTTTTGCCAATCGCAAAAGATCTGATGCTATACTGATGCCATCCATATCATTCTTTTTTATGCTTTCATCGAGACGGGTTTGTGCATCCTTTAATAGAAGATTGGCTCTCGACGTTTCAACGTTTATGTTTTCTTCGTCTTTCGCAATAAGACATATTTGCGCGTCCATTTTTTCTATTTTTTCATTGTGTTCCTTTTCTGCTTGAATTTCTTTTTCTTCGCGTTCTTTCTTTTCCTGTTTAAGTTTTTCCGCCTTTTTCCTTTCTTCCTCCAATTCCTGTTGATACACCTTCGAAGATGCCCTCGCCACGCTGATAAAGTCTTTTGTGATGGGAACTAGAGTGGATATTTTTGATAATCATTATTGCATGTGTTAGAGGGGAAATTATTACGAGAATTATTACATTATTTGAAATGTTATGTTTACGCAGCAAGATAATGTTGTTTGTCGGTTACCCATGTTAACGGATTGACTAATTCACATCAGTTTAACCGTTGAAAAAGAAATTTACGGGTCCAATCTTGACACCCGAGATTTTCACTACGCTGTTTACCATTAAAAAACACTAAAACCAAAGGACAACATTGATAGAAACGAATTTCATTAAAACTTACCTAAAACACCGTAGTATAAAAAAGCCTTTCACCAGTCAAGATGTAACATCGACAGAAATTTTTAGAATTATAAAATGAATTCGATGCATGAACTGACACATCGATTCAAATGTATTCACTGTCTTTACGCATGTCCTATCAGGGCTGTGTTCGAGGCGGCCTATTTGAAAAGTGCCTCCGCCTCAGACCTCAGCAATAATATAGTATAATATATACCAGCTGTAGTTATAATAATAACATGGTATAAAGGTGATATGATGCTATACGATATAATTAATTTTTCGTTGTCGGTCTAGTTCTACACACTGATGATTAATCTTGCTATTCTTAACACGGTAGGCCTACGGTAGTCTACAAATTTGGTTGGGTACTGCTGTCATAGATGTTCATCTTTGACCCCAGTACCCAACCAGATTCATGCACTCCGAATTATTGAACAGTACTATAGAAGGCTACTACTGTAGTAGTAGCCTTCTATAGTACTGTTAAATAATTTGGAGTGCA